>NIBX01000120.1:0-167860 GCA_002718315.1 Agaricales sp. HM26-F1
ATGTGCTGCTTCTCTCAACTGTCGATCTAGGAACTGGACCACGCCGTTCGATTAGATCCATTCTCAGTCCTTCACCTGGCGATCTCTCTAGGAGTTCTAGGCTACCTAGATGCTACATCACTTTGTCGTCCCATCCTCGTCGACCCATCAGTCTCCATGGTTTACTCACAATGTGCTGCTTCTCTCAGCTGTCGATCTAGGAACTGGACCACGCCGTTCGATTAGATCCATTCCCAGTCTTTCACCTGGAAGTATCCCCGCAGATCCTAGGCTACTGATAGTTCGACGAGTATGGAACGACAAAGTGATGTAGCATCTAGGTAGCCTAGAATTCCTAGAGAGATCGCCAGGTGAAGGACTGAGAATGGATCTAATCGAACGGCGTGGTCCAGTTCCTAGATCGACAGCTGAGAGAAGCAGCACATTGTGAGTAAACCATGGAGACTGATGAGTCGACGAGGATGGGACGACAAAGTGATGTAGCATCTAGGTAGCCTAGAACTCCTAGAGAGATCGCCAGGTGAAGGACTGAGAATGGATCTAATCGAACGGCGTGGTCCAGTTCCTAGATCGACAGCTGAGAGAAGCAGCACATTGTGAGTAAACCATGGAGACTGATGAGTCGACGAGGATGGGACGACAAAGTGATGTAGCATCTAGGTAGCCTAGAACTCCTAGAGAGATCGCCAGGTGAAGGACTGAGAATGGATCTAATCGAACGGCGTGGTCCAGTTCCTAGATCGACAGTTGAGAGAAGCAGCACATTGTGAGTAAACCATGGTGACTGATGACTCGACGAGGATGGGACGACAAAGTGATGTAGCATCTAGGTAACCTAGAACTCCTAGAGAGATCGCCAGGTGAAGGACTGAGAATGGATCTAATCGTATGGGTCTCGCTGGATCGGTGGGCTCCACCAAGGTGATCTGTGACGACACCTATTCGAATAAATCTTGCTGCGTCAGTGAGCTCTGCCAGGGCGTCTGCGTAGACATGATTGACCATGTGTGCTTTTTCGGATCGTATTGAAAGGCATGGAGATGAAGAGGCAGAAATAATCTTCGCAACGTACGTCCATATGGCGACGTGAGTGTGTATGTACGGATGAAGTGAAGAAAATGTAAGTATACAGATATGGCTGTGAGCGATATAAGGAGAAAATCGTGGAGTGATGTAGGAATACATTGGATTGTCTGGCAACAAGAAAACGTAAGTATACAGATATACTATGGCTGTGTGCGATATAAGACGAAAATCGTGGAGTGATGTAGGAATACATTGGATTGTCTGGCAACAAGAAAACGTAAGTATACAGATATAAACTAACCACAGCCAGAGCACGGAATAAAGTAGGGTAGGAGGCCTTAGGATGGAACAAATCTGTGGGTATCGCTATGAGCGATGTAAAGAGAGAACCATGGAGTGATCTAGGGATAGATTGGATTGTCTGGCAACATGATAGCAAAAGAGAAAGCGAAGGAGACGTAGTGTCAAAGTGGCATAAGGTCACCATAGCCAAGATAAAGCGAACGTTTTCGTCTTGAGAAGACACCTGTTCCAACAAATCTTGCTGGATCGGTGAGCTCCACCAAGGTGATCTGTAACGGCACCTACTGATCTAGTCCCTCGGTCGACTCCTCTCCTTATTCTCCGGAGGGAGGGAGCCCCACGACACAGGTTTGGCGTGACCATATTCAAGCTCTGAAACCCAGAGGTCGACAGAGTTGATGGCGGGGAGGGCGGGGATCGAGGTCTGAACAAGACCATCGATTAGACGGTCCTTCAATAGGAGAGTGTGCCTAGAAACATGATGGACGCAGGACGAATTAACCAAGAGATTACAGATGTCAATCCTCACTGTGTAAGGAACCGACTAGGATCATTCCGGTTGTTCAAAATCAAGAAGTACTCTAGTCAAAGCATCTTGTGATATGACAAACGGTTCCAAGTACAGGTCGTACTGAGTCGTTTACTAAGTTCCTACAGTATGTTCAATGCCCTCGTGTAGGATAAGGATCGATTCTAGAGAGGGTGTAATGCGATACTCGTTCAACACTGGATTTCGTACAGCGATAACGGTTATGTCGAGTTCCACTGCCTGTCCTATACGCACATCACAGACAGCAGCTCGCTTTTCAGAGTGGACCCTACACAATCTTTAGCAATCAGAGCATTCGTTGAGTGCATACCATTAGACGTACATCTCGACGGCAAACCCGTTGACTCGTCTACAGGTTACAGATTCGCCATCCCGAGCCCAAGCGGCTATGGCAAGGTGATCTAGATACCACATGGCCCCGAAAGAACGGACTCGCTCTGCTCCTTCCTCGTAGCATTTTTTCTCCAGTAATCCAATCAACTCCCCCAAAGCATGCCAGGAGTTCGTGAATGCACTGCAGCCAAGGCCTGTGATGACAATGTGCGGTGGGGTTGTATGGTGCCTATTATCGCTATAGGAGCCTGTGACGTTGTGCAAAGAGGGTGCTCACACGTAGGATTTTCCTTCTGGCAACTTCAGAGTGCATACAATACCTGGTACGCTAAACATCTGACGCATAACATCGGGAGCCAAAGGATTCTCCTTGGATATGTTGAAGCCCAACATTTCTGTGCAGATCCTAGGAGGAATCCCAGAGGCGAACCAGTGCGGAAGGTAGCCCACCTGGTAAGGTTTCATCGAGCTCCCACCCACTAGTGCCTCTAGGTAAGCGATCCCTGTCCACAAGAGATATCACAGAGGAGTCAGAGACGCTCCATCATAGAATTACGCATGCGTACAAATTGGACTACGTTTGAAAGCTGGACTGTTGAGGTCCATGGAGTCAAGGGATGGATGTAAGTGGGTCCGGCGAAGGCTATTAAGTACCCTATCCCTGAGATCGGCAGTTTAGTGACGTGGGAGGCCTGGGCACTGGAAACAACGTACAAACAGGACTCAGCATAAATCCCGCCGGTATTTGAATAGCAAGCAGTGTAGAATCAAGGGAAGACAGGAGGAACACACATGGCATACGAACAGATGTACCCACAGTTGGAGCCATGTTTTCTGACGGAAAGATATATAGACGTTGTCCTCATGCCGTTCCTGGTTGTACGGCACTCGCGGCATGGAGAGAACCATGTACGCGCGCTGTTCCCATGCTAGTCCTCGCTAACAATGTTTAGATGGTTGCCTAGTAGGGACTTGCGGAACACGCGGCTCGTCTGCACCCTCTTGCGTGACAGCACAATGTGGTGTGAGCGGAAGAGGTGGAAAAAAGTGTACCTATCTGTCTATGTCACAGTGGAGACGTTAGTGTGCTGACTCTGATGTCAAGAGATGAAACAGTAGTGAGCGCGAGGCTGAAGGGAAAACGCTTGAGACCGAGTAGTTTATCTCGAAGTCAACGAGTCAGACCCAATCACCACGAGGACCCTTTTATCGTTGTGTACATAACCTTGTTGCTTGAATTCTTTCATCCACTCACGTTCGCTTAACAACCAACGAATCGATATGAACAACCGGATCGATCTCACGGGCCCTGTACCCACCATAGATCTTACCTTCGATGATGAGGAGATAGCCACCACACCGAACGAGGTCGCACTGCGCAGCAGACTGTGTAGAGCACACAAGGTAGTTTTCAAATGCTCGTCCAATCGTATACCGTGCTCAGTTTTGTAGAAAGTCGCACAGGTTAAGCAGCACACCCGAACGACTCTCAAGCAAACAATGGAGGCACTACAAAACTTGGGAACCTCTCTGGCTGAGAAAAACGTTGGGGAAGAAACCTTGGGTGCAATTACAGCAGAAGTTTCGCACCTCCAACAGGTATGAAATGATTAGCATGCGGCGTTTCGAGCTGACCCACAAAGGAAAAGTTTCTCAAGGGTGGGTGGAGGGCGAGTGAGGAAGTCTCGGTCAAGGTAACCCACTCGCATTATCAGACAACCCAGCCTTACCTCCTGAGCTACAGACATATGAAGCCATTGAAGAAACCTTGCTGTGCGGAATTTGCACCTCTGACGAGCACAAAAGTGTGTGGATTATGTGAGCTTCGACCCAATCAAAGTTCTACTCCCCTGCTAATATAAACTGTAGCAGAGAATGCGGTCACGCTTATTGCGGAACCTGTCTAGACACCCATTTCACCAGTCTCCTCACGAAGAAACGCCCGTACTTCTGCCCGTCCTGTAGGGCCCGGGTGAAGCAACGTCCCATTAAGAACTACCAAGCCACCCACTTGTTGGAACTACTGAATGGTCCTAACCAACCAAAGATGGGGAAGGCATGGGCTAGACTGTTCAGCGGCGACGGAACGATTCCTACAGTGGAATGAGTAGACTTTCGTTGACAGGCGCGATATCGGTACTTTGATTCGTTGATGACGGGCGCTTCGGTCGGCATCGGATAGTGATGTCCGAAGATTATGTAACATACCGTCAACTCACCACATTATGTAAAACAATTTTTTACCCGCGGTCTGTTGTCACCATGTGAACGTGTAACATTGGTGGCGCTTTGCTCGGGGCAGTGGGGACAGGACCGAGGACACTCTAAATAAAAGAGGTGTACTCTGCTACCTTCTACCAGTTCAGCGATATGAACGGCCATATGTATGCCACCATGCCCCTCGAACCTGGTTGCTTGACTGCTCAACTTCTCACACTGCTGGATGCTATTGACGTTTATCTCTTAACTCATCCACTCACTACGTTCTCTCGTCTTGAGCTAAGGCTCTCATTCAGATCCCGCATACGCACCATGGCTTATGGGATCCATGAACACTTTCCTTTCCCTTTTTTGCCTGTATGTGCTGCTATCGTCTGGTGCGCTTAGTGCTCACTCCCACCACCAGACCCCGAGAGGAATCGAGATACAAACTGTGCCTGACACTTGGGTGGACAATATTGAGGTTGCCCATCTCGGTTCAGAATTTGTCGACTTCTACTCAGTCCATACAGGGGTACGATCCATCTGCCGACGATAAACAAATTCATTGACCAGTCAATAGGTATTCCTTGTGGATTTCGTTATGCGAGGAATTGAACGTTCCTGGCGAAACGTGGCCGCGCATCCACCTGAAGAACTTGCAATGCTCCAGGAGCTCACTCACTTCGAGGGCATGGCTCAGTACAGAGACCGAGTCAAAACGTTGCTCACGACATACAACGAGATGGCCTACAAGGTAAGGGTCTACCCTGCACAATACCAAGTAAACGAATGCTCAGTCCCACACGTCAGATTGATGGTCAATGTCCTCGTGGGTTGGAGCCTCTGTTTGACCACTGGAAGATGGTGGGTTACATGAATTTCTGTGGTGACGGAATGGACGAGGGAAATTTAGATCTGCAAGGGAGAGCCCGCATTTTGCTGTCGTACTTTAGCGAGCCAGGGAAGTTGGAGGATTTATTGCGGGACGCAGAGACTCTCTCTGCCCCAAGTTTGCCGAACTTATTCTAGAAGCATGTACTGTAGATCCGATAACAAAAGTACGCTATCTACGGATCATGGTGAGATGTAACCCGTGTATGTTCCATCTGTCTAACATGCTCGGACCCTCCATAAAGGGGCAGTTTTAAATGAACCCATCCCCTTTTACTTGCTCCGCCCTCCTCCTGCCCCATTCTGTCATGCTGTCTGCAGATTCTATGTTCGAACTGGTAGAAGCTATACGGAACACATGGATCAGTGAGACTCTCTTACCCACTCATGTCTGTCGTACTCAATGGTTGTAGAAACTAAGTACATGGATTTCGTGCATAGCAAGCGCTCTGGTTTTTCCGGTGGGGAATATCGTCGATGGCTTGATGCATACAACACTCGCGGCGGAGCAGCGTGTGTGTTAGAAACATTCTCGCTTAGCACTGGTACCAACGAAGGCCGCCACGTATTGAAGTCGGCAGAGGGGACCGGTAAACCCCTTGTATTCTATTGCACCGGATGGGTAGTCGGTTTCGGGGATCGTTCTCTGAGGGCTTTGAAGTAAGCAGTTCCCTATAGGTCAACCGCTTCTGAAGCTCAGGAAATGTACAGAGGGTTCGGAGATAATCATTTCTACGTTACGCTCACTGGAGGGGGTGATACCACTTTCGCCGCTGCTTGTGGGGGAATGATTGCCTTGGAAGATATAGCAAGGTCCCTCTGGGTGGACCATGTGGAGACCCAGAGCATTTCCGCCTGTGCTTCACCGCTGGTCGCCGGATATCCTACCTTAACGTTTACCGCCCCGTGGACTTTTGCGGAACACCGAGGGGAGGACGAAAGTGTCCGTACCTTCCAGGAAGGCTTACAGAGTGAGACGATAGTAGGAGTCGACTTTCACGGGTACGTGTTCGACACTTCCTAAGGGCCTAAGCTCATGACTATCGTACAATTTAGTAACTACAAGACTCGGGAGTGGGACATTGAGAATGTAGCGTACGGTCAACTGGTGGAGGTCGGCTTCACATGCGAGCTCGTGGCTACTGATGCGGACGGTGTTCGATTCATCCCTCACATGGTAAAGATCAGTCGTATTGACAACGTGGAGTTGTAATCCGCTTGACTTTATGTCTCGTTAAATACAGTTACTCAAAAATGATCCTATGACCCATGGCTTCCCTCCCACATGAAGACAGCTGGCGCTTCCAAGGCGATAGATGCTTTAACCTAGTGCGACTCCTTAGGAACCCCCTAATAGGTGGAACACGTTATTCTGTACCCAGGGTTCTTCGCACTAATGTGAACCTTTCAGACGCGAAGTACCACAGTTTCGTGCTCCGAAGCAGACGTTACTGGTCAAAGCAAGGGGACGTCAGAAACGTGGATCACTGCACTCAAAGTATGTTGGACCGAAGGGTGTATCCAGCATTCGAAGAAGACGAGGGGATTCTCTACTTGACTTATTCACCTACGGAATTTATCGAACCATCCACTTGGTTCGCGTGTGGGTGGGTCGTTGACTATCGTTATGGTTCCTTCACGCATAATATGCACGAGTCAGTCGCATCCACACCTAAACTGAGCGTTGGCTGACTCAGTAACATAGTGCACCGACAGCTTACCACCCCCCCAACGACATGTGCCACACCATTACCATTACAGGTTTTAACTCTGAATCTTGGCTGGAGAGCTGTGCTTCCCTGGATCGCATGGCTGTGAAGCTCAGTGAGGCCTCGCTCGATGTTGGGAAAAAAGGTGACTTCTTCAAAGTCTTGACACCCGATTTTGGTGGTTTCAAGACGGTATCTTTCTGCACTCCTGTGGTATCATCTGGTCAAAGGGAGTTGCCGATCCTAGAACGTCCTCCGAGTCTCGCGCAAAACGTCTCATTCAGCCAGTTAGAGGGGTTGGATGATACAGGGTAAGCTCAATGATCGACGGGATATCGTATAGGTCTAACGTTGCACGCAGAAACTACATAATACAGCCATGGAGCGCTTCACAACTGACAGAAGGCCAGTTGGTCGAGATAGGATTCAATGTAACAGCGATCCCGGTAGGGGCCACAGGGTGGCGTTTTGTACCACAAACCGTGTCTGTTATGAAAATATACGAGTCCCCGGTATAAATTCTGTACGTAGAGGGGTGAAGCGTCTGGAAGGAGCTATAATAGGAATTGTTGTGAACCACGCTGAGGTCTATCGTGGCACGGTTTCTGTCTATTGAGGGACTACATATAGATCTGTCAGGGTACAAAAATATGTGCTAAGGAAGGTGAATCCCATAAGTGAGATTCACCTTCCCTACCACATATTATAGGCCTCGACTGGAATCGAACCAGTGGTCTCCGGGTAGATCCAGGCGCTTATCCATTGAGCTACAAGGTCTTGCCAAGTATAACATCGTAGGGAGTCATGAACCACGGAGAGGAACAGAATGTGATATAACGGTCCCAACACATTGATTGGAACGTAAGTAACAGAATAGGGAAAGAGACCGGAGGCTTTCCAATTGTATAGATTGTGTAGTGTAGCTAGGATAACCCCAGTCACGTATGTTCATTCAAACCTCTCTCGACTATTGTTGCACGTATTACACGCCTGAGGTATGATCCGTAAGAGCATATCTCCCCTTAGGGACTCAAATTTGGAGCGTGAGGTGAGATGGAGGAGAGGGAGCGGGACAGTCCTATAGAAGGACGGCTGAACTGGGCTCGGCGAAGGCCGCAGCAAGTTGGATGACGTCGTGCCAACCCTCTGGGAGGTCATTCCTAAGCAGACATAACCCCATACAAAAGGGGCTATAGAACACAAAGTGTCCACCAGTCTGAGGGTTAAACCTAACAAGGGACAGAGGAACAGGATTAGGGTGTGTGGTGTGGAAGGCATGGGGCTTACATGAGGTTCGCGTATATAGTTTCGACGTGGATCTCTTGCAAGATACTAAGCAAGGCGAGTGAGATAGACGGAAGGGATGGATTTAACTTTGTAAGAGTTGGGCACGTACTTTTCTCCTATGTAAACGTTCTCAGGCAATTCACAAGGCTCAGTGTAGGTCTGGTGTCCCGCTGCCCAGTCCAGATAAAAGAGAGGACGTTCATGCGGGGAGTAGCCGAGCTGGAGCTCTCCGGAAATGTTGATCAAGTAGATAGTATGTTCGGAGATCGGTTGGACGTTGGTAAGGTAGACATCCGTGTAGAAGACAAAAAGAAGATCCGTGCGGGGGTTGAGACTGATCAGACGTGAGGGTACAGCGGGTATTTGAAGAAAGGATCTTTACAATACATTGCGATAGCGTGTTTCAGGTCGACATTCAACGAGTAGGCTGAAGGAGGACAATTAAAATAAAGATGGCAATAAGAGATCGTGCTAGGACGTACACGTCACCGACAGCGAGCATTTTGAAAGGTGTGGAGGAAGAGGTTGGAGGAGGGTAATTGCAGAGCGTTCGGTACAACGGCGGCTGAGCGAATCGGAAATAGTCCAGGAGTGAAGCAGTTGGCAGATTAGGGGTACAGAAACCAGTCACACCGATATGTGGACTTGCAACGGTGAAGGGAAGGTGTATTGACAACGAGAATCATGATGAACACGAGTCTAGACACGGCCCATAATGAAACACCTGAACTCGGGTGCGCGCCAGGCATCTGGCCAGCACAGCAAGTCAGGGAGTTGAGAAGGAGATTTCGCAGAGATTTCGCATCGAAGGAAGGCTTTGGTGTCGACTGCCATTTAGATCGTTCTAAATGTTGGTGCAAAGATAATCTATAGCATTGCCTGGTGTTGGCGTGCTATATGGGATCCTAAAGATAATACGTACATTCCCATTTAATTCACGCTATAGGTTCTCTATGGTCGCCAGAAAAGGCCGAACAAAATGTTTTCTACAGAAACGATCATAGGACGCGCTATATCATAATTACGGTGTGGCCTATATGGGATATTTTAGGTAAAATAATAAAGAGCCTTTAGGACAAACTATAATCAATATATTGTGTGGCCTAAACGAAGAACAATAGAATATCTAGGGAAATCCCTGATGCAAACAATTTAGGGCGCGCAAATGTGGATAGTCACCCTAGTGTGGCTGTCCTTCCCATCGTCGCGGTCGCCGTCACCATCGTTAGCGTCACTCCCCAATTGCAACGTTTGTTATTATTTCCATGGCTCTAAAGTCACCAGAATCAATTTCAAGTCGGCACCAGCATGAAGCCCCCAAACATAGACTAGAAATCGATATCCGCAGCCCTAGCTAGGGGCTGAGATGATGTTAGTGACGACAAACACTGCTTACGCAGTTTCATCCTATCGACAATTGCAGTTGAGAGGCATATAAAACAGACAGGGGTTGGGGAGGATAAGGTTCCATTGAGATTTTGCCCTATCCTCCTTTGCTCTTTGGTCGTCTTTTGCCTCTATATATCTACACAACACTCACACTGAGAATCTGATTCTACCTACGATGTCTTCCTCCTCTTCCTCCTCTGGCCCGATGAACGTACTTGTTTTTGGAGGTGAGTCGGTGTACCATGCCATGGGGATTATACAAGCTGATCAGGATATTCAAAGGTTCTCGTAACATCGGTTACCTCGCCTCCTTACGATTACTAGGCAAGTACAACAGTTTTTTCATCCGTGTCTCCCTCAGCTGACTCTTAAGCTGATCATCCAGGTCAAGGCGCGACCGTAACATTCCTCCTTCGCTCGCCCACTGTGTTCGATGGCGACCAGGAGATACAGCCATATATTATGTCAAAGAAAGCCAACCTGTTCAAAGGAGACGCTTTAGTAGAGGATGATGTACGACGTGCTTGGGAAGAGGCAGCGAAACTGAGCCCTACCAACACAATTGATCTTGTCCTCTTCACCGTCGGTCAGTCCGATTCTCTGCCTCTGCCCTATCTGCCAATGTCCTCATGCCTCTTATTTCAGGCGGCACACCTAAATTTGTTTACGGCAAAGGCTTGGTCCTCACACCCGTTGAAAACCTCGTCACCGCTGCCCTTCAGAACGTCCTCTGCGGAACACCCGTAGCATCGAGCCCCCAAACCCGCTTCATCGTCATAACTTCCTCTGGAATCACTCAAGACTCACATAAGGCTCTTCCATGGGCCCTTAAAGGGTTCTACAACTACGTTCTTGATGCGCCTCACCAAGATAAACTCGGGGCTGAGCGGCTGTTAGCTCATTGTGCCGGGTGGGAATGGTCTGATGAGAAGCAGGGCACGCCGCAGCCGGCGATCCTGGTTGGCGATTGGAAAGCGAGACCGGGGATGCCTGCTCCTGGTTCTCTCAAGAACTTGTTGGTCGTTCGCCCGGCGTTGCTCACTAACGGAGATTGCCACGCTGACAGGAAGGGCGAGGATAAAGGCTACAAAGTCTCCGACACAATCAACAGCAAAGACACCTATGTCGTCTCACGCAAGGTAGGATCACCTTCTATTTTCCTCACTTTTCTTCTTACTGACCGAATTGCCCAGGATGTTGCACACTTCGTCGTGAGAGCCGCAACCTCGCAATGGCACAAGTACCAGAACAAGGGTGTTTATATCGGTTATTGATCAAGCACCAGGGGCTGGGATTATACTATCATTTTTCTACTCTACGATTTTCCTTCTGTGTATGTATATTAGGAACGATAAGATTCCGAGTCGGTGAACTCGTATTGAACTGAGATTGAGACGAGTGGACGACTCGTTGCTGCTTGAGGACGACGTGTAAAAACGTGGCTTCAGCATGGATCTTTGCACCTAGTGTCTTATACTGTGCACCTGGAACCAACTGTCGCCTCGGGCATCTTTCTTCAGCTCTCCCAGTTCAGTCACACTACTCTCACGGCTCTTGTTCAGTCTCAATCACGGGAATATCTGGCTGGATTCTTTCACAGACCCGCTATTGCATGGCTGGGCTCTGGTAGTAGTACTATTAGGCATCTCGACAAATTTCTTGGCCGTCGGTATCTACATACCACATCCCACCCTTTCACTCGCCGGGGCGTTATCTTATCAGGCTCTGACCAGCGCGACTAAACGCCAGCACCAGAACACGGGTCAAAGTTCAAAGTCGGCTCCACCCGCCGTACCATCCATCATACACCTCTGATCGAGTCCATTTCTCTCGTACTTACCGTACCCCTTCAAGATGTGACAATGCGTTTGCAGCGTGTCGAGGAGATAAGCTTTGATATTAGCTCGTTCAACTTTTTTTTGGGACTAGTAGTACCGCTATCCTAGGATTGGGAAATTGGTCGCACGACCTCTAAATTGGGTGAGGTAGGCCCCTTGGGTTGATCAGTTGAAAACGCCGCCGGGAAGATAGGTGTATGGGATGGCGTGGGCATGGAACGGTTGGCTACGTGTTTGTGCTGTCCTAGACTCTCGTTATGCTGAAGATAGATAATCTAGGGTCTACTGCAGCGAGTCTGCGTGTCGCTACACGCACGCTCAGCTTTTACTCGTATTCCAGGCAGCATGGAGGAGGCAAGCAGGCTGCAGGCTAGCACGATCAAGTACGTAGTGCTACCCTAGTCCTAAACTTTTACCATCCAAGTCGAATCTGAGCTCCTCAATTAGAATGGATGTGACTAAGGTTAAGGCTTTCGCTTTCCAACCAACGTTTCTCTGGTCCCTGCAGTTGATCCGCAACTCCGAAAGGGTGATGTACATTCTTCGGTGTCTGTGGTTCAACGGAGATCGATACTTTCTTTGTGATCACAATGAATATATCACCTTCTAGGTCGTCGCGAGGACTTCATTTGAGTGTATATGACTGTGCGTAGTCACGATGATTTCAAGGAAGGTGGTCGACAGAAGTCTGTCTAGCTGTAGACCTTCTCAGGGATCTCATATGTGGACGGCGACCTTGGGTTCAAAGTACTAGTAACCGTGGGGTTCGTACGGAGGCGAGGACGGACTGCGGGGGAAGACGCGACGGCCTCCATGCTATCGCACAGATAGGGCTCCCCGCAGATATTATCTCAAGAAGGCTCGGAGGAGGGTGATGGCCTCAGAGTTCTTGCTCTCGTAAGGATCGAAGGATACAGTGGCAACTCGCCGACCATCAGAGCCAGGGGTCTTCCAGAACTCTGGCCCGGGAAATAATGGAGACTCATCTTACCTCCCTCCGGGTGAGAAAGACTAAAAGCATATAAATAACAAGATAACAAGCTCATGAGAACGCCAGCCTGTGACGGAGGAATGTTCTTCCTGGAGCATCATGGCGTTATCGGCTTGAGTTGGAGCTTGAGTTGGAGGTTGAATCGTCCGATGCGTGTCTGAGTATGTTCTATATGTATACTGTACTGCAGGAGCAGTAAAACCGCGATAACTAGAGACGCTGAGGCACATAAAGCTTTACTCGTGTGAACTAAGGAAGCAACGCAAAGCTGAAATCGTCGACAAGTTGTAGTCCCTGGCCTGCTGTACCGCGGGTGAAGACAGGCTGCAATTCGAAACAAATATAGCTGCTGAGAACATAAAAGCTATTAGATGAACACTGTATGAACTCACCCCGGGCCAGAACACAGTGATTAACGTTACGGTCCAGGCCAACCCAACGACTCATTACGGCGCAATAAGGATAAACGCTACAGGCTGAGGCCGGAGAAGAAGCATTACAGAGAATTCAATACACAGCTAGGTACTTACTCCGTTGGACTTAGGATTCAGTAGGATGCCGCTGAGTCGGTCGTTAGTCAATAGCCAGGTCTGTATGTCGCCGACGGGCAACAGGCGGTAGAGGAAGACATCCTGAGAGGGGCACAAACACACATGGAATACACGTGGGTCGTGTACGGGGTTTGAACTTCATATACGGTTTCTCTCCTCGTGGAAAGAACGCGTACTCTCAGCTTGATATTGCTGACCGATCCAGAGAGACGGCACTCTGAGAGATGATCAGTACCCCGTCGTAAGAGTCTGAAGTCCGAACTCCTCACGTTCGTCGTGGCGCATGTGGCGAATCACCAAGTCACTACACGCACAAAAAATCTGAATTATCAGTGTGAAGAGTTACCGCCCGGCCCAGGATACAAAAGAAGGATAACGTCAACAGAGAAGCTTCTATGAACGACCATGAACGTGAAAAGAACCCAGAGAAAAGAGATGGAAGATGTGAAGTACTGTTGTATTATATCAGTGGCGGAGCGATGGAAATCCCAAGGACGGGGAGCAGAGGAGACTCCTAGGACTTGTTTGGATAAAGTAAAGGAAAGACTAGGATTGAGTCTGGATCCGCTCTGAGAGGATGAGTCTGGATGATGAACGCCGTAAGGATAGAAGGAGGAAGATGTTGAGGACTAGACTATGTGTTATCGTCAGTTGGAGCCTCAAATGGGCGGAAAACTGTCCGCTACTAACCTCGAGGAGATAGCCTGAAGACTGGAAACTTCGTTAGCCGTTGCATTTCCTATACATTACAGTATCTATCCTCTTGACACGTCTGGCACAGGCAGCTGAAGAACCAGCTATCCTTCAACGCCTTCTGACGCTCCTCCGACGAAGCGTTCGTATCGCAGTATGAGATGCAGAGTTCTTCGCCCTCCTGTACGTCAGAACTGGTGATGAACTTCAGTGATCTACCATGTGCCTGCTTGATAACATTGGGAGAACAGCCTAGAGGAACGTCATGAGCAAGAAGCATAGAGATGAAGGCACGGAACATACTATGATTGAAGTACGAGGCACTAACGTACATCCCCCATCCAAACATCTCGCGATCAGTATCTTGCGCAGGCGATGACCCACCGTCCTCCCATAGCCCAAACGCATTGGCATGATCTCTTGACAGCACCGATCTCACTGTTTCCTCGGTCTGCAGATAGATGGAGAGCTCCGGGATGGAAGACAGAGTGCTGCGAAGGAATTTGTAGACCTTGACCTGCGTGGAGAGCAGGTGTGGACGAGACCGCAGAGCTCGGAGTTCATTATTCTGGAGATCCATGAACTGCGTCCAGGACTGCGGACTTGGTGAGGCGGTAGGCCAGGTTGAGTACTCTGGGAGTATCACTTGAGTTGATAGAATCTGTTGGTCTGTGAGCCTGATCGTATCCTCGGTGTATCGTCTAATCAGTGCTTGTGCTGCGAACCGTGCGATATCAAGTTCCATCTCGTTCAGAGAGGTTACATTTCTATCTTTGCGAGCGTTCTTCCAAGCTTCGTCCACCAGCTCCTGTGTGATATCTGAGGAAGACAACTCCGCAATAGAGTCAATCTTGCCCTTCGCGCGTCTGTCTTCAGCTTGATTCTTCGACGATTGAGCAGAAGAAGCTCTCTCTATCGCCGAACCGACCCTCGCCGACATTATAGCCCCAACCTGCCCGAATTCTGCAAACCAATGCCCCTTGCATCCCGCAGAACAGAACCAGACGCCGGCAGAGCTATACTGAGGATCTAATCGGATGTTCCAAGTATTTTTTCCAGAGCTGAACGCGTAGGCGAAGCAGAAGGCACAGACTTCTTTGCGAAAGGCTCGATAGACCACGTAGAGGTATGGATGGGCGCAGGTGTGGAATACAGTCCCTACCGGGATGGTGGTGGTAGCGAAGAGACCGCGAACACCATGAGCGGTAGTTCCGATTTGAACTCTTGGAGCTGGGTCCATCACAAGGACCGAAGAATGACGAAATGATGAGTTGTCAGAATTCAGCTGCCTCATGTAGGACGTATAGCTGCCCCTTATGAGATATTCTGGGGGTTGTATAGTGGACAGAAAAGAGCGTGCTAGCAAGTATATGTGAGGTCCGGGAGAGAAGCTATATAGCACAAGTGCGGAGAAATAGTATAGGATGCCAAAGCAGAGAGCGAACACAGTAGGTAATAATTTTCATACATCACTCCCACGACGACATAAATCAACCCAACGAACCCACGTATCTCCCTACTTCCGGTGAACCTGCCGCTCTGAGTCTAAGTCGGGTATGCATCGTGTAGCAGCACGACGAGAAGACTGATGAAGTCGCTCATTTCGCGAAAGAGCGGATAATCTTGGCGGAAATGTGGAGGAAGAAGATAGATCCAATGAAGGAAAGCGAAAGAACCACAACAATGAAGGGGTCCCTAAAGATGTCATGAGAATAATTAGACAACATGTTGGGAAGGTAGAAAGGTACACCAACTCACACTCGCAGTCCTGGGGAGTCATCTGTATAGAGTTTGAGCATGGTGCTCGACGAGCCACCAGCACCAGCTGACCGCGTAGAATTTGGTTTTGCTACTTGCGAGCTAACAGCCCTTCGCCTAATATTCAAAGGGTATAGTGTAAGAACATAGGGCAGCCGCCTGAGTAGACACCATTCGACGTACCGAATCTGTGCACCAGGAGGCTTCGCAACAGCACTACCAACTCTTGAGCGAGAAGAATCTGAGTCGGACTACATCAACAAAGCAAGCACGAGTATTAGTGAATCATGCATCTACAATCCAAAGACAAGATGAACAGACCATGGTAGGAAGATTAAAGAGGAAACGACGTGGGAGGAGGTAAAGGAGCTTTCAAGGTGCGCTGGCACACGTAGCAGACCAGCCGTGGGAAATTGATCTAAAATGCACGTGTTCCCGACGATGCGTTGATCGCGTGATGCTTTTGCCCTCTTCCCTCTTTTTCTCTGTCCTCTGTAGATTCTTCCTGCCCCATTTTCTTCTGCTTTGATTCTCCTCTCGCACAATCTGTCTCATGCATATGGACCATATTAGGCCTGGCCAAAATTATCTGGGGCCAATGTCACCGCGATCCACGTAGATCAAGCATACAACCTGTTAGCCGCACTGCTGCTCCACTGGCTGCTCGATGTCTCGTTTCCCTATCGTTTTGTCTCTCTGAATCATCTCCAAACTTGTATCATACTCTTCCAAGGGGCCAGAAATATGGGGACCACTTTTTTACAGTACAGATCTTCCCGAATCATGATATCTTGATAACTTGGTGTTGTTCCACTCTTCCCTAATTTGCCTCTTACGTGGTACCGGGATCGTCATAACCCATTTCTTCCCTCTTTTCTCATGCCTCCAGATAACAACGGATCTGAACAAGCCACAATCTTATCGGATCGGCATGCCTTGCCTGTTACTCTGTTCTGCTCTAATTCAGACCCCGACTGTGGAGGAGCTGGTGCGAAATCATCGTTCTTTCGATCTTCTGGTTGTTTCTGGACCAGTATGGCCTCGATTGGAAGCTCACATAGAAGGTCTTTTTTCTCTGTGGTCAAGGCTCAAGGCTCCCGAGTAGCTCTGCTTCTTCCATACGTGTATTCGGTGAGGGTTATCGCACCAAAATTCCGAGGTGCTCCGGGTTTTCCTGCGGTCGAGGCTCACATCCACGACGACGTTTTTTCAATCCTTTCCTCTGTCGTGTGACTTGTACTTCTGTTTTCGTTCCTATGGTACGCACTATCATAGCCTAGCTGCGCTTGTAAGCATCCTCACATTGACACGTATTGCGCAACCTACCGCAGCCCGGCTGAGTCTCTTATCGACCGTGACAAACCTTCGGAATTGGTTTGCTACGGTGCTAGTAGTATGAACCCATAGCGATACCGTAGCCGCGACACTTCCCGTGTGTCAACTAGGCGAATGTCTCCAACGACACATATCGGATATAGAACCGAGGTCTAACTAAGCCTTACCTAGGTGTCAGATAGCTCATCTCATAAGTACCGTCAATCTTTCATTATTCCCTTCGTCATCTCTATGCTCATACTTACAGTAGCCTTATTTCACCTTCATCGAAGAGCTGCCCTATCCAGTTGTACATTACACAAAACCCACAAGTTTTGCTTCTTTGGGATTCCGAGGTCCCGTCAAGCTAGCTAGCTCGGAACGATTATCAACACGTTCGTTAATTGGTTCGACTCCATCGGAACTTGAGGATCCTCTCGCTCGGAACGAGCTGGTGGTCGTGTCATCCAGTGCACGTACTCTGCTCCTTCCTTCTGAGCCAGGGTTGGATTTAGACTTGGTCAGGAACTCGAGCAGCTGATCTATCCACGAAGCTTCGACCCGTTTCCCGGCGCCACTACACTTTCATAGGGAGGAGCTAGGCCTAACGGATCTCGGTACTCTTCTAGGGCGATCTCTTGGTTAAAACACACTAATTCACTCACTAGTTGCTCCCACTGAACGTGTGCTTGGGGCCATCACTTCACTCAGCCTTTGAAAAACCTTCGGTCCATTGACTACTGATGAACTGATGACGATCCTGGCTCTTGATCGTGCTACTTGTGTTCTAGTAATCTTGGGGGACTAACTTTCACGCACGAATCGATGGAACAGCAATCATATATCCATCTATCGGGCAAAGCCGCTCATAGAGAAGACTCTTGCTTTCTCTTCTTTTCGCTAGACAGTGCGCGGTTGGGTCGGTAGCTCGGCTTATCTAGGTTGCCAGTCACGGGAAAAGACTCAGCTCGGATTCAGAGGCTCAGAGTCTTCGACTCTTCTCGACAAGTGCGCGAATGTCCTTTTTCAACGCTTGCTATCAACGTAGCAAGGTGCTTTGTTGTTGAATAACTAGTATTTAATTTAGGGTTGGTTATCCCTCCGGCCCATGTTGCCCTCAGAAGAAGATACGATCCTTTTTTCCGAGTCCTGGCGATGGCCGGTTCCGGGGTTTGATAGACTCCAGTGTCTCTGGGCTGGATGTAGGTCCAGGCATTGGAGAATTACGATCAGTGGTGCGTCTACCTTTGCGATGTCCTAACTTCAGCTCTCAAGTTAGGATAGACACCACAGTACTGCGTATCGTGTACACACTATCATGATCCTGCCGGAAGATACGCCTAACATGCGGCGTGAGAGTGGGAGGTAGGTCACTGAAGGGCCACTTGTGACGATGGGGAAGAGGCACCATGGTCTCCCATCTCTCAAGGTTGATGCATTCAGATGTCATTCCATTCGTCACAATGATGGTACTGTATGTGCCGTTTCTCAGCGAACACAATGACTTCTCACAGCCCCAAGAGTTCACCATTATTCGAGCGAAAATCGCTCCCCGAGAAGATGGTTCTACTGCTCCTTGTTTGTCTCTGCTGTAGGTCGGTAATGACTTGCCTCCGAGGGGCGAGAGGTTGTTGCTGTGCTCTTTCGCCAGAATTCGCGAAGCCCGCTTTGAGAGTCTCGATGTGGTTTTGTTCGGCAACGAAGCCAAAGGGGGTCTCTTTGTCTCAACACGGTTACACGAGGCGTCTTCTGTTCTGTGAGCGGGCTTCTGATCTCAGCTCATCACAAGAGAAGGCTCTAATTCATTGTTTGGACGGCAATTCTTTCAAGTGGCAACCGTGTCGACGTTCAGAGGAAACAATCTTAGGTAAGTTGCTCCCTTTGAGATAACGGTAACGGAGGTGGTCTGAAGCGCGTCTGCAGGCACACAGGTACTGGGGATCGCACTGCACCGAGTGTTATCCTTGAGGCTAACTCGCGCCCAGCGGCCTCGAGCAAAGCAAGCGTTGGTGGGCTGGCAGATCTCGTTATCGGACCGAATTTCTTACGATTTCATGAAAACCGGACGCTGGCCTCGGGGTTTCTCAGTGATCAACCATGCCGTTTGAAGCAAGTGTGCTCGTTTTGGAAGGACAAGCATTGGAAATAGCTCGCTCCTTTGGGAGGACCTTCCTAATCGGATTGAATGATGATCGGCCGATTTGGGTTGGACCCCGCTTAATTTTGACCTCGTGCCTTCTAGATCTTCCAACCACGTCACGTTTTGGTGTATTATTCCTCAGAATTCTAATTTCCTTTCACTATCCCCTGTTCAGTCGCCTCAGTGCTCCCGTGGCACGGTTATAACCCCTCGTTCGTCCAAACCCAGTTTCGAGTTCTTCTCTGATCTCCCACCACCACCTCTTCACCCCCCACCTTTTGATGCTCGTCATCTCCAGTTCTTCAATATGCGATGTTTGTCTAGAGGCCTACGGCCCAACCGACTCTGCTAGAGCAGCACATCTTATACCCTGTGGTCACATATTCTGCGGCCAGTAAGCCTCTCCCTCCTCGTCTTTGTTCCCAATCCCAACGCGTTCGGCTTTCATTGACGTGTTTTCTTTCATGAACTCCCCACAGATGTATCACTCATTTACTCGAACCTCAATTACCACCTCCCCATGTCGCGCAGCCTGGAGCATGTCCGCTCTGCAGACATCATTTCTTTCCTGAGGAGACCCGTAAGCTCATCATCGACGTGTCAGAGGGTGCTGGAGCCCCAACCGGATCCTCTCCTCCCAGGGCTGCCTCCTTCCCTTCAACTGCGGCTCCAGTGTCACGTCATATCATAGCCTCCATGCTTCAGATCGTCAACGAAGGCTCGTCGGAGGAGAACGTTCGCTCTGTGCTGGACCAGTGCAAGTCGTTCCTACAGGAACACGACCGGTCAAACGTACGTCGCGTCTATTGGCTTTGGGCGCTGTGCTTTACTCGCCGGACTCTGACTGTCTTCACGGAATGCAGTTCCCGGAGGTCCACGTCGCCAATCGACTCCTTCGGTATCTTACCGATGTACGGGTCAAGTCGCGGGGCCAGTCTTCCGAGATTAATCGCCTCACCAAGGCCTTGAAAGAGGCGGAGACCTTGCGGGGGGAGCTCGAGAAGCAGGTTCAGGACATCACCTTTGATAAAGAGACGGAGAAAGCGGTTGCTCTTGCGACGGAGAGCAGCTTTAGGGACCACCTCGAGAAGCTGCAGGAGCAGTACGGGTTGATTTCACAGTAAGCGACTCCTTAGCTCACTGGGTTTCTCGACAGTTGTACTGACGTTCCCTCTAGTAAAGTAAGTACTCATCAGGAACAGTGTTGCCGACCTCCGCTGAACCATGTTCCCCTTTCTTCCAGTATGCCCAGGTAGTCGAAGAGTGGTCAAAGCTGTACGAACTCGTCCAGGCTATGCGATCACAACCCCACGCCTCTGTTGCTCAATTCCTCCGCGAAGCCTCGTTCTACGAATTCGTCTCCGAGGATCTTTCCATTCCTCAGGCCGAAACCGGCTCCGTCTTGACGAACAACATCCCGGTTCTCAAGAGTGCGACGCAGACACCCTCTTACTTTATTTCGCCCCTCCCCCAATTTACCGCCGTTTTGCCATCGATCTCCCAATCTCTTCCTCCCATCGAGGAAGTGGAAGATGTGGATTCCCCTCGCAATGTGCCGAATCATTACAGCGCTTCTCGAGGCTCAGACCAGCCGCGGACGTCTTCCAGGCCCTCTGGGAGCTACTCTTCTCAAAGCAGGAGTTCCTCTTCGAATAGTTCGCCTTCCTCCGACTCATATGACATCCATCGATCTATGTTGGTCCCCCCTCCACGCTCTTCACCTGATGTCACATCGTCTTCCCCCACTCTTTCAACGCCACCGCCTTCTAGGCCTCCAGGTGGTCTTTCACTCACGGCACCAAGGTCTTCTGAGCCCAGGGATTACCCTCAGCCTCCCCCTCCCTCTCGTTCTGCCCCAACTTACTCTTACCCCTCTCCTAATTTGGTTACACCCTCTCGGCCCGTAGATCCTGAAATCTCGACTGGTCCTCGCTATCACGACGTTGGCTATGCCGACGGACGGCCTGTTCGGGCGGCTACCACAGATCCCACTGCTTCGGCTCATCGCGATGGGAATCACCAGGGCCCTCCAGTATCTCGACTATATGATATCCTCAACGATCCCACCCAGCCTTCATCACTTCCTAACTTGACCGGCGCTCACTTCCACAACGCGCCCGGCTCGAGTTCTGGTTCCGGTTCCCAGAGCAGCCAGAGTCAGAAGATCTATGCGACTCGTGACCCTCGTCCTCAGTCGCCCCATTCAATGGCTTCGAAGGCACAGCCGGCCCCTCCGAGCGTGTCGACCGTCTCTACAACTGTCGTGTCTCGTGCCAGTGATGCAGCGAAAGCTCATGAGAAGGCTAGGAAGGAGCGTGAGCGGGAAAGGGAACGCGTTCGGATGGAAGAGGCTGTGGCCTCTGGTGCTGTGCCCATTGAGCCCTCGCACCACGGCCAGGACCGTCATCGCCCGCAGACTGGGCTCTCGTCCAGCTCTGGATCGCAGTATGGGCCTTCGAGGAGTCCCCCCAAACCGGATCTCCATCGTACCTCATCTCGTCGCGATCCAGATCGTGCTGGTACTTACCATGGCCCATCGTCCAACACCTCTCCCTCCCATCGTGCGCCTGGATATTCCGCTTCGGGACCTGCTAATCCGTCTAATGGATCTCATCGTTGGAATGGGACCCCATCTTCCAATGGTAGTGGTACTTCTCACAGCTCTGGAGCTGCTCCACTTCCCTCTCGCGATACCTACTCTCAAACCTACGGAAGCCGGTCCACGAGGATGAACGGTCATTATATCGCGAACATCCCTAGTCTCGCTGCCTGAGGGGACTCTTGGGCTCGTCGAGCTCCTCCCTCCTTGCATCTTCGTTTTTCTTTTTTCTTCTTTTGCATATTGTCTACATACATCATCATCAACAACCATTCAATCTTTTCTCTCAAATCATCATTGCTAGCCCCCACTCCATTCGCATCCACTATAGATATAACCTACTTTATATATGGGACTTGTTCGTCTGTTCGTGCTCATTCTGTTCCCTGTCTTTCCTCTTTCCTCTTACCACATGCCCCCTCATCCGCCCCTTCTATTTCTCCCTCTGTTGTATAACTACCGACTTCTTTTCTTTCTTCATCTTGTGTCCGACCCTTGGAGGCTGTGAGATCGTTGATCTCGCTCCCTTGTCAAGGGGTTTCCTCTTCTTTTCTTTTTCGACCTCACGACTTGTACATGTTGTACCACCTACTCCCACCTTTCAAGCTCACCGTCTCACGTCTTTGTCCCCCTTCACCCACGTTTATCCTGCCTTTCTCTCGGGGTTCCCGAGCGTACCGTGGCTTAGGTGTAGTGTAGGTAACCGTTATTTGTTCTCGACGAACGTGGCCGTGGATTGTTTAATCTATCTGGCCTTGTATTTTTGTACATTTCGGTGCGAAGTTCATTGTTCTGACTCAGATCACAAAAACATTGAAGTCAATCTGATCGTGAGAAGATGGTGATGTCACATCTCTTAGTCCGAACTACTACCTCGCCTGCGCAACACAACCGCCAGTAACAACCACATTCCTACCAATGTCTCTCGTACGGCTCTCTATTAGTACGAGATCATACCAATACTCATCTGTACGCTCAGATACATGCACTAGTTGCTCAAGATTCTAGGATCCTGGCTGAGCATGCCGCTGGCAAGCAGGACTTCTCACAAGGTCTGTACTCGTACTGGTTCTCTACTTCAGAACTATGCTGAGCCCTTTCGAATATCTTAGCGACTCAGAAGATCCTGTCAAAGATACCTGAAGGCGACGGGTGTGTTTCTTTGTTGGTTTTTGTGCCACGAGGCTCACGTTTCGTATCTCTGTTTGGGCGTTCAGCAAGATGACTTATGCCTTTGAGCGATACCTCTTCCACTACGTCTCTCAGGATGGATTCACATATCTTGTGATGGGAGAGGATGCCGCTGGCAGGTATGCCTTTGAGGAGTTTTCTAAGACGAGCCGTACCTGACCTCAGGCCTCTTAGGAAGATGCCTTTCGCCTTTCTCGCAGATCTCCAGCGACATGTGCGTCTATTCCTCCATTCTGAATCTTGGCTTGCCAAGCTTACTCATTGCGTCCCCATCCCCACAGTTCCTCTCAGCCCCAGGTTCCTCAAGCTCCGGTTCTCCAGTACACGCCCTGCAGGGCAGTTTCGGACCCACTATCTCCAATCTGATGCACACCTACAACACCGCTCCACCTCAAGATGAACTCACCCGTGCTCAAGATGAATTAAATCAAGTCAAGAATATCATGGTTCAGAACGTGGAGCAGATTCTCAGTCGGGGAGAGAGGATTGAACTGCTGGTGGATAAGACGGATGTTATGGCGGGGCAGGCAACTGCATTCAGGAGGGGTGCAAGGTCGGTTCTTCGTTGTTTGATTGGATAGTGCTCGGTCCCTGATGTTTGTGCTTCTTATTTGTAGGACGGTTCGCCGACAGATGTGGTGGAAGAATACTCGAATCCTTGCTCTCTGTTTCTTCGTTGGCTTGGTCAGTACTCCGTCAACGATCCCTCTTATTTCGGCTACTGAGTTTCCTCCAGATCTTCATGTGGATTATCGCTGCTCAATTCTGCGGCGCTGGCTTGAATCAGTGCGGGGGCAAAGGGGACAAGTCATGATCCTTTCTGCCTATCTACCTCGTTGTTTTTGCCGCCTCCTCCTTCCGTCACTCGATATAGATCTGATTCTCAGGATTTTCTTGCGTTGCAAAAACGTCATACTACAGGAATATACATTCGTCAAACACCATTGTCTTGTACATAACTCTTAGACCGTTCATATTCGTTCAGACATGGATCCATCTTCCAGTCTCGAGCTTCTTCTTGAGCGATATCACAACACACCTTCGGCATTGAGATGACCGCATTTCATTCCCTCTCTTGCTCTTCCTCGTCGAGAAACAAGCTAATGGAAGCGGCATGGAGCACGTCTCGCATCTAACCACTCGTCCTTCCGTACTAATAAATATTTCTTCTAAAACCAGAGCGTTCTCCCGGTATACGTTCTGTTTGGTATCTCTACCAATATCCACTCGAGATTTAATGTAGTTTTGGCTTCTCGCTACGAAAGAGGGTGTGTTCTTGTGTGTTATCCAGCCGTTGTCCAAGAAGTGAAAGTAGAGGTCGGATATGAGTTCGATATCGACGGCGGCGTAGCTGAGGAGCATCGGGCGCAAGGGACGTTCCATCCAGATCGCAGAACCGAATTGCTTGTATAGCCCTTTGATTTCGGCTGTTGTGGGGAGCATGCAGATCGTATGTCAGGAGGTCCCCATCATGATATCAGGCTGCAGGGACTCGGACTCACGATCCTTTCCTACTGTATCCAGATCGCATTCGTCCACGCACTTCTGCATTCCAGAAACAAGATGCATCGCCTCGTATAACTCGGGGTTCTTCTTCACCGGGGCGAAACCAAAAAATCCCTTCGATATCCTTAACCTTCTATGCTTCTCCTTTTCCTTTCGGTTCTCCCATCTCGAGAACAACTCCACCACCTGTAGATCTAGCACGTTCACCATCTTGCACCCATAATTCTCGTATATCTCGAAATAATCCTGCCTCCCGTCCCACATCAACTTCATGTGCTTAACGCTGCTAAGTAGGTTGAGAAGAGGTCGAATCCCCCCGTTCCGTTTCACTTCCGGTCTTGCGAGGGCCACCACATCGAAGAGGAAGAGATCCACTGCGTCTACACTGCCTACGCTGATGATAGATAGTTTCCCTTCTGTTCTTCCGATTTCTTCTCCTTCGGTGTCGACTATGAGGATCGGAGATTCTTTGAGAATTGAGACAGCGTCTCGCACCGAGCTGGCGGTGGTGCAGTAAGTATAGGTGGTCATGTACTCGGTTTCACTGTCGGGGGGCAGTAGGAGGACAGTAGGAAGCTTAATCTGTAGAGTACACCTTGCTGATTCGACCGGTATATAACCGCCTGTGGGCAACTCCGCGACTGAGCTAGTTCTGGTCATGAGTCCTGTTTGTGTATGTGAACGAGTGACTCTCATCTACGTATATGCCGGTGGAGGAGGGTCTGGACTTACGAAACTTATGTTTGCCGGCCGGTGGAGGAGGTGTAAAGGATTCATTCACACAACTTCTGAATACCTACAGCTGGCCTCGGGCGACGGAATCAAAATAATAATACAATCAGAGCATGCAAAGAGACGAAAGCGTAGTAGTGGATAAAAGAAAGAGAATCTAATGCATGGGAGAGAGCTTAATCAAGTACATGAAGTGAAGAGCGCATAGAAGAGTAACATAGAGCATATACGAGAGAGTAAATGAAAGAGCATGACTATCATGAAGACACAAAACCGAACAAAGGGCAAAAGCATAGAAAACGGGCATGTGGTCAGTATTGAAGGGAGCATAAAAGCATAGGGAAAGAAACCAGACAACAGGTTCCGCTAAGTGTAGATCGTGGTGAATACCGTGAAGGTAGCCTGAGGGCATTGAGAAGAATAGAAAAATAAGAAATACGAGAAAAGAGGAGTACGATACGGAGGAGGGCGTAACATGTGTCAGAATAATCAAGAACAGAAGGAGATACGATATCAATAACTTAATTAGGAAGACAGTGGTACACTGTACGAGTACACGCGCGGCCAGCCGGTGTTATGTCGTGCAAGAGCCAAGGGAAATCCAGTTCGTGGAGGGAAACTATCATGATCTCATCAGATGCCTGGGAGCTGAGAGAGGAAAGGGAAATAGCCAGCATACCGTTCGGGTCGTGAGTGGCATTCTTGGAGACTGATCAATGACCACGATTCGTCTTCTTCTTCACCATCCTTTCAAGAAAATCGTCCAACACATACTGCGCGACGAACTGCGCAACAAAGGAGATAAGCTTTCGAAGAAACGACGGCGCGCTTTCCAAGGCCCGTGGAAAGAGGAGACCTTCAGGGTCATCATTACAGAGGAGCCCGTCAAGCAAGTCCAGGATCCCAGGTAGAACAACGTTCACCAATCCCGATGCGAGAGCCAGCGCCACACCCGACGCTATGTCTCGTTTTCTCCATCGTATCTCACTTCCTCTTCCTCGGCCCTTCAATTCCTTCTCGATGATCTGTCTCTGCCTGTGGGTCACCTTCAGTTGCCGACAATCATAACCAAATGAAGCGCCTTTGGTGAGCAGAGCTATACTGGCAGTCGAGTGGATGGTGATGCAAGAGGTAATCAACTTGGTGACGAGAAGGCATTCGGTGCGCACTTTGGCGTGGTGCTTTTTTAAGAGGACATCAAGGCCCTCAGATTGTACCTTGAGCCAATAATTACGCTCATTGAATCGAATTGTATCGCGGATACCCATCGGTCTCTAGGTTTATGTATCGGTGACTGATCGTCGGCCGGTGCGAATGGGTAAAGGAAGGACTGTGGTGTCAGTAGAACTGAGGAGGGTGAATCCGGGGGCCAGAGGGCCTTGAAAGGAGGCAACCCACTGTAGAGGGTAAGAGAACTAGAATAAGAAACGATATAGTGGCGAGACGTATGAAGCTGGGCAGGACGTACTCAGACAATGCCAACTTATACCATGAGATGTAGATCTTACTCGAGCAATCTTCGCCTGCGCACTGTGGAAGAAGGTATCGTAGGTGAGGTATAGGCATGGTACTACCGTCGTCCAGAGCACGCATCAAGCGTTGAGAGAGCCATTACAGCACTATCATTTCGCAGGACGCACTGAGTGCTGGGAACCACGCAGCGTGGTTTGATTCTCTGGAGTCCTATGTATTCCGTGATCTGGATCTCTGTGCGAAACTCAATTGGGGAGGACAGTTGTGCATGTTGGTACGCACCCTTTTCCCTTTGAATCTGAGATGACGATGTCTCGACCTACACCACAGACTAGTCCACAGAGAGTACTTGTAGTGCTGTTATCTTTGCTTGGAGAGCGAACTGGCTGTGGCAGAGACATACAGCGTGCCACAGAAGTTGGAACAATGAGGAACCTGGCTGCTGTCAAACCGAGGGCGGGCTCAAGAGAACCTACGAAGATAACGGCGACAGGGAGGAAAGAACAAAATAAATTTTGGCGCGCGGGGCACTGTATAGCCCAGCCACCGTGTCAACCAGAATCATTGTAGTTCAATCGGACGACGACTGAAAACGGTACCTCTTTCTCCAAGAAAAACGTTCTAGTTCAGAATATATCAGAAGATTGTATCGGCGCAACGAAGATACGTAGGCCGACATGCTCCTGAGCAAGTGAGAAGACAGTACCGTATTGTTGGTGGTGAGTGATGCGCTCGCGGGAAGCCGAGAATAGAAATTCGTCCACCTGCGTAAACCTAGAGCTAAGAAGCCGCGCACAGGTTCCCTGTTCCGCACTACACGTAAACCAACTGGCAGGTTGTGCTTCTTGATCAGTGCCCCAATGGAATTACACATTCGACTGAGGTGCACCACTTCAGCACAGTTCCAAGAGAGGATTCCAAGAGCTTTGACTTGCTCTGCTCTGAACTAAAAAAGTGTCAAATAAAAATCAGTGGCGCTCGACGCAATACATTCCCAGTACCTGCAGATCAAATAAAGCGCATTCGGAGTTCCCAACAACCCCAGGCGAGAAAGGGGTGACGCATAACTCAGAAAGGTTATATGACAGGCACTGGATCACCACGCTGAGTCCAGCT
Organism: Agaricales sp. HM26-F1; assembly: GCA_002718315.1. Lineage (NCBI taxonomy): Eukaryota > Fungi > Basidiomycota > Agaricomycetes > Agaricales > Agaricales sp. HM26-F1. The sequence goes on from NIBX01000120.1 coordinate 27,593, forward strand.
GAAAAGAGAGGAAAGAGACAACATGAACATGACGAGATCGACGCGTTTTTTCATAAAAGCTGTTGAGATAGATGAAGGAAGCGTCCCTCGAGGCGAATCGCGATGTCATGCAATAGAGTCTGAGCTGTAATCTGATTCCTGTGCCATCGACGTCCACCGACGCAAGTAAACGGAAAATTTCAGTGTCAGAGGTCCGGATGAGTGGAAAAGGGTGAGAAAACCAGCAGGCTAAGGATTGTGTCGGCTGGTTTTGTGAGGCTGAGTGACTGGATGACGAAGGGAGTTTAGAATCTAGAATTCAAGAAGGAAAATGATACAGTACGTTTTCTTGCTATATCGACAGTTCTCTTCTTGAGGCCCTATATGCGCGAAAAGAGCGAGGTATGGGCAAAATATAAGTTTTCCCCTCTCGAAAGCTGTGTTCTCTGGAGAAAAAAAATAAGATATCTGTGTCCTAAGATGCCCAGAGCCAAGGTTATAAACTCACTGCCTTGGGTATGAACTTGAGGGGCTTGAGACGTAAGAAGGGGGGGGACCATCGTGATTGCGGTATCATTACACCACCGATGTTGCACGTTCCATGAACAGTGGAGGTAGAGCGCATTCTCCAACACGAGCTTTGGAGCATGGATAGCTCTCCAAATGCAACGAGCAATAGAGAATGTAGCTCTATATGACGAAATCGCCTTTCAGGCGGCTGCAAGATGGGAACACACTGTACGTTGGTGTGGTGAAACATAATAAATCAACGAACTTGGAGCGGATAAGGCGTGTGTAGAGCAAGTTCGGCTGGGACGAATAGACAAGCAGGTAGAAGAGTAGAGGACCCGCTGATAGACAGTAGGTCGCCTTCATTATGGCCGTAAGGAGAATGAAAGGAAGACATCTTCTGATTTCTCGTATCAGACGACATCAGGTCCCTGCTCAAGAGACCCAGAAGGCTTGAGTCAAATGAGATCACGGCCTGTCTCGTCACCAATCCGCAGAGAAAAACGCAGACGAGGCTGCTGCAAGACTTCACGAAGCAGGTGGTCAGACATGGCTTCGATCAGAGTAGATCATAAAGGTCATGTAGTCCGACAAAACAAGAGGATACCAGTGGAAAAAGTGTGAGCACTGGGGACCTCAAAATTGGCCAAGAATGCCCATAAACAGCGCCTCACGCCTCAGATGCTGAGGAAGAGAGAGCCTTTCCGAACCGGGCCGAGATCTCATCAAACCAAAAGTATATACCCACGTGTCCCGCCTATACAGTTCAACTCTTGGGGTAGTGGTACGAGCAACGCACTGGGATAACAACAGTGATACTTATATGAACAGTACATATCAGGTAGACCGTGAATATGACAGTCTGTATTTTGGCGACAGATAGATAAACAGGGGTACTCGTACAGGAATAGATAGAAGAGCGGACCAATAGAGAAAAGCTTGAAAACAGAGATAACTTGCATTGCAAGGTTTGAGCGAACCACATTCCTCAGGCTGTGAAGAACTTTCGCGTTGAAGGCCGGGACCGGCTCATCTAAAAGCCTGCGTTCATCTTTATCCTAGCATTCTGGTCGAAAATCCAATCTGTCCCTTTGCCCACACCCCATTCTCCTGCTTTGACGGCAAGCGCTCCGAGGTTATACCTGTGGGCGTGGTGCAACGGAAGAGCAGTCAGACGAGAGATAGGGCATGTAAACCAGTTCAAGAATATGCGATTGACTCACGTTGCCGGATCCACAGGAGGACTATAGAAAGGTATCTGATAGCCGGGAGGGGGATACGGCTGAATGCCAACTGGGTGAAACGGCCCAGTATGTCCGATAGGTATAGGGGCAGGAGCACAGGCCACGACATAGCCCTGATTCATTACATCGCCAGCAACCGCATTCATAGCGTCGTCCACAATTATCGGAAGCCCAGCAGCCATAATTATCGAGGTAACCCCAAGCGTGAGACCAGTGACGATATCTCTACACCTGTATCTCGGAACCTGAAGGTTCCGGAAGTCCCTGAGCTCCTGCTCTATGATATGTCGCTGCTGTCGAGTGACGCTGATTTGGCGTCCTGAATATAGTGCTCCAATGAGACTGGTCCCGGCTGTTGGTGGGGCCATTACTAGGCCACCATACACGCCGACGATGTGAAGAACCTCCTCGCGGACTTTGGCGTGATGTTTCTTGCGTAGGACCCAACTATCCTGAGACCTGACCTTCTTGCGGTATTTAGATTCGTCAAAAGAGAAAGTGTCACGAACGCCCATGGTCTGATGCAAGTATACTGAAGGAGGGAATAGAGAGGGAGGGCGAAGTTCGTGATCCGGGTAGTGTGTGAGTGAGTTGCGGTAGAAGGAAGACTGGAGAGAGACGACGATTCTTGTGCAAGGTTTTATGAGTGCCATCTGTCCTGAACTCGTGCGTTCACGCAGCGAGACGAAGGAGCAGGCAGAGGGACGGAGTACTCGAGGCGGTAAAGAAGTCTCCTTCAAAAAGACAGATCAATGCCTCTGTGGAAGACATCGCACACCATGGTGGACGAATACGAGCACTTTTAATTGAAGTATAGTGGACTTGAAATGAATGTGAAATGCTATCTAGTGTGTATAAACGGGGGAAGAAACGTACCGGGCACTGCAAGTTCCAAAAATAGGCTTCAGTGTTCAATTCAGAACGCACACCCAAGTCCACCTCACGTTGACGGCACTTCTCCTGCTCTGGAGTTAGACATTGACGTTTTCTAGAAGCACAGAAAGAGAGCGGCGATAGAGAACGCGTCGTCTTCAGTCTTTAGAGGGAATCTCGAAACTGCAAATAGAGTCATTTGCAAGAGTACAAAAACACACAACAAAGTCAATGGCCCAGGTAAACCATCGGGTCGTCAGCCTGCACAGGGTCGACAGTGAGGTCAATACTACGGAATGCTAGAGGATCAAGGCTGAGAAAAGGCAAGTTAAACCGTCAATGCTAGCAGCATTCACGCATGAATTCATCGTGACTCGCGAGAGCTCCATTGTCGCAGACGTTTGAGTACACCGAGATGAGGATAGCTACTAGTTCCTCAAGAAGTGATGGGTATTGTTCAGAAAAAGATTCAGATCTATTTAGATCCAGACTCTTCTTGGTTGAAGAGCCGCCGTGAGGAAGACCAGTAACACCGAAGGTTTCCTTTTCTCATGGGGGCATGCAAAAAGAGAGGATATTTACTTGAACGAGGTGGCAATGTGTGATGTGATAGAATTCGAAGTGAGCCAGAGGCCACAAAGGTAGGAGGAGCAACAACCATAGCACCGCCATTCGCCGAACGCTTGCGATCAGATTTTGTTCCGAGCACCGCGGATCAACTTTTCACTAGGTCCCGCCTCGCGCTTCCTCTGAACCTGCACTTCGACTTGTTGCAGTTACTACTACACGGTGTAGCTCGTACACATACATGGCCCACCACCGATTTCCTCTCCTAATACCATGGATTAGCATCCTTCTCCCATCTCTTCTCTTCCAAGCGACGTGCTGTTGCACATATTTGCTCATGCTTCCACCGAATCTGGCTTTACTCTGCAATCCTTCTCGACAAGTTCAGAGTCCCAGCTTGTCCATGAGATCGATATCCGAACTACAAGCTCGCAGGACTCCCGGGAGGCTACCGAGCACATCAACGTCCAAAAGGAATTCGCCACTCAGCACTGTCTGTCTCTATCTCAGGTGTGTTCTGCCTGGAACCGAATCGCACAGAGCTATCCGCCTCTGTGGAGTACTATTGTGGTGCCAGATTTCAGCGTGCAGGTGGACGATACAAGCCTAAACGACCTTCTTTTGTTGGAATGGGAAGGGAAAGGTGGAAAGCTTGGCTATACACCTGTCAAACCCTACTTGGAGAGGTCCCGAGATCATCCCTTGGGCGTACACTTCACCCAGAGAAGCGAAAACTACTTGTAACAATTTTACGGAGTACGACTATCACCTTGACTCTTTACTAATTCCACGATCAGGCGCTAATATTCCGCTCCTCAACGTCGCGAAAGCCCTGTTTCGACATTCTCATAGGATTCGTTCCTTGGAGATGGATCACTGGACTCAGTAGGTTCTTGTCTCCCCATTCAAACCCGGACCCGATTACCAAAAAGAGACTCTGGATTTACCCTCGACATGGCCTATGCTACAGAAGCTTGTCCTATGGAGTCCCTCCGATGACGACATGTACCTAGGACGACCCCTCCTCCTTGACGGACAACAGGAAACTGTTCAACTTTTGTCCCGCCTCGGCTCCCAGGCTCACCTCGTTAGAGGTTTACGAGACGGAACCTAGTGCCTACTACGACCTGCCTCTCTTCGAGTCTCACTACCCTTGGTCTTCCATCACCCACTTCCGTACTGCCTGTCCTCTCGCGGTGTGGCGCGCTATGGATTATTTCATCTCCATGCTAAACCTTGTCGAGGTGGCCTTGTACTCTACCCATCTATCGCCCATAGAGGATGACCGCAAATGGGGGTCAGATCCCGTCGTATTACCTCAGCTGAAGAGGTTGTATCTGACTACCGAGCGCCGTAATGGACCTCACCAAGGGACCTCCCCTCCGAATAACGGCTGCCGCATGGGTTCGTCCTTTGTTCACCTACTCACTGGCAGGGGAATGAGGACGCCAGTTCTAGATGAACTGAGCGTCACATTCCTCGTCATCCAATCCAACTGCACCACCACACCCACTTCCCTCACCCTCAATCTCAAGGTCTCCTCGGTCCCTTCCTTATCTGGTCCAGCACCCAGCCACCCAGACCTCTCGTCGGATATATTCTTCGACTGGGATACACTGCGTGGGTTGTTTGAGGTGACGACGGAGCTCGAGAGTTTGGATCTGCAGTTCGATAGCTGGGTCGCTCAGTATAGGGTGTTCGAGGCTTTATCGAGTCGTGTTGGTGACGTGCCTGAATATGAGGCGAACGCCCTTCTGATGGACCAGTTCTGCGATGCACTCACTGGATCGTCGACTTCAACCCCCACGGACTACGTGGATATCGTAAACCCCGAGCTAGGCTCTCTCCTCCCTTAACTTCACGACTCTTCACATCCGCAATCCAGTCAACTACACGCCCAGCAAACTTATCCGAGCCATCTTCCATCGCTCGTCCATAGACAAACTGCCCCATCATGGACGTCCCTTTGTCCTTCTCCGGTACTTCTACCTCGAACAAAGTGCAGAGTCTCAGTGTACTGTGGTTCTGAGCTCGGACTATCGTGGCATTCGTCCGTCGATTTTATCCGAGCGTTGGATCGAGAGATCGGAGGAGAATGGAGGAAAGTGGGGTTTTGGGGAGAGGGATTGGATCGCTAAGGAGTTGATGGGCTTGAGAAGGAGGAACCGAGGCGATGGGAGTGGGCTCAGGGTGAATGTGGTCAAGAAGAAGTACTTCTATCGTAGGGCCTATGACAGCTGCCCTTTCTGAGTTGTACTAAGTGAGGTTCCTATGACCGAAAATATTCATATACATGTCGCTCTTTATCTTGAATGTAGACCTGCTTATAGTATACTCTCATACCATTTCTACCCCGCCTTCTTCAACCGAGTTGTAAACGAATAACCGGTACTTAACTAATTCACACATAATTAGAAACGAAAGTCATCGCAATTTCCTGAGACCCTCAAATACAGAAGACAACTTGGATTCCAACAAGGTGGTACCATTCATTTGGGACAAATAGAATAGAGGGAATTGTACTAGTATCTTAACTAAACAAAATGGCTTTATAGATTATATAAGGAGTAAGTTGACACGACGGTTATATTCGTGTCAAACATGGAAAGGAACTTGTTTTCACAGTCCTGGAAACACTGAAATACCGAACACATTCAGAGACTCAGAGCGTCCTACTCGATCAAACAAAAAACAAAACACTGTACAATAATCGAACTTCCCTCAGTAAGGGGCTCAATACCCTTGATTCGTCTTCTTCGCCACGCCGCGTTTGAGAGCGTAATCTGTACTTCTCTCGATAGCGAACTTCTCAGCTGAGGAAGGGATAGGATTGGCGTGGTAGGTACTATCATTCGCAACAGAAAGAGCAGGCAATCAGCGAGATGTCCTGAAAAAGAGACGAATAGAAACTTTGGATTAGAACTTACACGGGCGGAGGAACGTACGACCCATAGTACCCCGCAGGGACATACGATCCATAGTAACCGGGAGCATAAACTATCCCGGTCGAATAATCCACCACTGCATCCGCGCCCGTACTCACCGCATCGTCCAGGATCACTGGCAGACCAGCAGCAATCAAGGCACTCGCGGCACCCAGCCCCACACCCGCAACTACATCCCTCACTCTATACCTCGGGATTTCCATATCCCGATTGTATCTCAGTTCCTCCTCGATAATCTCTCGCTGCTGGCGCACAACGCTGATTTGTCGCGCTGAGTACGCCGTGCCTACGAGCGATGTGCCTGCGGTTGCGGCGGCCATGGTGAGGCTGGCACCTACGCCGACTATGTGTAGGGCTTCAGTGCGCACTTTCGCATGGTGTTTCTTGCGGAGGACGTGGGAGTTATCGTTGCTGATCTTCTTGCGGTATTTTTCCTCGTTGAAAGAAAGGGTGTCGAGTAGACCCATTGTGATGCTTGACCAGTTAAGATTTGAGAGACAGGGATTTGGGAGCGTTTAGCTAAGGTCCCTGAAACGAGGAGGTGAGAACGGGCTTTTATGAGGTGCATAAAGGCACTTACTCATCCCGGATACAAAGGAACGCACGCATGTCTCAAGGCATGCGACGATCCCAGCTCTAACGAACTAAATCAAGGGCGTTGGTGGAAGACGATATAACTTGGTGGACGAACGCGAGTTGCCGATCAATAGTATCTATTTTGAGGACGTGAAAAGGAGTCGAAGTGTTGAAAATACCGTACTAACCATAGAACTCAAAAGCAAAGGTCAGATGGGTTCTGCCTCCTAGGACTATTTGAGTTGCTATTGACGAATGGTAGCGATGAGAAGCAATAACATAGACGCGAACGACTTTGGAAACTGCATGAATCGCTAAAGCTATGGGCTAGAAATAAAACCACGATAAGATCATCTTGTTAGAGTTTCTCGCTAACTTAACTTGAACGCGGAAGAAAAAATATACCGAACATATATATCAGAGCCAAAATTCAAAACATACAACAGGCATCTCTTCTCCTGAGTCACCGGCCACCCCACTCTGTAGCATTCACAGCCAGGAACCTAACACCAGTATTTCAGAAAGCCGATCATCTCCTTGAGTAACGGAGTCAGTAGTGAGCCGAGTTCAAGGGTTTGGCTCTGAAAAACAACCCAGGAGAGACGACGGTCGGTGAGAACGCCTCTGCTGTTCTGCGTTGACTACCCAACGAAACACACAACCCCCGTCTGCCGCTTGGAGACTGGGCCCACAAGGGAAGAGTAGACTCAACGATGAATCTTAGATGACCCACGGTCGCGAAGAGGACGCTGCTTTCCAATATTAGGAAGAGAAACGAATATTTTTCTCAAAGTCCAAGAGGGAGATGAAACAACCGGTACTCTCCATCTCGTACTGACTATCCTCAGGTCATACTTCATGCAAAACACAGGATTCATAACATTCGAGTGACCCGTGGAATCAAGAGCTCAAGGTAAAGTTCCGGTTAGATGAGGTGCGGCGGTCAACCAGTTGCCTGTCTCTGAGTATGGCGTATCATGAGGCGGTCGGGTCACATGTTCGTATGAAGCTCGATGGTCAACTGTGTCTCAGCTAGTTAGCTGAGTAGATCCATAGACGGGTGGTAGGCGGGCCCACAAATACTGGAAAAGCGAGTGTGTTCTTGTTTCCCAAAGCACAGAGAGAGACGAAAAACGAGATGGTTGCAAGTTGGAAGGGCGCCGATCACTAGAGCCACGTTTTCGGTTCCGATCACAAAATGATCCGTTTCGGATCACTTGAGTCATCAATTGCTCGGACGGAGGGGAAGGGGCCTGCAGTTGTCAAGAGCACACCTCCTCAAACACCCACATTTCGCAGCTCCCCTCGCCTACAGACCAAATCAGCCTCTAGTAGCCCGCTCTCTTGATAAAGTAGATAATACACATTCCCTTCAAACAAATAGTGCATACGATAAGCAAAAATACACCCACTCAGTCCAAACATAGTGATATCGGGCGTAGTCCTAAGAAAAGAACGAGAGGAACAATCGTCTGCAAATCAAACAAACAGGAGAGAAACAAGGAACAGAAAACTGCGTGATTTGTGAGGGGCTGAGTTTGGACGAAGGGGGCTGAGGACTGAACAGCAACATCCCACGAGCAACGTTCCTACTCGTCGTCCGAGTCCTAGAAAAGGAAAACGACAGCAATCATCAGTGCTCCATACTTAATTTGAATGAGAGAAAAACGTCTCACAGGGCACGCAACGGGCTGCAGCCTCCAGCTGCTTCCCCCATCCGGATCAGGGGGAAACACAAACTCGACCATCTCCGCCTCCCCAGTCCGCACCACCCCGTCCTCTACTATCACCAATTCCATCCTCATCCTCGTACCCCCAGTCGCGACACTCGATCCCCGGTCGACCTTGTACCACTTTTTAATCGGACTGAGTAACTGAATGTAGATACGACAATGCGCATTCGTCTTCCATTCCTCGTACGAGATCACATACTTCTTCAGCTCTTCTGCGTCTGTGATGGGTTCGGAACCGGGGTGCTTGGCGACGTAGAAGGACCAGAGAAACATGGTCGCCTGTTGATCACGACGGCGGTAGAGGCGCTGGACATACAACCAGTAGTCGTCTGTGATATGGGTTGGGCGTAGCTTGCCTGAGACGGATTGTGGGTAGGGTTCCTAAAAACCATGATAAGATAAGTGTGTTGAAGATGAGACTTGTTGCAACAACGTACGCCCAGTATAGGCTCGGAGGGTGGAGGTGTGCGACACCAGTAAGCGTTACTGGTACTAGTCTCAGAGCTATGTTCCATGGGAGAGTGCTCGCTGGAAAGAGAATAATAAGAAGGATAGGGGTTGGCTTGGGGTTAAAACGTGAACGTTGATGGAAGTAGTTGAGGCTGAAGGACAACGTTCTTACATAACTCAGTCAACGGGAGGCTTATGTGATATGCTTGCCGAGTGGCGGAGCTTGGGCATCTAAGTAGCCCGTACTACTGCGCCTCATCCATGTAGTAACGAGGTGTACACGGCAGAATTTGCTCGGAATAGCAAACGCGGTCGTTAGAGCCCCAACAGAGCGCAGACGCCCTGATAGAACTAGTATAGAAGCTAGGATACGAAGAACGTTGAGACTGATTGATTTTCTGGTTTCCATGGACAGCATGAGTACGGCACGTACTGAGGTTATCCAAATACTCTAACGATGCTTGGGTTGATGTCTGATGAGAGAAGTCGGAGGGCGTGAAGTGGGTCTCTCAGGTTAATCAAAGGTGCTGTGTATCAGAGTTGGGAGATTCTTCTCGGTATCCATGCTAGGCACGATTGGTATGCCTCCTTTGTAGACCGAGTCAAAGGACGGCTGTCACCCTATGAGAAGAATCACCGAGCACCGGCGGGTCCCAAACATGATACATCTAACCACATAACTCACATACCGTTTCTTGCCAACCGATTCCAAGCTAGATCCCTGAATCCAGCGAATCCAACTGAAGTTCCGCCGCGATGAAGATCACATATCTCCATATTCGCAGTGAGTTTGAACACGTCAAGAGCCACCATCGACGATCCAAAACCCGTACAGGTCGAGCACACAGTACAGTGCCTATTGTTCTCTTTCCACGTTACGTTCTCTCGGAGAGGCTGACAGCCTTGAACCAGATAGAAGAATGAGAAATATGGAAAGATGCGAATGTGGCTCCCCTTGAGTGTGATAACGAGACGAAGACGAAGCTCAGGCTCAATCTACAACGCCTCATACCCAGCACTCCTAACCTTCGTCTGACTCAGAGTCATAACTGTCGAAGCTCAAATGCTGTGAGATGTCGTTATTGTTTGTCCTCCAGTGATAGATTAAGGAAGACGAGGGCGATGAGAGGGCGGGATATGAGCTTATGTTGTATAAAGGATGAGGTACATGTACAAGGACATATTGTTGTTGTTGTGTGAGAACAGTTAGCTGACAAGTGGAAGGGGCATTTGGTAGAAGCATAATCCAAGGATGAATAGTATTCGTTTCCGTAATAGCCTCTAGATAGCCAAAAACAAGTTGTATAGCCAGACGGTTTCAGAGTCACTGAATGAGTTCTGAGATCTGAGTAGCCGTGCCATGCCATTCCAGACCTAGAATCCGGACAGATGAAAAGGATAACTAATCCACCGTCGGGAGACTTAGGAAAGAGCAGACCAACGACGAGGAAGAGAGAAAGCGAACAGTCGCCTCACCGCGGCCTTCCGCATACCCTCTTCAAAGCGTTATGATTTAGCCGCCGGCCGGTCTCCGTGGCCGGCGCCCAATACATACTGTCCGCTCTGTGACCCACTCTTTCGAAAATTTCTCTTCGTCCGACGCAAATGCTTCGTCCTCGGCCTTTCGTTCCCTTCTTCCACTGCCTCTCTAAGAAAGTTCTATGGGAGGTCGTTTACCCAGCTCGGATATCGATATCAGGATGTGGTAGCTCATGCTTCGTGGTATTGCTATGCTTGTCCTACGATGCTATGCTTTGCGACTCATACGATGATATCCCCATGGGATACTGTCAGTGAAGACGATACGATAGGATTCGTTTTGGTGCATTGATTTACCTGGACCTGTCGTCTTGTCTACTGTTGGCCGGGTATTGCGGTACTCGTTTTTAAGGTTCATCGCGTACTGTGCTGCCTTCTTCTGCTGGACTTGCAGTCGACCCCCTGAGCTTCAGCTTTCCGGTTTATCCAAGTCAAGCCTCAGACTGTCAACCACCACCATTGTGCCTCAGTATAAGACCATGTTCGTGCCAAACCTTCTTCTCTCGTCCACTTTCCGCACCAACACCAACATCGTCCATCAACTCCAGACTCCAAAAATCAACCGCCAAGACTCCCGATCTCTTTTACCCCTCTCCTCATCGCATCGTTTCTTCCGCAAAAAACGCTCTCGTTTTTAGTCTCATGCTCGTCATTTCGGACCTGGAGGCTAGGTTTACCGGTGCATCCTGGCGTGATAGAGTTTGCACGGATTCATGACTTGGAGCGAGGTGTGAGAATAAGATAAGGGTCACCTGGGCTGGTACTCAGTCGTCTTTTGTGCTGCCGGTGTATGGTTCCTTTACGTTTTCAATTTTCTTGAGGCTACTTACGGTTCTCGAGATGGGCACTGGTTCTGGTGCTTCGTCTTCCTCGACCCTCTCTTCCTTTTCCGGAGGCTTTTCTTTCTCTCTCACTCCACGGACGTTCCTCTGGGTATGCCAGCGTGTACCGCAAACGCCGACACTGCCCACGTCCTCCCACAAGTCACGACAGCGCCGAAAAAAACTGGCACTCTCGTCTGTTTGTTTGTTTTCTCTCTCTTCCACCCGTGCGTGTATCTATTGAATACTGTGCCACTGTGCTTCTTTTTCTCCGCATCTTTTTCTTCCAGCGGCTCTCCCTCTTCTATCCCCTTGTTTCTCCGCATTCTTTTCCACGGTACTATAGCTATGTTGCTTCTTTCAACAAAAACGTGGCTTGCATAGTTTCTTTTTCTTGATCTTGATGTCTTTCTGAGTCCGACTTGGTTCCTCTTGATGATCAGCATCGTCATCGAGTGCTCCGACGCCTGTGTACGAAAGTTTACATAGTACATACCATGGTACAAGTATCATACACAGGATTCTTGCACGGACATAACCCCAGGCAAGGCGTGTAGTATCTACTGTATGATCAACTGGCTCCGAGCGATCGCCCCCCTCCTCTCCCATCGCCCCACCTCCGATCGTAAAGCAGATATCGGGATCTAGGGTCGTATGGATGCGCGTTAATTTATGTTTTCTAGTCGAAAAAAAAAAAAGAAAAATCAGGAGACGATGCCTGGTCTGATGACGATGTATTGAACTAATACAGTGATCTCAGGGAGGTTCAGGGATGGGGGTGATAGGTCCGGTCAGGGACTCAGGGATTTGGGCAGGCTGCAGAGACTTGATGTACACAGGGATGGGGATGGGTTGTGGCTTGGTGGGGTAGGGAGGAGAGATCGTTGGATTTGGATGATTGAAGGTGGTTGGAGGTATTAGGGTGGTCAGAAAGAGGAGATAAGGCAGCTGTGTTCTCCCAGTAGCTTACTGTAACGATGTATCATGTAGTAGCGTAGTAACGTACGCGTACACACCCCGAACCGAAGTCACTCTACGATGTCTTTACGGTATCATACGAGTCGCAATCTATCAGACCCTTCCTCTAGCCCGTCCTTGATAACGACCTTGACGTTCCTAACGACCAACCGTCACCTTCCACGCCCGAAGCCGAAAGGTCACCCAAGAATTCATATAAACAACAACCCCCATCAAAAAGATTCAAACAGAGCTAGAAGCCTAGGAAACTAAGGGGGTGAGCCAAGCTGTGGGTTCATGATTACCTTTTCCTCGATCGGTCTTTGTTTGGTTCGTTTTGTTTGTCTTTATTTATATTTTTTTCTCTCCGCTGATGCATTGCATGGATCGTTGGATACCGAGGGTGTGTGTGTTGTTATAAGAGAAACGAAGCTGGGTGCCGGGTTCGGTCGAGACCTTTTGCCCTGCTTGTCATCCGGTCACCCTTCTCCTTCTACGACTACGACTACTGCTGTTGGATCCTTGACCTCTTCAGTATTGTTCTTTGGCCGTTACTTATACCAGCTCACTCAGCCAGTTAGTTCTGACTGCTACATAAGAAGACCACCGAGCGCCCCCACCTCGCCACATCATATTCCCCACTCCGGTCAACGGAATCGATTCAGGACACCCTCATCCACATTCCCCACCCCATATCCCACACTTCCCGCACTCAAGCTTTAAACAGTTGACGTACTGGTCTTTTTGCCTCGCGCCTCCCACGCTCTCCACATTCACCTCCATTATCTTTCTCCCAGAAGATAACTTCAAACCGCCACCTTCCGTTATATCGCCTCGGTCACCGTTAGGAAGGAAGAATTACTTTGACGTCGACGACATATACGTAGCCCACACTTCACGCCTTTTTTCTTCCCATCGCTTGCTTCTACCTTGCGTGGTACGATTCAGAAAGAAGAGATAGCTTTTCTTGGAAGATAGAGAGACGCTCCCGAGTACGCCACACCTGCGACTCGTATAAAACCCTTCCCTAGCTTTGCACTACCAGCCAACGTTACTCAACTCGACGCATTCCCCGTCTCACTCCTACTATCACACCCCATCACATAACCATAACATCATGTCCTTCTCTCTCTTCCATTTCTCTATCTCCAGCGACCCCACTTCCATCTCTGCCCCTACCTCCCCTTCTATCCCCAACTCCACCCCTACCCCTACTACAGAAACTATAAGCATCCACGACCTCCCCGAAGAACTCCTCGAGCGTATCCTCGCACTCGCACTCACCGCAGCGCATAATGCGAGCGGTGCGGAGTGGCGCAGGTACGGGTCGGCTGAGACTAGCTCTAACGTTAGCTCCAGTACTAGTTCTAGCACTAGCTTGGCCTCCGTCGGCTCTAGCTCGTTCTCAACCTCGGCGAACGCATTGTCGCCGTATCCTCATTTCCCTCCTCAGGCTCAGGCTGAGGTGCAGGTTGGGATGAGACGGGCTAGCCGCGTGTCCCCGCTGTACGTTTCGCAGCAGTGGAATAGGATAGGCACGCCCTTGGTGTATAGAGAGATCGAGCTCACCTCGTGTAGCAGCGCGAGGTTGTTGCTCAGGACGTTGCAGTCCTCCTTATCATCATCATCGTCTCCTTCTCCCTCTCTATCGTCACCATCACTCTCTCGCACACCGGGTACAGAGCTGGCGAAATGCGTGCGCAGCTTGAAGTTCGGTGCGATCTGGCCGAGTTTGGGTGGGATATTGACTTTGTGTGCAAAGGAGGGTGGGTTGGGAGTGTTGGATCTCACGCTGGACGCTGGGTGTTGTGATGCGTCGTGCCCTTGCTCTTCCCCTCCTACCTCATCGCAATCGACGACAGCAGATGAGGAACAAGATTCAGCTACCGCGAATCTCATATCTAGTGCCAGGCCGCTACATACCGCGCTCTTCACGCCCGCTCTCAGACGTAGTTTGAAGGTGCTGAAAGTTAGAAAAGGGCAGGGTGTTTATCTCACTGCTGTGAAGGTACGGTATGTTTTGTGTGGACTGGCGGATGCTGTGAGGGGATGGGTCGGTTTGGTTAGTACCTCTCTTTTCTCACTCGTCTCAGCAAAGCGGTATGCTAATGTGTTTATCGCTATGGGATTATAGGAGAACGTGGAACTACTATTCAGAATGTCAGACGACTCCAACGCCAGGAGTCCAATCGGTACCTCACAGACCATCCTCGACGCCATCGCTGTTCCCCCATCTACCTCCCCTCTAACTCCCTCACCCTCGGCCATGGCTACCCTCCCCGCATCCACACCAGCATCCACATCTTCAATGTCAACACCGGGGTCATCTCCAGCGTCATCTACCTCCGCCGGCGGCGCCCATCATCATCATCATCAACATCGTCACCATCAAGAGGCCTCCCCACCGAGGCGAACCCACACCGGCCGCAGGAACACAGATGCTTGTACGGGGCGTACGAGGACCCACATCGAGTCCAGTCCCACTGCCAGTGGGTCTTCTTCTAGATCTGGCGGGCTTGGCGTTGTGAGCGGGGGTGCCACTGCGAGTGATCATCGTGGCCATGGAAACGGCGACGCACAGCGGTGGGCTGGGGAGGCACGCGTAGCTCCGGTGATGACACCCTTCGGCTTGCAGCAAGCTCAAGCTCAAGCTCAAACTCAGAGTCCGGCAACTACTGGGGGTAGTGTTGTTGTTGATGACGATGCCGATGACGTACCCACTCAGCCTCAGTCCAGGCTTGGAGGTCCTATCTCCCAGCTCACGTCCTCGCTCTCCGTCTCTCCTAATTTGAAGAGCTTCACGACGTACTTGCCTTCGTTGTGGAATAACACGGTGCTCGTTGTTTCGGGGAACGAGAGGCTGGAGAGGATCGTGTTGGTCGATGGTGATGCTGCTGCTGCTGCTGCTTGCTCTCCTTCTCCGTTTGGAGGGAGGAGGTTGAGTATGGGTAACGCTCTTGCCTCTGTTAGTGAGAAGAGTGAGAGAGGAGGATCGAGTGTACGCTTTGCCTCTCCGCCTTCGGCTTCTATGCCAGCGACGAGGTCTGTGGGTATCACGGCGACCGGTATGTTCATGATGGAGGCGAGGAAGCATGCTAGGCTTGTGGAGTTGATTCGGGCGGGGACGTGAGTATTCTTTCTTCTTCCTTTCTCTCTTTGGGTATGTTGGGCAGAAGGCTGATGGTGTTTTGTTTTGAATTTGATAGGCCGATCGTGAGGAGCAGAGCGCATACGCATGCGAGCTTCGTTTCTAGCTCTTGGGGCGTGCCCACTTCGTCTTCGTCTTCTTTCGTCATCAGGAAGTAAAGGGTGCCGCTACCAACCCAACCCCTCCAGCCCTTCGAGTACGACAATTGACCCACCGCCCGAGGTCGAGGAGTAACCATATACCCCCTTTCACCCACTCTTCATCATCTTGTTTTCATAAACCAAATCATCATTCCTCGAAGAGGGTGACTGTTTATCTGGATCTATTCTATTCGACTGTCATGTCTTGGATCCTCTTGATACCCCCCCACATTTCCTTCATATTCTTTATTGACATTATCCATTATTGCTTATTTCTATCCCGTCTTTTCTATATCTCCTCAGTCTGAGTGAGGAGGGAGAGACTCGCTCTCTTTTTTATTCATAACCTGTCTCGTACCTCGGTGCGAGTGGTGGTTCTTTTTTATTCCTCATCCGTAACGGGATCATTGTTACTTCTTTATCGCCCTGTCATACGATACCATAACTCCGCTGTGGAGGGCGTGTTGGATAGCGGAGTTGGTTTTGACTGTCTTTCTTTTGCTGCTTTTTCTTTTTTTCTTTTACTTGCTTCGTCGCCTCTCTCCCTTCAGTGCATCTCGGCTCGGATTGGATGGGCGTCGTCGTGCGTTCCCGTCACTACTATTATCCCCTCCAACGCATCATGCATATACACTTCCCCACCTCATTCTGCATATACATCCCCCTATCATCGAACTCGCTCAAAACCTGCGAATCAATTTCTCATGTCAAATAACGAATCTTTCCCTTTCCTTTTCTCAATCTCATCTCGAATCGACTGCATACATATCTACGACAAATAAAACGAAAACATGGACTTGTCTACCTGCTTCTGGATCTCCTTCATCTCGTCTCAGCTTTCTCTTCCTCTTTCTTGTGAATATTATACCTCGTCGATTTTATTTGCTTTTTCTCCAATTGCTTCCCTGTTACTTAATTTGCTCTTTTCATCGCTTTTTCAATCGTTCTTCACTATGTTAGTTACTTGCTTTCTTTCTCTTTCTTGATTTGCTTTTTTTCGCTGTCTTCTGCGTCTCGTGTCTCTTGTGTTATAACGCCACCTGTATTGTACAAAAATTGGATCTTTATGATAATTGCACGAATGGAGTCATTTCTTCTACCTCAGAATTCTTGTTGATGGATACTGTACTCGGGCTTGTCGTTCGTACTGGAAGGTTTGGACTCTTCTCCCGCTTGGACTGTGGAGGTTGAGAAGACCGAGTCGGAGTAGGCCGAGGTACTGAAGACTCAGAAGAGACCGATTCGGAGTAGGCCGAGGTACCCCTGTTAAGGTTTTCGGACTTAGAAATCCGACATGGTAGAATTCTGTAGAATGAAATCGTGATCGATGAGTTATGATCAAAGATCAATGAATGAACTGTGATCCGGATGATGTGATCCCATCAACGATCGTCGGTTCGTTCCATCCGGGTAACTGGAAGCGCTCTCGGTTGGTCTGTACCAGCTGGCTGCTGTTGTGCCTCGTTGGCGGTTACTTCGACTTGTAATTGGGCCTTGCTTGCGACGGCTTTTCAAACCTCTCTTGACCACCATGATCAAATCTCCATGGGCCTCTATATTTATGCCTTTCTCTCTGGAAAAACGCTTTTCTTTGTTTTGTTCTTCGCTTGCGGCTTGTCTCTTTAGCTCTTCAAGGACGCAGGATTGACCAGGGATGGATGGGTCGTGTGCGCGGCGTCTGGGTATCCGCAGGACGGTTCTCAATTTACGCCTCCGTATTATTTCTTCTCTGGAATGCGGAAGAAGATATCGACTCTGTGGCTCAAAACGGCACCAGTCTAGCAACACTCGAGATAACCGCGAAATGGTCAACGAATCGACGAGCTTGACGTCTACGGTGTACTACTCGAGATATTCAGCAGTGGCCAAGAACGGGGAATTCAGACTGTCCTCTCTATTCGCAACACCTCATCCGGCCTCATCGTGCAAGGCAGGTCCCAGAGGCTAGACACAACGAAGGGCACAGCTTTCTTTCGAATCAACCTTGCTGAGGCGTCTTCCCCAACCTCCCCTCCACTTATCGACTGTTACACCATCTATGTTATCATCCGACATAATGAAATCGCCATCGCCATCGCCATCTCCCGTAGGAGAAAGAAAGCTGTTCTGAGTTCGACCTCGACCTCGAATCCCGAATATACGTCATCCAATCCACCCGCAAGGAACCTGGGTGTTTGAATACGTATGTGTTTGCCTACTAGACGGTGTTCCGGCTGTGGACTCTGTGTTTTGCTTCATTCCCCCTCTATTTCCCCCAGAAACTGAATTGCCCCAATGCCTCGTTGCTTCGTCACCTTTGTCGACGTCACCACTGCACGGCCACAGTGGACGACTTACGTCTTCTCATTCCGAGATGTTTCTTTTTTCGAGCTCAGTCGTCCACTTGGGCAGTGACGAGCCTACTACCTATCGTCGTGCTCAACAGTCTATCCTATCCGTTGCGTGGAGCCCGGATAAGGATAAGGCGGGGGACTGTCGAAGACGGTGTGCTTGTACGTCAGATATCATGTTGACCGTATCTTGACGACATCTGTGCGTTTCCAGAGACATTAGATGGTGGACGACTTTGAACCGATGTGCTTCTTCTCCTTGCGTTGCACCAATAGCGCGGTGCAGAGAAGTGGCAGCCGTGTGCTACGCTTACTGTGCTGGGGACTGTTCTGGACTTAGACTTTGTTCGTTTTCTTTCTTGTTGGTCTTGTCTTGTCTTGGATGGTTTGTGGTGGTGGTGGTGCACATAGCATGTCAAGATTGCACTGGTCTGCGTTCTGAAGAACGACCCTTAGTCGTGGTTGGGCTTAGGAAAGCTATCTATGGGGGAGAAACGTTGTGATATGCTTTCTTATCGCCGTGATCATCGTGGGTGGAATCATCATGATCAGCGCTTTTCACTCTTTGTGTTGTCGTTCAAAAAATCGGTAATAGGACTTTACTGTTGGGTGAGTCCGTCTTTCGCTTCTCTCTCTGGGGAACGACGTCGCTTTCAATCTACTGAAAGTGTAGGACTATCGAATTGACGTCTCTTTGGTCTACACGTTCACTGGGATAACCCGGGCCTAGGTTCCGAGCTAACTGTGCTTAAACGAGATATCTTACCACCGTCATAATCAATTCAGAGTTTTGTCCAACGCAGCGCGTACTGCCTCTCCCTCAGATGAATCTCAACACCACCAAACCAAGGTATCGTGGATCCTCCCCGCCTCGCTTCGTTGCGCCTTCTCCAGCACACTTGCACAGTCTCTTTGCCTGGTCCCTTGCATGGGGGTCTACGTCATTAACTTGAAGCTCAGATCCCAGGTCTGTCGCATCAAATGCACTCGTGCCTGTTCGCCTCGCCGTCTGCTCGAGGAGAAGGTCGGATGATCATGAACATTCTACTTCGCAGTTCCACTGCTGGTATCGGTATAAAGAATCGTTGTGCTTGCGACTCCCTCTGTTTGTTCCAACCCTATGCTCTCCCTTGGTCTCCAATATCCCTATTCTTCTCCACCTGGACTGTGTCTCTAGAGATCGTCCCCCCCTCTCCCTCCCTTTGGTTGTTTATTGATATCTATCACGACCACCTCGATCACTTTACGTTCCTCTCGATCTCTAACGACGTTCTAACGACACATTCACTAATCCCCTCCTTCACCCGCCGACTTACCCCTTCGGGTCCACTTTCACACCCCCGCCTTCTATAACATAGATTTACGTCCTTCCAGAATGGGCATCCGTGATACCCTCCGCTTCAATCGCTCCGCCTACCTCACCAAAGTCAGATCCGAGGAATCGTCCCGTGTCCTACAGAAAAAGCACCACGCTAAGATTCGCACTGAATCCACACACGTCGTCGCTGTCCTCGTGCACGCCGTTTCTGCTCTTGCTTCGGGCGGGATGAGTCTCGCGACGGGAACGTCGGTCCTCGCTGCCATTTATTCTGCTAGACAGAAGCATGTGAATGGTATGCAGAGGAGGATGATCGAGGATGAGTTGGAGAGGAGATGTGTCCCGGTTCCGAGGATTAGGAAGCGAGATGTGATCGCTGGAATCGGGTTGGGACTCGCACAGGCGGTCGTCGACGCTGTGTTGCCCGGTCTCGCAAGTCTCGCCCTCGAGGGGATTCAGCTCCTCCTCGAGCACCTCGTAGGGATCGATATCCAGACCCTCCTCGATTTCCTCTCACTCGATCTCAACGTCCATGTCCCGGAGTGTGTACAGAACGCACTAGCTATGCTGGCTGGGGTACCAGCTAAAGAGTTCGTGGATGATTTCTTGGAAAAGAAGGTCAAGGAGAAGGTCAATAAGGGGTTCTGATGAACCCTTTAGGAAACCGATGGTGATCCTCCTTGGCGTAGCCGGTTAGCCTTTGTCTCTTTCATTGGGATTTTGGGGTACATCGTTATTGACGCGATCGTCAACATTAGGACCCTCTCGGCGATGGACCTTCATGAATGAGCTGGTCTTCATTCCCTCGATCTCTCCTTGGTCCATTACCTCCTTCCAACGGTCACTCCCCTCGATCCAGCTCTCCCTCTAACTTATCACTTCATTATTCGCTCTCACGACTCTATTTTTCCACCCCACTTTGCCGACGCAAAATCCCGCTCTTTCTATATCATCGCATCAGCCACTGGATCTAGAACCATAGGCGCATCATAACGAATTCAACCTTATCTCTAATCTTATCCCGAACCTTATCCCGCCGCGTTGTATCGTCTACTCTATCCTTGGTACGCCCTATTCCTCACACAGTTTGAACAGCGATCTGACGTCAACTCACGTAGCATTATTACCAGTACCTTGAGGGAGAACAGGTTACTCCGTCTTGGTTCTACACTCGCAAGCGCACCGCATTTCACCCCCCTGCATTAATTTATGGATTATCGTTATTACCGGCTCAAAGATCCGGGGTTCTTGGACCTACCTTCACGCGTTATCACATCCTCATTCACCGATATTCACACCCCCTTCAGTTGTCGCCAATCCCCGACTTGATCATTCAATTCATGGTCCTAACCCCCCTCCACCATCCTTGCTTCCATGGCTGATCCTTCCATCACTCTACTAGACTCACTACCGCACTCCCTCCAGTTCAGGCTCTACTCAACACATCGGCCCCATCGAATGGCCATATTACTATATGCATCTGTATTTCTATACCCGATACAGGGCATTGGGGGTGGACCATAGGTCTCCGTCAACGTCCTAGGGCAACCGCGTCGCCTCGTAGACTCAGGAGTAGGGCGCACTGGAGGCGCTTTACGTCTTTATTTTCTACTTCTTATAGAAGCTCTTAGGACCTCGGGAGGCACCGCGTGTCCGTCGAGGATCTTTGACCTCGATTCACAGGCCCAATCGAATGGCCGTAACTTATCCATATCTAAGAACCTTATTCCTCAAATCGCTCTCCTGTCATCATACAGAGGTGAGTGTGCGACTTTGTTCACTAGGTCTGGTTCATGAGCATAAACTGACGTAGCTTTTTCGTTGATCTAGTTCAGGACATAGAGAGGGACTTGATCAATCTCTGTCTTCGTGCTCGAACTCGCCCATATACATCCTCACCTCACTGTGCTTTAGTACAGTTCCGACGTTTGCGACGCCCATACCATCTACGGCCCTTCAGTTACAGTTCAGGTCGCCGTGTTTTCCAATCTCGGTTACACCCCATTACG
Organism: Agaricales sp. HM26-F1; assembly: GCA_002718315.1. Classification (NCBI taxonomy): domain Eukaryota; kingdom Fungi; phylum Basidiomycota; class Agaricomycetes; order Agaricales; species Agaricales sp. HM26-F1. The sequence goes on from NIBX01000120.1 coordinate 48,732, forward strand.
ACCTTTCATGAGGCATTTCCGATCTTTCATGATACCGCTACGATTCTTGACGATGGCTTTACGACTCTTCATGACCTTTACGATTCCGTTTCATAACACCGACATACATTACGATATTACTCCCCATATGCATCACATAACAAACCTTTCTATACTCCCTTCCTTCATACCGAGCAGAGACCGATATTTACTCCAACACCAGCCTACTCACTGCCGCATATTCCTTAGGGGTTTGCTCCGGATTATCGGTGACGATCGATCATTCGGAACTCTCCTACTAAGTTCACTTTCCCTTCCACTTCCACTCGCTACTGTCTAATTACTTCCGCCAAACACTCTACATTTTACTATCTTCCTCATCATGCTTTCATGTACCTTCTCGTTATCCATATGTTCCCCTATGGATAATCCAAGTACTAGTACTACAAGCTTATGATTCCGCTACATTTCTCTGTTCCCTCAAGCTGTATGTACTGTGATCTCTGATCAATTACCTCTCTTGTGCTTTATTATACATACCTTGCGTCTTGATTGATCGCTTTCGAAACAATTACCTCTTGTTTTGTTCAAAGGGGCATATTCCCAGAGAGAACTTGAGTTTAATACGAATCTGGTTCGCATCAGGTGCCCCTTCAGGTTACCTGGTGCAGTTATCTTATAGGGGTTGGGAGCGTCAAGAGGTCAAGTGCTCGGCTCTAGAATCAGGTATAGTGCAGGTTCAGGGGAGGCACGAGGCGGGACCAACGTCTAGACCGAGCGACTAGCGCCAGCGCCATCATATCTTCTCAACCACCACGTCCATCGAGGTTGGCACAACCTCAAATACCACTAGCCGTGGGTTTCCTTTCCTTCGCACCACCAACTCCACCCTCGTGCTCACTGGATAATCGATGATCACTGGCAGCCCCTCATTCCACGTTCATAGGTTCAGCTTTACATAAATGCTTTCACATATGAGCTTCACGGTTTTGTCAGTTTGATTACCTGCAAAAGTATAAGATAATCAGACGGCACGATATGCAGAATACTCGTTCTCTCTGAGCCGCTTGAGTTTTGCTCTCCAAACCGTGCACTAGAGAGAGTTTCCCTGTCACCTAAGTAGAGCGGGGAGATGAGGCTGGATCCGGAGTTGTGATCCGGCTGATATACTGGGTGATGGCATCATCAGACAATCGATCACAGACTGTCACCTTGCCTCGGTCTCCTCCGAAGGGCCCGCACTTTCACAAGCAAACATTTTCTCTTGCCACCATCTTCTTTTTTATCGAGAGACAGTTGTCCTTCGTGTGTTTGTGTTCAGGACACATGCTATCCTTATCCTGGTAAATGTGGAAAATACTAGGCCCTTTGTGTATCTGGCACCTGGCGTCTGGAACTGCACTTTGCCCGTCTTTCCTGTAAAACCCACCAGTCGTCAACCAACTCGTGTCTCAGGCTTTTTCTCTCATCAAGATCCTGGAATGACTTCAAATCTTGGATTTCATTTATCTTCTCGATAACTCGATAATTGGGGTGCTCAAAAATGGTCAGACATTCATCAATTCAGGCTATCGGCTCCCGCCAACAACAGTTGCTCTAGACCTGGTCTCCTTGAGGAAGACAGGCAGAGTGGGCGAAAGAGGGGACGGGGAGCATGGCGTCTCTACATTAGGTTTCAACCTATCGTTCAACGTATCTCTATCCTTTGGCTGTTGCTTCTTCGACATTATTCCCGGCAAAATAGACCGCCAGCGCCGTCCTTCGCAACGAAGGCGGAAGACCTGATTTTTGGGCCAACATGAACCTTGATGTACGTCATCGTTCCTACCTTCCAGCCTCGTCTCCTCGCGCCGGTGAGTGCTCCCAAGAAAGGTTGGGGGGGTGCTGGCGAAGCCAGCGCAGACATGCGGAGAGGGTTAGCCGCTGGGTGGGCGGGGAAACCCTCTCTGTCGCATGATTTTTCGGGGAGCAGACACCGGAAAAACATGAGACTGACGGGAAACGACAGAGTGGTAGGCACCTTAACTGCCGTGAAAACTGTGTTGGTAGTGTGAGAACGATAGCAATAATCATTAGTATGGTACGCGAATCGTGACAAATGTAACGTGAGTAAAAAGAGGGCGGTGTGGGTGGGTGCGAAAGCAGTAAACGAGAGGGAGCGAAGTTGTCGAGCCTTGGGGAGAAGGCTCGACGTGGCGAGAAGGAAAGAGTGAGTGACCGGCGCTTATGTCGCTCGGTCTGGACATGGGTCCCGGCTCGTTCCTCCCCTGAACCAAACCTAACAAGGCACCTGAGGGTATACACACCGTAACCTACGTTCCTCACGGTGCTCCGTCTGTGGCGTCAAACCTGTTCTGAACCCTTCATCCCAGTGCCTCATTGTTTCCTCGCCTCTTCCCCACACGTCATGGCACGGCCACTTCTGTCTTTGTTCCTGTTCGGTCGTCCACCTAGGCAGTGACGAATCTACGGTGTAGCGTTGGCTCCCTATCCTATCCATCGCGTGGAGTTCGCATAACCGGGGAGCTGTACTCTGTCTAACGAGGTGGTTGTACTGTGCGTTGAGATTATGCTGGCGTATCTTGACAACATCTGAGCGTTTCTGAGGACACTGCCATGGTATATGACCTGGAGTTCTATCTGCTACGCTTACTGTGCTCGCTCTGCTAGGCCCTCTCTGTGTGTGGTCGGCTTGGTAGCGTGGTATGCCACATAGCATATTGAATCGCTGTGTCCTTTGCGCGTTAAAGAAATCTTTTTTCGTGGGTGGTTGGAAGCTTAGGTCATTTTGGAGAAAATAATAGTTGTTACACCTGAAGCCTCCTTATCGCCGTGCCTTCGCCAACCGATCACAACATCCATCAAGACTGCACACTAATTCGTTGGTGAGAGTTTGCTACTGGGGAGTATATCTTTCTCGCTCTTTCTCCCTGCGATAGCGTTTCAGCTCTCAAACTGACAATACAGGCATTCTCAGCCTCAACGTTGCACATTCTACTTGGAGCTTTTTCCCGCCCTAGGATCCGAACTGAGCTCAACGATATATATCCTACTGTTATATCATGTGAAGTTCCCATCGCAGCGCGTACTGCCCCTTCTCACATGAATCCTAGCACCACCCAACTGACCTATGATATCCCTTCTCCTCACTTCGTTACTGCTTCCCATGTGCATGCACACACCCACACACATATTGTGCGCTGCCATTGGAGTTTTGCGTCATAGACCTCAAGCTCCCAGGTCCATCGCATCAGCGTACCTGTCCGCCTTGCCTCCTGCTCAAGGAGAGGGGCGAACAATCATGAAATTCTAGCGATCTCTGCGATTATACCCTCTTGAGGTATAAAGGCTGAATTGTCCCTGTTCCCCTCTGTTTATCTCAATCTTATGCTCTCCTTTGGCCTGCGTCTTTCCTATCCTCCTTCCTCTTCATCTAGAACGTGTCTCTAGAGATCCTCCTTTCTTACCTCTTCCTTGGCTGATCATTCATATCTATCCCGACATTGTGCATCACTTTTTACGTCTTCACGATCTCCAACAACCCTCAGGCTTCGACGACACATTCACCAATCCTCCTTCCCCCGCCGACCTCTCTTTTGGCACCCCTCCACACGATCACATTCCCTGTAATCTATTCTTATAGATCCGAGCAATGGGCATACGTGATACCCTCCACTTCGACCACTGTGCTTACCTCAAGAAAGTCACCTCTGAGCGCTCAACCCGCGTCCTGCAGAAAAAGCATCACGCCAAGATCCGCACGGAGGCTACACACATCGTCGCTGTCCTCGTACACGTACTCTCCGCTATCGCTTCTGGCGGAATGAGCCTCGCGACGGGGACGTCAGTGCTTGCCGCGGCGTATTCTGCGAGACAGGCCTACGTTAATAGGCTACAGAGGAAGATGATGGAGGAAGAACTGAGGAGGAGGGCAGAGGATGTTCCGCGGGTGAGGAAGAGAGATGTGATGGCTGGAGTGGGGTTGGGTATCGCACAGGCCGTTGTGGACTATGTGTTGCCTGGCCTCGCTGAGCTCGCTCTGGAGGGTATCCACCTCATCCTCGAGCACCTCATCGGGATCGAGTCGTTCCTTGACCTCATTGCCATCTCAATCAATCTCGATGGTATCGATTTGGATATCGATGTCCCCGGATGGGTCAAGGACGCCTTCTCTTCGTTGGCTGGTGTCCCCGCCAAACAGTGCGTCGATGGGCTTTTGGAGCACAAGGTGAAGAAGAAGGTGAACGACGGGTTCTGAAGGGGCCATCATCGAGCTTCTTTGGATACTCGCGGAGGTCCTTCTAGTCGTCTGCCGGTAAGTCTATCCTGTGATTCGCGGTATGTGCCTACTGACGTGAATGATCATGACCACTATAGGCTGACCTTCATGAACGAGCTGGTCTCAACTATCACGATCTCTTCCCCATTATCACCCGTTCTCCACCCGTTCTCGATCCGTCACTCTCTCTAACTTATCACTTCATTATTCCTTCTCATCACTTCTCTCGACTCTCATTTCAACTTGTGTCATTGCTCTTTACCTCATCGCATAACATTGTCTATTCTACTCTTGGTATGCACCACTTCCGAGTCATCTCTTCCCATACTTAAGACGGTTCCTGACAGTGTTTATCTCCATCCACAGCATTATTACCAGTACCTCGAGGGGGACATAGGCTCTCCGTCTTGGTTCTACTCCCCTGCAAGCATATCTTTCAGAAGATCAACCGAATTTATAACATCGTGCCGCATCCCACCACGTTCCTATCAGCGTTTTAAATTTAACTTATGGATTGTCGTTATTACCGGGTTGAAGATCCGGAACTTCAGTAGTCGGTCTAGAGTTCTTCACTCCTCGTACCGTGACTTCCTACCTCCAACCCCACCCCCGGCTGGTCCATCCGTACCAGCCCATTCGGCTATCCTCCTCCTACTCTACTCGACACCTAGCCATGATCCACACAACAGAATCACATCCCGCTTTCTTTCTGTTTCTGCCCACAACACCGGCCCCATCGAATGGCCATACATTATACCTATCCTGATTCCTACACCCGATACAGGACGTTGGGGGCGGACTTCAATACGTCTCCGTCGACATCCTAGGGCCAACATCTACTTTATCTCATAATTCCGCTATCATGACCGCAGAGCGCACAGGATACATTCGACGTCTTTGTACTCGAAGCTCTTAGTACCTCGGGAGGCACAGCGTGTCTGTCAAAGGTCTTTGACTTCACCCTGAAGCCATGTCGAATGGTTATACCTATATTCTTGCTCACCTTCTTATTATATGAGGTGAGCTCTGAGCTTTGTTTGACGTCTATGGTGATAGCTAGTTGACGTGACATTGCTTGTTTAGTTTAGGACTTAGAGAGGGACCTGATCAGTCTCTGTCTTCGTGCTCGAGCCCATCACCCTTATAGGCTCACATGCCCGTCGCCGTCCCTCAGTCACAATTCGAAGCGCTACACACCTCATTTCATCGATCTTACCGTTCCGCTTTACGAACCCTTCACGACCTCTTTATGACGCCCTTACTATTTGATACATCATTCTTTTTCTAACCAAAACTTCTATACTGTCTCTGGCACAGCTCAGCTGAACCGACTTTCCCCTGTATTCACAGTGGCTTTCCCACCTGCTTCGAATTCTAGATGACGAGCAGCCATTCATCCTTCCTTTTATAGCCCTGCACCTCAGGCTCTATCTCTCTCTTATTCAGACACACTAGCATCGAATAAACAACCCTACATAAATATCTTCTATAATCCTCTGTTTTATTCGTTCTTTCCCCCTTGGTTCGCCGCAGCACTGCTACAGTGTTATGCTCTATGTCCTCTTCATGATCCATGTATTACCTGTGTTTCCTTACGTCATGCTTTCTATGCCCTATGCTATATGCCCTATGCTCCCTGCGTATGCTTTCTACTTCCTGTGTCTTGTGCCTCACGATAGTATGCCTTTCCGTTCTCCTCTGTATTTGGTTCAGAATCTAGAGAAGGACATCAAAGTCGGGCGGCGGCGAACAGCGGCGAACACACTCACAGCCACATTGATCCCCCTCTCCAGCTCAACGGCGTTGCTTCACCAAAAACCAAAACCACTCGTTTGCCCGACCTCTTCTCACACAACTGCTCACTTTCTTTGAGATTTCTTTACTCAGAGAAAGTAATATAGGCAGCCATATCCTCACCATTCGTCCGCAATAAGCGGATAGAAGACGAATTGTCTTTGGAAGAGAATAAGAGGCCTATTGAGGAGCGTGGAACTGCTACCGCCGTTTCTGCCTCGTCAACGTCTAAATACGCTACGCGTTCTCGGAAAGCCTCAGCTACTCAAACTGCTACTACTGCGGCACTCAACACATCTACTATATCCTCTGCCACTACCCAGGATACCAAGCCACTTCTTCCATTGATACCACGACTACTACATAGAATCATGGCGATATTTTCACCCCGTTCGCCTAGCTACGACCGCTTAGAGAGCGGGCACGGGCCCAGTGGGAGGAAGAAGAGAGGATTGTTCGACTGGAAGAAGTTTGGAATCGCTGCTTTCATCTTGATCGGCTTGGTCTATCTGTTTGGACCGAGAGAGAGCAGAGTTGGGTGGGGAAGTGTGAAGGAGGAAGGTCGGTTATCGAATTTCCTTTTCCGTTTATTTCTTTGGCTAACAGCGAGACATGTTTTAGGAAACGACGCTGTATTGCCGATTGACCCACTCGGGGATTCAAACCTAGACTCCTCCGCCCCTTCTGACCCTATCCCTAATCACGGACACGACACTCCTCTCCCCACATCATTCGAAACAGACCCCAACCCCGCTTTAACACAACACTGCTCAGCCCATCCAGATCCTAGCTCCTCTTCCCCTCTCGTGCAATACGCACTTATCATAGACGCAGGGTCCACAGGGTCTCGCATTCACGTCTACAAATTCAACAACTGCAAGCCCAGTTCGTTGACTTACGAATACGAGACGTTCAAGATGACCAAACCTGGTTTATCTTCATACGCTGGGAAACCAGAGGACGCAGCGAAGAGTCTGGACGTGTTGATGGAGGAGGCGGTGAGGGTCGTTCCATCAGAGATGAGAGGCTGTAGCGTACTCGCTGTCAAAGCTACCGCTGGGCTGAGGCTGCTCAAAGGCGACCAAGGAGAGGAGATTCTCAGAGCTGTGAGGAGGAGGTTGGAGACCGTGTACCCTTTCAAAGTCGTTGATGGCGACAAGGGCGTGGAGATCATGGACGGCAAAGACGAGGGTGTCTACGCCTGGATCACGGCCAACTACCTCCTCGGCACTATTGAAGCTGGCTCAGGCTCTTCTACGACCAAGGCGCTGGACAAACCCACCACTGGCACGACGTCCTACGCTGTACTCGACCTCGGCGGTGCGTCTACGCAGATCGTCTTCGAGCCGTACTACGACGCCAGAGACAACACGCGCATGGAGGAGGGGGAACATAAGTACGATCTCAAGTTCGGTGGCAAGGATTACGTGCTGTATCAACATTCGTACCTTGGCTATGGACTGATGAGAGCGAGGGGGAGTGTACATCAGTTGGTAGAGTTTATGGATTCGTTGAGAGGTGGTGATGAAGAAGGTATTACATTTTTCGTTACTCTAGTCTAAAAAATCCACTGACGCCCCGTTTCGTCTGTAGCTGCTTCTTCCGATCATATCATCGCCAACCCATGCCTCACAGTCGGTTCGACACGCAAAGTCGAGATCACAGACGACCGCACCGGTAGCAAACGCAATGTCACCATGTCAGGCAGCGATATCGGCAGTTTCGATGCCTGTATGAAAGTGATGCAGCTCGTCATGGCCAAGGATTCGTACGTATACCTTCTTCCCCATTCCTTCTCTAACCTCTAAAACCTAACTGATCGTTTTCAATTATATGATATATAGGATCTGTGAAGTAAAACCTTGCTCCTTCAACGGCGTCTACCAGCCCTCCCTCCTCTCTACCTTCCAATCCGGCAAAGTCCTTCTTCTATCCTACTTCTACGACCGCATCTACCCCCTCCTCTCCCCTCCCTCTCCCGCCCTCATCAAATCCGACCCAAACGCCAAGGACACCGCAACACTCTCCATCTCCACGCTCTCTGACCTCGCACGCACCGTTTGCGCGGGTTCTAAATCCTGGGCTACCCATCTCAAACATCTCGACGATAAAGAGTACGCCAATGAGGATGGGGAGACGTTGAGGCAGGAGTTGGAGGGACGGCCGGAGTATTGTCTTGATCTGACGTTCATGTATGCGCTTCTGAGGCTTGGGTATGAGTTCGAGGAGGGGAGAGAGGTGGTTATTGGGAAGAGGATTAGTGGGACTGAGTTGGGGTGGTCGTTGGGCGCTGGGATTGGGGAAGTGGGTGGGGAAATCAGGTGTCGGGTGTAATTGCTGATTTGGGTGGTTTTGTGGTTCGTTTGCCGCTGGACGATGTTATCTTTTACCTCTATATTACAGTAGTTCTTCGGTCTCACTATACAGTTGTTTTATTGTCACTGATCAGTAGTGAATACCGAAGATATATATAAGCAAGAGGGAAATGCACTACGTGGGAGTACATTATGTGGGACAACAAGAGCGGAGAATAAAGCTAACGGACAAAAGAGTATGCATCAGGAGGGGAGGGCGAACTATCGTGAACGAAATATACGTCGCATAGACGACTTGAGCCGCCTAATGCCTTTAGAGGTTGTCGGCTTTGTGGGCATAGGATCTAATGCTGAGTTAGAGGCTAATGTATTGTTAGGTTGAGATGTAGCCGACTCTTCAAAGTAAAATCAACTCACTGTCGGCGGTAGGTCCTCCAGTTTGCTCGTTCGGTGAACGGTTGGAAATAGACTTGAGGTTGCGAGTATACTTCAAGGTCTCGGGGTGCTCATTTCCTAAAACTCTTCTAGCTTTCTCGATCGCGACTTCAAACACGGACCCGGCTTCTTCATGTCGTGCCAGAGATGCCAAGGTCGATGCGAGGTTGTTCATTGATCCCAGGGTATCCGGATGGTCCTGGCCAAGTATGTGCCGACGTTTCTCAAGAAGTTCCACTTGCATCCTCTCCGCTTCGTCATATCTCCCCAGGGATTGCAAGGTCGATGCGAGGTTGTTCATTGATGCGAGCGTATCCGGATGGTCCTGGCCAAGTATGCGCCGAAGCTTCTCAACCAGTTCCACTTGCATCCTCTCCGCTTCGTCATATCTCCCCAGGGATTGCAAGGTCCATGCGAGGTTGCTCATTGATGCGAGCGTATCCGGATGGTCCTGGCCAAGTATGTGCCGACGTTTCTCAGCCAGTTCCACTTGCATCCTCTCCGCTTCGTCATATCTCCCCAGGGATCGCAAGGTCGATGCGAGGTTGCTCATTGATGCGAGCGTATCCGGATGGTCCTGGCCAAGTATGTGCCGACGTTTCTCAACCAGTTCCACTTGCATCCTCTCCGCTTCGTCATATCTCCCCAGGGATTCCAAGGTCGATGCGAGGTTGTTCATTGATGCGAGTGTTACTGGGTGGTCCTCGCCGCACTTTTGCTGCCAGTTCAATAGAATGTCTCGCCCAATTCGTTCAGCTTCATCCGTGTGACCTATATTGCGCAGTGTCTCGGCCAACTCCGAAGCCGCCCCGAGGCTATCCTCATGATCAACACCCAGGATGGTAGACAACCGTTCTGCTGCGCTACGTTGCAGGCATTCTGCGTGGTCAAACTGCCTACTCGTCCGTAGAATAACCCCAAAAGATCTGGAGATATTAGGGTGGAAGATGCTGGATGCCGTAGGACCCCTCTCTGTCAATCGGATCACTCTATCCACGTGTGGGGCCAAACGATACGTAAAGACTGTATCGTTCGCGTTTGCTCTCTCAGCGGCCATGAGTAGGAACGAAGTGGGAAGATGGTCATCTAGGGTACGTTGTAAGCTGTCCTGAATGAGTGGGTGGATGGAGAACACGCGGGTAATCTCGTCGTAGCGAATCAAGGATAGGGCGAGTATGTGCTGCGTACACCTTCCAAAAGCGAGGCTATCGAAGGAGTGATCTGATGAAGCAAAAGAGCCGAGGAGTTCCTGGACTGCTTTGAGTGCAGTTTGCTCAACTGGGGACAGGGGTACTGCCTGTTCATAGGAGCTTAGAAAAATGAATGCCCGCTCAAAGATCTCCTGCTTGATTCCGGTATGATGAAGATAGGCGCATAATCTGAACAGGGCTTTAGAGGACTCGGGGAGTTGATGGTAATTGATGAGGAACGTGGAGGAAACCTGCTTCGGATAGCCATCCAAGGCGTGTTTACGAACACCGTCCATTGTGCCATCCATGAGCTTGGTGAAGAAAAGCCGGAGCTTCTCGGTGTATTTAAGGACAGTGAGACGAAGACCTGCGATTCCAGCTCCGGCCTGAGCAACAGCGAGAGCGTGACAATGAAGTGTCTGTAGTAGGATAGGAGGATGTAGGAGGAGGACGGTCAGTCCTGATACTTCAATGCGAGTGAGGGAAATCAAACCTGAGCTAGTTCCCTCACTCCTTCCTGTTGATCTGGTGCTAATCTCGCGGACCGAATGAGCAGCTGCTCGGCCTCTTCTAGACTGAGAGCCTCCAGATCGATGAAAGCGTCTTCATTACTCGCGTAATCGCGACCTGCGTCATGGAGTCGGGTGGTGATGAGGACACGAGCATTCGTAGAACGGGGTATGTATTCGCTGAAAACGATCTTAGGGTCATCGGCGTTGTCGAGTAGTATGAAAGAAGGTTTTTCGGTGTTCGACAGCCAAAGAATAGCCTCCGCGGCAGTTGAACCGACGCCCTTGGCTTTGGCGATAGCAGCGTAGCCCTGCTCCAGTGTTGCTAGGGTAGAAGCGTCGATGAAGAATACCATTGATGAGTCGTATCTGAACGAACGATCGTATGATCAGCTGAGATGAAGCGTAGCGATGAGGATGAGCACATACCTCTCGTTCTTCAGAATATGATAGTGGGTCAAGCGGAACGATAGTTGCGATTTTCCACATCCACCCATCCCAATGAGCGCAAAAACGTTGCCATCTTGGTCGTCGGATAAGAAGAATCGTTTTAGCTTGGCGAGTTCGCTCTTCCGACCGATGAACTTCCCTGCGGGCAGAGGACAACGAAGCGAATACGACGGAGTGGCGGGTTGTGGGTCTGGAAATCCAAAACCAATGCTCAGTATACTCTGGGTTGAAGGTGTGTACCGTTCACTCACTTTGTGGAAACCCAGGGGGGAAAATAGATATTTGGTTGTTGCAGTTGACGTTTCCCCCAGCATCTGTCACCCGATCCCGGGATTCAGCAGCAATCCAGCCTCAAGTAGGGGAAGCACGTACTTATCTTAGCTTTACTCAAGTTGGTATCCACAAGAGGTCCAGTATCAGAGGTGGTCATGGTCGTGAGAGGAAAGCAAGGAGAACACGAGGAAACGCTGGTCGAGAACTCGTGGCTATCGTCACGGTGAACCTGTTCCCGTGCAAACAGAAGAAAACGTTCAAGGTTCTCAAGCGCCTGATGGACCGGTCGTCCCGTACGCAGTGATGATCCTGGACCACAGTGGAATGCGAGCTCGATGCTACATTGGCCAACATAAACTTCAGGAGTATGTAGCTCTCATCGTACAATGCATATCTGCTCATTCCGAGTAGCCCAAGATAACAGCATGAACACAGACGTAGCGTTCCACGCTCCTACATTTTGCTAGGTTGCATTAAGTTGAACGTATGCGAAATTTGGAGAGGCCTAAATATGCAATGCGATCCGGATACGAAGGCGTTTTGGGAGGATTCAAGTAGGAGGTGAGGCGACGATCTGTGCATCTCAACACCCCGTGATCCGACGCAGATCTGAACATTCGGAACAGATTCGGAGGACTCTCCGTAGACCGTTCACCTAACGCACTGCGAGCCTCGTGTTTCTATCCACATCGATGCTCCAGTACCAGAGCTCATCGTCCTCTCACAGATCCCAGCACCAAGCGTACATCTACAGGAGGAGAGTCCCAACATCTACCCACGCTTTGCACACAGCATCGCAACCGTAAGCGAGGCGTTCCAGTCAACGGTCAAAGCTCCCCATGACAAACTCCATCATCTGAATTGAATTACAGTATGCCACCATATCGACATCGACCCCGCAAATCCTCGACTCACAAACCGCCGTCCACGACTTGACTTCCACTCTCACCCTGCCTCTACCCCTCTCTCTTCTTCCTCGAGCTGGACTTGGATCTAGAGGCTGCAGCAACAAGCTACTATTCGGGGTTACTTATAGCAGAGGGAACGACGCTGCGATACGGGCGTTGTACAGATTGAAATTATTCAGGTACAAGGCGCCTCGAGTTTTGTCTGGAGGGAGTAATTGGGACAAAGAGAGTCTAGGGGAATGAGCTACGACAGCGTATTCGGGCACGTCTTTCTCCTTCTCACTCAACCCAGTATACGACTCATACTAACAAACTCTTAAAACCGTTGATCCCACAGGTCTCTAGTCGTAGCGACATGGGTCAACACCGTCCTCCTCATGCTTGAAGCTATCCAGGTACGTACCCCTTTACGCTCGTGCCCTACGCATACGCAGAAACCCACTGTTTATTTTTCGATTTCCCTTCCTTACCTTCTTGAAATTCATGCGTGTTGTAACTCAACGACTGATTCAAAAAAAAAAAAATTCTTGTGCAGGTCTTCAAGTGTCTAAGCAAGCCGCATACATCAGGGATACGGTATCTCGTCATCGGGTGTTTCCTCGTCGACCTAGTGTGTAGTGCCTCGGAGTGTATATGTGTTTATCTCGTACGTCTTGCTCTTTCTCTCTCTATCTCTCTCCACCCTTGGGTGGGCTTGCTGTGGTTCGATTTTAAGCTAACCAGTCCTTTGTTTCTCTGTTTTTCTCTTTTCTTTCCGTACGGTTTGGATTTGGGATAGTATACCGTCACACACTGGGGTGAGTTGACCTCCTTTACATTCTTCCCCGTCCTCACATATTGACTTCGTCTTGTTCCCTTTTTTTTGAGCAAATAGGTGATACACCGTATAGCGTAAGTTCCTCCATTCCGCTCGGTAATATAAAGCGCTTTACGGGAATTTCGGGCTGATAATCGAAATGGAATCATTTGGCGGTAATGTACACAGATGAAACAGAATTGGTGCGTTTCGTTTCATTGTATTTTTCCTCGAAACGTCATCGTCCCTACTCCTGGACTCTCCACTCCTTCGCTTTGCGTTCCTGGTTTTGTTAAGCGGTTTTCTGACATTTAATACTTATAGGCCAATGACATGTACGTCCCTAGCCTTGCGTCTCCTCGACATCAAGGTCTAACAATGTCTCGAAAACAGTACAGCTGATGACGACAGGCGTCGTCGAATTCGCAGTACAGGTGTTCCTTATACTGCGATACCACTCTCTGTCAGTCATCTCTCTATGGTGTTTCTCTGTTGTACTAGGTTCTCAATAGTTGCATGTTTGGGGATACTGTAGGTCGACAAATTTAGTTGTGAGCTGCGTATTAGGGTTCCTCGCGTTCATCTCCGTACGTATTTCCCATCCTCCTTCCCCTTCGGAGCCCATCTCACCACCCCTCATTCTACTCTAGTCCGGAGCAGCAATCTCAAGCGGTGCGGTCCTCGTACTCTACGCACGCTATGCCCAGCGCAACGTCCTCAAGATCCCCCTCCTCGTCTGGCTCTCCTCTACCTCTATCGCAGATTGGGCGATCGCTGCGGCGCTGGTGTGGGAGCTCAGGAAAATGAGGGAGAGAATAAGGTTGAAGAGGACGCATGGGTGAGTTCTCTTGCTTTTGGGGATGAGTCTGGGGCGTTTTATTGAGAGGAGAATTGCTGATTGATATCTCCTGTTTTGTGTTGGTGTGTAGGATGATCAAGAGGTTGATGATGAATGCCATCCGAACTGGCGCCGTCACCTCCTTCCTCGCAACCGCTAACCTCGTCGATTTCGTCACCGACGAGAAAAGCAACGGTACGTTAGCCTCCTTCCGTACCCACCCCTCCATATCACCACTTACGACCAAAAACTAAATCTGTGTTATGTAGTCTCAGCAGGTTTCGGATTTTGCCTGGGTCGATTCTACACTCTCACCATGCTCTATAACATCAACAACCACGGGGGACTTTCCAAGTTCACCGCACCGTCCAACCACAACCATCATGGCCCTAACGACCAAGGCCACCCACACGACCCTCACCAAAATCAAGCTAACTGTCGTAGCTGTCGTTGTAACTCACGAGGTCAGCCTGGCCATGAGGGTGGTGGTGAGATGACGGAGACGATGACGGGCAATCTGGAGGCGGGGGAGTTGACGACTGCTGTGTTGCCTGGTAGTATGGATGGGGCGCCAGGGGTGGGGATGGGTGAGATACCGGAGTTTGTGAGGGGTGGGAGTGAGGAGAGTCGGTTTGAGGATGAGTGGTATGCGATGAGGAGGGAAAGGAGGGGGTATTATTGATGTTTATTCTAATATTTTCTTTTGGGAGGTTGAGTATATATGTGTCTGTTGATGATCGTTGTAGGTTATGGTGTACGGTAACTCTACAGTCCTACTCATATTATATTGCTACTGTATATTCTTCTCAAACTCAACCGATGAAACTCAGCTAGCGTTGCAGGAAGCGGATGGTTTCTACCATTTTTGAGTTAGAGTTGCTAACCTTTCGGAAACTTCCATGATCGATCAGCGATCATCCGATTGAAGTTGCTTGATCAATCAGATGCCAAGTGATATTCTAAAGTCGGAGCCTTTACTTACTAATCCTATTTTAGGCCATCAAATCACGGCCGGGTCCGTGTCCCGATCGGAACTTTTACGAGAGTTCTCTCTCTTTCTCCTTGCTTTTCTCACGGCAGCTCGAGAGGTGCCACTGCCAGGCACCCACAAGTCGTTCCTCTCAACTAGAGCATCCTCTCGGTGCTCTCGCTAGCATCACCTCCTCAAATACGCATATGAAAAATAGTATAAACACCGTCGCTCATACACAAAAATGCATGTCATTTCATCTCTGAGTTCTTCGACGTTCATCGGCGGTGATACAATATCGTGTGAAGCAGATCCACCACCCATTCAGCATCGACGAACAGGGGAAAGCTCCGGTTGAGACGCTCATTCAACTCTTGATGGCAGGGCGGTGGCAGGGCCCTTCCAGTAATGCTTCAATCTATGTACTATGACCCACCCTGAGTTAGACTATGTCATGAAACCAAAGATCTGGGACAAAATAAATTCGACAGAAAGCACCCTCGTTCCCCATAGAATGCGTTCGTTCACTCGTTCATACATACCACCATTAACTACTAAGTCGGGACTGTAACGTTATTCTCGAAGTGTTTTTTTTTTCGACTCTAGACCCTCTCTCATTCCACTGATAGCATTGCAATTGGATTGGTCGTCATACCGACTTTCACAGGCACGTTCTCAATTCTCAGGGGATACATAAGGCTCGGTACTAATTGGATTCGGTTGGTAGAACTTGCCCTTACAATAACATCTCCTTCGAGCTCCTTTCTTCCCTTCCATACAACTCTTGCCTGTGTTTTTTCCTCGGGTTGACTGCTCGCCACAAGGACATTGCTTATCGATTTCGTTCACATCCATCGTTCACAGTCTCTTTGCCTGGGATCTAACCAGCCCCAAAGGAAGGACTGCTACACTTCTTTCGTTGGTTCGAGATGAAGTACGACAATCTTTTCGGGTATGTTTCCACTCCTTAGCCTTCACACGCAAGACCATGGCATGTTGAACCCTCGTTAACTAGGTCTATCATGATATCGACCTGGATAAACACCTCGCTCCTCATGCTCGAAGCCATCCAAGTAAAGTTTCTCTCTCTGTTCCCGTCCTCGTATCATTCCCTTCGTTTCACATGGTAAAACCGCGCGTAAACTAACGTCCTTTTTGATGTTTCTCAAGGTTCGCAGATGTGTACGACACTCAGGGAGGACACGGCAGCTGAGATGCTTCGTCCTAGGCTGTTTCGTGTTAGACGTTGTCTGCAGTGCGGCGAACTGTGCCTCTGTATATCTTGTGCGTTTCCTCTCTCTCCCTTCCTGTCTTTTTTATTTCTCGTCTTCCCCTCTGTGGCGGGTTGATGCTTATGAGACTTTCTTCATCAGTTCTCTGTCACGCACTGGGGTTTGTTTATCCTCTTTGTCGTATGTGACTGCTGAATCTGATGAATATTGGGTTTGTTGGGCTTTTAGGAGATGAGGTTTACTTACCGTTTGTACGTCCTACCTCTCTAACCCTCTCAGGCAACCTACGAGAACTCAATCATTCGCTTTACGCTCCAGGGCTCGCAAGACTGGTACGCCCTTCTTTTCTCCAAGCCATTCCTGTTTTCCCCGTTCACCAAGACTGACAAATTCCCTTGAACTCCCAGGCCTGTTACCGGTAATACCCTCACTCTCCTCTGCGCGCCTCAAACAAACTGACCCTCGTGTTTTTTGAATGGTAGTCGAGATGATCTGCAACGGCCTCGTAGCGTTGTGTGCGCAGACGTTTCTTATCCTGCGGTATTACTCTTTGTACGCCCCTTATTATTCCTCGTCGAGAGTCTGGTTTTCTGTGCTAAAGAACGTTCAATAAGATCAAGAAACCTTCAAGTCTCGGCACTACTCTTCGTCCTCTCCCTCGCTTCCGTACGTCCCAAATGTATTCCTAAACACCAATAAATCCCCACTTCTCATTTTGGATCTGTTTTCCTCTGGATAGACCGCAGGCGCGTTAGCAACCGGCGTTGTCCTCTCTACGAGCAAGAACTATATCCAAGACCTCAAGGTGCCCATCCTCTTGTGGCTCGGCGCTGCGGCACTCACGGACTGGTGTATCGCTGCTGGATTGGTTTATGAGCTTAGAAAGAGGAATGAGAGGGTCGACATTCGGAGGACGAGGAGGTGAGGTTTCCTGTTTTGCTCCACTGGCAGCTCCTTTGTGATCGAAGCTATTCGGGCTCATTGGGATTTTGGTTTCAATCTCTTGGATAGGATGATAGGCAGACTGATCGCGAACGTTGTGCGAACAGGAGCAGCGACATCGGTCGTCGCTACGACTATATTGGTCATATACCTCATCGACGAGACGAGCAGCGGTACGTCCTTCCATGCCCAATCCCTACACACTCTATGCCATCGACACTAACCAACCTATCATCATCATGACAATAGTATCCAGCGCAATGGGATACTGCCTGGGAAGAATCTACGCCCTCACCATGCTCTTCAACATCAACTACCAGAGTGGGCTCTCTCAGCACCGCTCTTCCTCGTCCGCCTACAGCCACAATCGAAACCATCGCAAACGCGACCCCAACGATCTCAAGTTTAAGTTCGACCGTTCGGCTTTGGGCGCACGCTCGCCTGGTGGCGAGTCTGAGCTCGACTCGACGATGGACCGGCCGATGAGCACGTTCCCTACGTTCACAGAGCTGGGTCTGAGTATGGACGTGATGGAGTCTGGCACTGGGTCAGGAACGGGAACGAGAACGGGTATGATGACATCGACTACTAGTGGGATGGAGGGAAGTTCTGGGGCTCTGATGAACGAGTCGCGCGACAGTAAGGGTTATAGTGGTCGCGGTGCTGTTGCGATTGATGGCGTGAAAAGTGCCGGCGAGAGTTTGTTCGTGCCATACCAGGATGGGGATATAAGCTCTTGTGGAAGTAGTAGGTAGTTGATTCTGATCAAGTTTGATCGAAGGAGGAAGAGAAGTGTCTTGGGTACATAGATTACATACAGATTATCAAGGAATCTAGCCGGTGGATCGTCCATTGATACGGAAAAACGTGTGACTACAGTAGTCTAACTAGTACGGGAATTGAGCTTTATCAAGCCCTTTCCCTCCTCTCTCCTCCTTCCATGTTCCGTTAACGCAGGACTTCATTATGAAGTCAGGAAACCAAAAAAAATGGTTCTTGCCGGGAAACAATCCCACCCAGGTCATCCTTCCAGATCCATTTAGACTGTATATGTTTTGAGAGCTCGAGGCCTACCAAGAAGTCGGTCACGGGATTAACCGACACCTTCTCGACCCTGTGGTTGCGAATCTTGGCCCATCGATCATCCTTGTACATTCTTCCGCTGAGCCAGTTGTCATCTGTTGCCACAGATTCTGAGCCTGCTTCTCCCGCACCACGATGAGCATCATACGATACATCTGAGCTGGTCGTAGATATCTTACTCCTCAGTTTCAATCTTCTTTCCACTCACTCAGCCATCTTACTTGTCTCGTCTCGCCACCCGTTACAACATATTCACGAAGGCCCGACCTTAGAAGAGGATGAGATGCGAGCAGAGTCTGAGCACTAGAGTACATTAGTGTGCAACGCTATCACTGATAGATCATCGTGTCGTATTCTCCGTGATAACAAGCTACGATAATGCATTCGGGTATGTCTACTGAGCGCTGGGCCCTCACCACTTCAACTTACTCTCTCACACATCATTTCTTTCCTCATCTTGCTAGGATCCATCGTAATCTCGATAAGTCAACACGAAGTTGTTGATGATCCTGGAGATAGTCCATGTACGACAATCCCACCCTTTCTGAGTCAATCGACCTTCGAAATCGTTTATTCTTTCCCGAGTATATACATACCTTGGAAGAATTATTCCCATACGACAACTCGGAACACCTACCCAGACATAGGGTTGTTTTTATCCGCAGTGTAGTTTACTAGACTTTTAAATAAGCGACTCTCCTGCCAGATACGGCGATAAACGACTGTAACTACGACTAGGACGGTGAACTGTATAACGAGAGGTGGAAGCCGTGCGAACTTGAAATGAGATCATCTTATATCCTTGTTGTTTTTCTTCGCCTTCGCTCAAGAAAGTCTTTTACATGTACTGTTGGCAGGGCATAAATTGATCATGATCCGCACTTTCTGAGTGTCTCTTGATTTCGCCTCGGTCTTTGCTTGCCGTGCCACTTCCGAGGGCCCCGTCAATCCAAGTCTTCAAAAGTAGCTTGACTGGTCTCCCGCGACAGGTTGAAGTCAAACCGATTCTCGCACTAGTGCTCGGAGTCGGACCTCATCCATACTGCAGTACATACCCGATCTAGAATATACCAAGCTCCTCCAACACCAGTTGATGCATACTTAGCTCACACGAGACGCATGTAGTTGTACGGAAGTACCCATAGTTCCTCCGCCAGGACCCTAGCCGGATAAACACAAGAGCTCAGGAAGATACGTTTGCCTAAGTGGTGCTTAGTCAAGATGAAAGGATCCTCGCCGGTCGCCACCGCGTTCAAACCTTGTGAACATCACTCCTACATTCATATATAAACATGTAATCGCCCGAGAAAACGCGAATCCTTTCGCTTCTTCGTCTCTCCTTCACGGTTCTTCTTCCTTCCTTGATATCCTGTCTCTTTCCTTTCGTCGCTCGTTTCTTGTTCAACCAGCCTTAAAACACGACGGCGCTGGATACGGCGACAGGAATCCCTTGACGAGCTGTTTTGACAGGTGCCTATCCACAGCTGGCGTGTGTGCGTAGAAATGGGGTATTACGACAATGCTTTTGGGTATGGTCCTTTTGAATTGTTCATTCCCACTCCCTCCTCTCATGTCCTGGAATACGATTGGGTTCAACAGGTCCATCGTGATATCAACATGGATAAATTCGGTCCTCTTGATGATAGAGACGGTGCAGGTGCGAGTGATGCATCTTTGCCAGAACACGACTGACCCATATTCATCTATTTAGTTGGTTCGTTGCTTGACTCGACAGAGTAGACTGGGTATCAAGTGTCTGGCAGTGGGCTGTTATGTTGTGGATCTCGTTTGTAGTGCTTCCATTTGCGCGGCCGTTTACTTGGTGAGTTCAACTATCACTAGATTCTTCGCTAGCAGCTGATTTTCGTGACTGCTCTGAATTGCAGTATACTGTTACGCATTGGGGTCAGCTTTCTTCGTCTCGTAAGAAGCCGTTGTGACTGACCGATGATGGTCCATAGGAGACAAGCTATATGGAGTGAGTATCAGCTCCCTACGTCGACCTCAAGGTGGCCACTCATGGACTTCTCTCATTCTGTTACATAGGGAAAACAGGACTGGTTCGTTGCCCTCGTATTAAACCACCTCCCCGCGCACTAATTGGTTTTCCATCGGCTCAAGGCCGATCCCCAGTATGTCACAAGAAGCGAAGTTGTTGTGAAGGAACCTGCCATTCTCATTCCGATCTCTTTAGCCGAATTAGCTACTACGGCAATAGTCTCCTTCTGCGTGCAGATGTTTCTCGTTCAACGATATTACTCCCTGTAAGTACCTTCAAGTCAGAACCATATTTTGCAATTCTGACCAAACCCTCCTCGTAAACAGATCCAGAAATCGATACCTCAGCGCAGTGTTAATTCTCCTGGCTATCGTAGCGGTCTGTCCCTTTTGTCTTGTTTTACTATATGACCATCGACTTATCTTACTTTCCTTTCGTTACAGACCACAGGCGCGATAGCGGCTGGTGTCGTAGTGATACTACACCCCTCCATCAACGACCGTTATATGGTGGGGGCACCAGTGATGGCCTGGCTCGTGGCCACTTCAGCCGTGGATTGGGGAATCGCAGCCTCGTTGGTTTGGGAACTACAGAAACGGAGATTGGTGGTGAATGTGAAGCGAACTAGAAGGTATGCGAGAACCACTAAACCTCTCAGCGCATAACGGCCAAAACTCAAAGTTTTCGAAAGAGTCATCAGCAGATTGAGTTCGAACGCCGCAAGAACGGGTGCTTTCACCTCTATAGTGGCGACGCTGGTACTGGTCAATTATCTAGCTGATAATGAGGGAAACGGTACGTCTGATAGTTTCTTTCGCCTTCGTCTGTCAGATAACTAGTTTACTTAACCCTTCCCTTGCTCGTAGTATCCACCGCGTTCGGATTTTGCCTTGGCCGAATCTACACCATCACCATGCTCTACAACATCAACTACCGGGCTGATGACACAGATCCAGAGCCCGGACCCGCCAAGAACAGGCATAACACAAGCTCCTCGTCTGCTTCAGCCCGAAAAGGACCGATAAATGCTCCCTTAGATAGCAAGACCAACACTTCCACTGATACGAGTTGGCAAGACGTTGGGATCTTTTCCTCAGCTGTGACGTTCACCAGGCTTTCCTCATCAATGGATTGTCGTGACGAGGCGGAGAATGGGCAATCTCGTATAACGGTCGAGACTGAGAGCCGTCAAGATGGTGATGATGAGGTTGACGGTACTAATGATATCAGTAGTACTAGGCCGTGTGTGCGTAATGAGGGCGTAGTCTAGCCTTTTGTCTCTTTGCTTTGTCTGCTCCTCTCTATCTTTCATAGACGCTTTCACGCATTGCTTTCGTTTTTGCTTTGAACCTGCTGGTTTTCATTTCTTGCAATCAGATTGCCAGAAATAAATTGTGCCCATCTTCAAGAGACCGAACCCGCCTCGACATACCAACAACAGTGGCGATTGTAGTTGAGTTCAATCAATGCCGTGTACTTTACAGGTGCATTCCGAAGTTAGTAGCCCCGAAACGGAGAGTTTCTGTAAGCCCTCACTGAGTACCTTGATGACGAACAAGAGTAGACAAGAGTGGGTACGTACTGTACGGGTCAGTTTTTGGTGACCTGATGATATCTTACATCTACTGCGTGCCATCGCACAGCGGCCCTCGTCTCTCAGGAAAGGGAAGGACTGGTATAAAAGCTTCTCTCTCTTCGTAGCTTCAACCCTACCTCTCTCCTCAAGCCTAGTCCATAGTCTTGGAAACTGAATCGCAAACAGTGAAAGTATGTAGGTCGTAAACAATCATATATTCAATAAAGTAGAAAGTAGTTATAAGGTATCACAATCGGCGAGTACGAGCATCAAGGGTGGGGACATCAAAAAGGCGGGACCTACGGTATTACTAACTAACTAGGGAGATCAAGCCAAAGCGTAAATTGTTAGGGAATTATGTGACAACGGGTTGAAGACCGGAAGAGAGAGAGAAAAAGGAAGAAATAAAATCAATGTATGGGGGTTTTCTGGGTTTTTTCTGGGATAGAGAAGATGAGATCAAGATAGATGGAGCTTTGAACGAGGTATCACCGGGTGAAGGGTAGGGGTGAAGAAGAAGATTTGAGAACTATCCGCGATCGATAGAGCAATTAGCCGATAGCAAAAAGCAAGCGGAGGAAAACACCAAGGAAAAGAAGAGAGAAGAAGGAAAAGGCAAAACAAGGGAAGCAGGAAGCAGAACGAGCACGAGCACGAAAACACGAGACGAGGCAAGGAGAAGGGGAAAGCACGGGAATTTTCATCAGAACGCCGATGGAGGGCAGTTCTGGAGTTATTTGGTTTGATTTTTGTTGCGTGGTTGGACGGACAGAGCGTCGAGGGTAAGTGAATTTTCGTTTGGGATTTTTGTTAGATTTTCGTGGTTGTTAGATGTTTGATTTCTTTGGTTTTATTCGGCGCTGGATAGCGAGGGCGATGATGATCGTGGCTAGCCACGATGACGGCGGGATGGGCGCCGGGATGTGATGAGGGGGAAGGGGAGGGGATAGGGGAAGAGGAGAGAGACGATTAATGGCTACAATCGATGAATGGGAAGAAAGAGAAAAACGGAAACGAGAAGGGTGGAAGGGAGAAGCACAGACACCAAACCGGTGACAGGCTGTCATCGGAGGAAGCGACGAAGAACTGCAGGCGAACAAGGAAGCCTACGCGAGTCTGTGAAGACGAAGGTCCGAGGTCATGACCTTATGTCGAGGACAGATCGTGGAAAGGCAAAAGAGATGGAAAGAAATGGAAAGAGAAGATGAAAGGGAAACGGAGAAGGTAATAAACAGTGAGATCTGTAAAATAGATGGATGTAACCTATATGAACAAACGAAGAGGAAAAGCGAGCAACGAAACACGGACTAGATGCAGAGGAGAAAGAAAAAGATAAGAACGAGTGGCCGTCTAGATAGTTGGCTGTGACCACAGGTTCGAGGGGGGAGAAAAGGTAGTCCGGGACAACAGGAGATATACAAGAACGAAAATGAAATAGGTCCAAGAACGAGACGGAAAGGGGAAGTGGACAGCGACAGCAGCAACCCAGACAGGCAAAGCGCAGGGCACAGACGGATAGAAAGAAGATAATAATATACGATCAAAACAAAGGGAGAAAACCAAGAAGAAAAGATGAAAAGGCGTCAGACCATGATCTAAACGACGGGCGAGACGAGAAAGAAAGAGCAAGGGAATAAACACACATTCAAAAAGTAATCAGAGGATAAGAAAACGCGATGAAGATAGATAGGATCTAGCCGCTGATGAATAATGGCTGTCTTGTGTATCGATCCTGTGAGTTTCTTCGTCCACGACCCTCGTCTAGCATGGGTGACGAGGTGACGAGGGGGAGGGGAGAAGCTAGATCGGAGTCCTAAGATCCGAAGATAAGGGCGAAATGAAAAAGAAGAAATAGGATTATCTGTGCCTGTTCCGTGCTGCAAGGGTAGAGATGTCGATGAGAAAGGGGAGTAATCAGGGTGAAATGGCCCGGATGGGCAGGGGGGTCGGAGCCTCTAGTAGATAGCATGACGAGAGGCTGAGCGAACAGGGGGAGTCCATCGTTCGTGAACCTCGGCCTTCTCCTCCGAGGTAGAACGAGTGATTTTGGGGGCAGCCGATGAGGAACCGAAGGCGGTGCTCAGAGACATTCTCCTCGTCCTGGAGGCAGGAGTAGGAGTCACCGGCGGCATAGGCGGGTGATGAGAATGCTGCTGCTGGCTCTGATGATGAGGATAGTGACTAGCGGGTCCCGGAGTCTTGGACCTCAACGTCGGAGCCGGAGTGTACGTCCTTGTAACCGAAGGTGGCGCCGGGGTGTACGACCTAGATGAGGCAGGAGAAGGGGTGGTAGATCGCATGTTGGTGTTCATTGAAACCGATCGTGAGTGGGTGGAATTGAATCGTGACAAGGGCGTTACTGCAGGTTGAGGATTTTGGTGTGAAGACGATGCTGTGGACATCATAGAATGGGCCGCCGAAGAAGGTGTGGGCGACACGGAGGTGGCACGACGAGCGTCGTTCGCGGCGGAGATGCTGGATGTAGAGGTCGGGGAAGTAACGCCAAGCGTCGTCGACAGAGCCTTGAGCCTGCTGAGCTCTGAGCGAAGACTATGGCACTCCTGGGACTTGGAGTCATATTTCATTTTCTGCAAAACGAAACAGGTATGTCAGTCAAACGGCACCGGTGTGAGAGGTCCAGTCAGACGGAGTCGACTCACTAAGCTACGGATGGGGAAAAAGAAAAAATTATAAGCTAGGCGGCTAACGGTCGTTGATGAATGGAGAGCGTACTTTTTTGTTTCGGCATCCAGCTTTCCGTTCACGATCTCCATATCGTCAAGCTTAGCCTTCAAGTTAGCTTCTACGCTCTTGGCCGCCTTGCACGCTTCCGAGTGCGCAAAGTGGTTCATGAGGATAGCGCGCAGAAGCGCAGCACTGAGGTGCAGTGACGACAGCTGTAGATGAAACCGAGTCAGAAATGAAAAAGGCGAAGAAGAGTCGGTGAAAAATGATGCATCGGTGAGCCAAGGGGAAATGATGACGGAAGGGGCACAATCACATAAGCAGGGGGGAAACAATGACCCACTTTCTCACAATAGGTGGGATCCGACGTCAACCACTCCTGCAGTTCGTTGTGCAACGTAGAGACCTCTTCTACGGAGCACTTTTTAGCGGCGACCTTAGCCACCTTGTCTTCAAGCCGACGAGCTTCAACCTAAGCAGAGGCAAAAGGGGTAATCGTAAGTTAGAATCGTGAAAGGAAAAAGTTTAAAAAAATCTGACGCACCCGCGTTCTGAGATGCCCTCCATCATTCATCACACGCTCAGCCTTTCTGGAGAAAGCATCGCTGATCAACTCATCGTCGCAGCCGGAGCCGGGTACAAATCGTGGCGTAGAGTACCCGGAGGACGTGAAGTCGGTGCGGATTAATCGAACGGATTCGGTTGTAAACTGTTCACGACAGAACGGGCAAACAGTCTGAAGTCGAGAAGGTGTCTTCTCCACGATATTTTTGCAACAGTTGCGGCAGAGGACGTGGCCTGGATGAGAGAAAAAGAAAACGTGTGAGCGGCACGAGCCAGAAAAAAATCGAAAAAACAGCGGGAAAAAAGTGAGAGCTGCTACTGACCGCAAGGGATGCTGTGGGGGAGACAAAGAGGGCCGTATTCCTCGGCGCACACGTCGCATGATGAACCAGGGCTGAGCGAGAGCATTGTGCGGGCCAGGAAGACGGCCTTTGTCGAAGGCGGGAACAAGAGTCAGATGGTGAAAAGTAAGAAACAGGACCCGCCCCTTGTCTTCCGCATATATACCAAATTTTCAGTTTCATCAATAATCGAAAAGCCACCACGTGCTACTTTACAGTTCAGGGCAGAGGGCTCATCATCAATAATATTTTTATGTGATTTCTGACATTTCCACGGATTTACAAAATCTTCATTCAGAACCAATCCTCTTTCGCTTCCAAACAATCGATTTCTCACATCTTTGTTCTCTCTTCTCTCGCCTTCTCCTTTCACCATCGTCTATGTCTTCGTACTCGCCTTTGTTCCTTTGTCTTTCCGAGACTTTTTGCACTATACAAAACATACCCTACAACACGCCGGCACCCTCCCTCTACCTGGGCAGAGGGCGAAGAACCCTAATTACTTATTCAGGCCTCCTGGCGGCAGACGCGTGTTGAAAGGTTCACTTACATCTTGACGGCCACTCGGCGGAAATCCATTCAACACAAACCTAGCCCTGCCCTTCTACTGCTCTGACATAAAAAATCCACAGCCGTGGTGGCGTCTCTTGATTATCTCGGATTCATGATGAGTACTGTCCAAGGGCTGCCCTCGTCCTGACGAAAAAACCATCGAGAAATTGACGAGCCTTGGTGATTGGGGCTGGTGCTGACTCTGCCCGCAGTGGCGAACACGTTTGAATCGGACGGAGCTTTTGGGACTAAGAGTGACTAGCTGCAGGAGGACGCAGTCCACATCCTCTCCGATGGAGCCTTCATGTGCTGAATTCAAGTGTGACGCAGTTGCCTGTGGTTAACCTTCCCTGGTAAGTAGATGTTTTCTGCATTGTGTACGACTACTGGCGTCGGTTACCTACGCCGTATAGTCTCCATCGCCAAAACGTCTGGTTGAACTCCATCACAACCTCGACGCACTCCACTCAATTTGCAACACACCGAGTGCCGAGGTTCCCGACTGCGACATATCTTTCTCTCTTATCTCCTGGAGTTCACAGCTTTCCGCTGCAGCATGTGTTTTCTCGTTGCCTCATGTGTGCATTGTGAATCCATCGGGCACTTGCCACCGCCGTTTCTCACAGCGGCGGAACCACCGCACGACGGCCGAGGCGCATCAAAATTTCTACAGAAAATCCAAGAATGCTTCCGTCACTCTTTCCCCAGATTATCGGTTTAGCCTCCGTTTTGCATCCTTCGAATTCCTCCCCGTGCTTTCATATCACCTTAGCCTCCGAGATCTTCCTCCATACGTATATATATCACAAGATCGGAATGAACGTCGTTTATGCCATTCGTCGAAGGAGATGAAGAGCAGCAGATCAGAGATCGGTGCTTAAGTTTTCACTGTTCGTATGAACTGTGTATATGACGCTTCATGAATCATACTCATTTCTCACCTCTATTTCACGTAGGATTTCCCACACAATCGGCTCGATACGAGATGATCTCTTCATCGCTTTGTTCGAGGAACTAGCTTCTCGTTCTCACACATCAGCACAAAGCGCGCAGCGATAACCAAAGCCCTCGCAAGAAATCTTTCATCGTCTAAATTAGGCCTGTGTGAAACCAGCTTGAGCGGCGTTCGTCATCACCATCTCATCATTCCCACTATCCATCCCACTAGGGAAAGTTTGACGCTAACTTTGTTTTCTTTCTTTTTTTCTTTCTTCGTGAAGGGAACGATCGACGAAAACCAAGCATTCTGACTCTCATCTTTGCTGCTACACCCATTCGCCAAGATCCTACTACCTCGATCCGTTCGATAAACAGTTATCACCCCCCAGCAATCTAGACCGCCAGCGCTCCTGATATCCTCTCAGGCTTTCACCCATCATACCAGTGACGCTCAAAAGTATAATCTTATCTCGGGCGACAAAAACGCAGCAAGCGTCATACCCAAGCATCAGAACTATAACTTGATCCGGGATCAAACATCTTGATTCTCGAATGTGCCCTGAATTCAAGAAAAGATCATCATCATTACCATCAAAGTGAAATATCCCGATCATGACGACGATTCGCTTGCCCATCAATACCAAAAAAACTGCCAACCCTTTTCGCGAGTGATTATCAGACTTCTGGAGAGAAAGGCTCTGTGAGTGCGGCGATTCTGGATGACGACGATGAGTGGATGGCTCAAGCCTTGCCAAGTCTTGTGCTTTTGACCTTTCTCAACATCTCGTTTCCGCGCTTTCGCCGACGATGGAAGTACTAGTCTCTGAATCACTCGGGGCCGTTGACCGACACATTCTATGCACTGTATAAGTGGATCTGTTCTCATGCGTGCTCGCCGGGAAGGCGGCCTATCTATTGGCCCTGTCTCATGTTTCAATCTACCCACACAACCGACGCAGATCTTTTGCTTTGATGCTCAGTCCGGGAGTATGGCACCTCAAACCCTACCCTGTACTCTAGCACCATCTGAGCTCAAACTTCCGAGATAACCGGCGAGAAGAAAACGACGTCCTCAAGAGACACGGTAGCAGAAAACCCTAATTAAAACTGCAGAGGTTCTTTGATTTTTCTCCCGTCGCCACCATATCTTGACGTTACCCTATCACGCTGTTTATCTCGACGCGGGCGATTCGAAACCGTTAGGAGTGGTATGCAATCTTGACGTCTCGTCGCCCTGCCTTTGAATCAATCTTCGTAGGCGAAGGCCTACTGCGTCTTCCACACCCCTTCCTCACCTCATATTCACGTGTGGTCGTGCCTACGATACAACCGACGCCGCTTCACTCACTGCCATTGCTTCGTCGGTTCTCACGGTCTCTACCTCCAATACTGCGCACACAGTCCTGTGCCTTTTGCTCCTCGCAGTTCTCTCGGGCTCAGACTGTAGAGGTACCCAAACGACCCCGCAGGTTCTCCCACGCCCTCCCGATGGCCTGTCCTGCGGCACCAACTAGTGCTCCGTCTATTCAAAAGTTTCTACGGCATATTGGGGTTCTTCATGCAACATCTTTTCGTGGGCATTCCCACGTCCAATGGAGAAAGCGCTACCGGCTTGATGTGATTATAGAGCGTTATGGTTCCCTGGCGCCTTCTCTTTTGCCGCGGTACTCTCTCACTGGCTTGTGATCAGTATGCTGCCCAGTGTTGTATGTAACACCCGGTAAGGTGCCATCTATGTCTACATGTAAACGAGTAGGCGAGTCGGACGTAAACATAACATCTGGTGACGTTTTAGGCAATCTATGCTGTGAGCGGCCGCGGAAAGGAGTCGCGTCCATCTCCCTAAACTAACTTCATCATCCTCGGATGTTGGCTCGTGCCCTGGAATCGTTGGGGCGACTGGGCTCGACAACGCTTGCAACTGGTTCCTGATCTCGTTACTCAAGATCACCTCCACTGCTGCAGAAAGCCGACGGTAACGTCTTCGCTCGGCCCATCCTCGTGTAAGGTGCCTAAAACCCGATAAACCACAACTCTTTCGGTCTTAACCAACTTACATCCAGCGCTACAGATAAGCCCAGCTATTTTTCGCTCCTTTCTGCCTCTCGTACCTGACAATCTCTCAAGAACCCGAGTCATATCTCCAGCCTCGTGGTAACGGTGTTTCATTCCATAATATACACAGATACGAACCCTGCCTGTCGACTCCCTCGAGTTAGGGTCCTATTCTGTTGGTTTTCTTCGGGAAGGTACAAAGATGTTCGGGACTCACCTTCCGATGTGGTTCGCTTTTGCGGTAGGAGCGCTGTAAGCGCCGCGGAATGAGACTTCCTAGGAACGTGGTACAGTTGTGCGTGTATTTTTGTATTGGTAGTCCTGTCTTCTGTGCACGATGCAAGGCGATATCTAATCTATGACCGCCCTCGTTTTCTGGGTTCGCTTATATGCCTGATATTGCGGAAGATTCGGTACAAATGAGTATCTGTGAGTCCGGGATAAGTGGAAAGTCGAGTCATACACAAGAGAAAGAATTGCGAGGAGTTTCTGCAGGTCGCGTGCATCAAAAGTTGGAGCGCCGTAGAGCAACGAATGCAAAAGAGGAGCAAAATGAAGATTCCGGTATCGTAAGCGTTGCTTCTCGTTCTCGATTCTAGGAAACGAGGAACGTGAGCACTCGGAAAGGTCCAATAACGAAGTGCCTGAGGGATTTTTTTCATTGCATAGAAGGCTAAGTGAGGTTTCCACGATCATTCATCTGCAGTCTAGACTCACGAATCGCCACGAGAAAGGATTCATACCCACTATCTTCCACTCTAACCGCATCCCGACCTGGGGTAAGGCTGGAGCCACCACCCTCTCTGCAAATCACAAAATTCTCATGAAGCCGAGATGAAGATGAACGAGCTCAACCCTCGTCAATTCATAAGATGAGCACGATCACGATACGATAGCTTGAAGAGTTATCCATGGTTCCCAGGTGTTCGAGGTGCTTGAAGCTTACGGCTCGATGTTCTTCTATTGGGTGAATGAGAAACAGGGAACGGAGATGAAGGAACCGCCGTTCATTTAATGTGATGTGAGGAGATTAATTCACAGAAAAGAGGATGGAGAACGAGTTAAATGAAGACGATTGAGTTGTCTTCGACTCAGTGGGAAGTTGTGGCCAAATGCAGGGTACGAAGAGCCGTAGGAAATGTGTTGAGAAGCAATGACGAATCCAAGGTTCAAGACCAAGGAAGTAAAAAACTTTCATATCTAATTAATAGATGAGGCCTCGAAGAGTCGCTGCCGTGAGCAAGACGTTGGCCCTTTCACGAAGAGCACAAGAATTAGGAGGCTTACGTGCATGGCAGTTCAGGCCTTGCTTGTTCAGCACCTACAAACGCCTACTTACACCCACAACAGCTTGCAGGCCTCCAGAAGTAAGTCGTCCCCAGTCTAAAGTCTGTAGGAGCAATCATGGATCCCACTGAATCGCTGGTCGAAGTGCAGCATGATTTCTCGGATATGCTTTGATCAGTCTCGGTGTATTAGAGGTACGGTTTGCGTCGAAAGAGTACGATTCAGCATCATCGTATCGTAGTATTATGCAATGGATCCCTATCTCAGAGACGCAGAGTCCACAAAGGGTCAATGGAAAGTAGGGCAATCGAGGTCGTCGCTAGGAGGAAATTTACGGCAACCAAACAAGGACAAACTCGATTTCCTCCACCACGTCACCTGACCTAATATCGCCTACCTCTTGCCAGTTGGCTTTGAGTTGGCTGCGGAAATCCATGCTCTGTATAGCCTTTTCTTCGCGGACATGTTTTATTCTATGTCGAGTACACCGTGTACTAAGCTTGCAATGTGATATGCTATGATTCTGTTCATGATATGAGCTCTCTCGCATCGCACATTTCCAAACTCCCAGACGACTTGCCTCTGTACAACCCAACAAATATATTAGACTGTTCGTTCTGAGTCGACAACTGTTAGACTTAAGACAGTCTTGGTGGTGGAAATTGGGAACCTGCGCTCTGGTTTCGACACCGAGGAAACCGCTTTTGTAGCGCTGAAAACCACAATGAACGACGGGATATGAATGCTCGAATACGCCTCTCCTATACAATCTCAAATCATACAGTTTTACAAACTTCACATCCGTTTTCGTCTTCTATCCGGACCAGAGACAATCGATCGTCTTTCAAACTTCCACCCTCAGCCCTTTTACCGCCCTAAACCTCTTCCGCACCCTCCCACCAACACCCTCCAGCACGACCACATCTCTCTCCCTCTCCCTCACAACATCCCCATTAACTACAATAACAGCCTTCCTCACCACACCATCACTCCACTCCATATCCAGACTCATACCACCGCGAAGCCGGACACCGCGGATGGAGCCGTGTGACCATGCGTCTGGAAGGGCGGGCAGGAGTGTTACTGTCAGTGGAGTGGAGGACGTCGGGACGTCGGGTGCTTGTATGAGTGCGTTCTATGAGGTATAGGTATAGGTGTGGTTGAAGGATGATCAGTCGCAATCTAAATGACAATTGACTGAGGAGAGGAGTTGGTATCAACGTACCAGTACGGCAGCGGGGTAACCCAGGTTGGCGTCGATCTGGAAGATATTGTTGGGAGAGTATAGGCTGAATAGGTTCGGTGCAAAGTTTTCGTACAACGCGTACTGTGAGTCAGGGATTCAGCATGACAGAGGAGCACCAAGGCGTAATGAATGGCAGATGAATTTACCTTGAGGATGTGGTAGAACTCCGTCGTGTTGCCGAGCTGAGCCCAGCATGTCGCTCGCCAGACCTTTTCCCATCCCGAGTCCGCATCGGCTGCAGACACATGTAAGTCGGTGATCAGAAGAGCGGTGTCGTTGAGCACCACCAATAAGTATGACTATGATGAGAGATGACTTACGTCCAGTCCCATTCCCCCTATGCACCAAACTCACCTCCGCAGCTCTCATCACATCTTCCCTTCCCAACTTCACCAAGCTGCCATTAGCAGCATGAACACCCTGGATCTCGCTATCATACCCCACAATCGCATAACCAGGGTACAGCCCGATAAGATGCGACAAGTGCCTATGCGTATCCAACGGGTCGTCGATGTCCACTTTCCATTCCTGGAGTTGAGACCAAGAACCGATGCGGATGCCTTTATCCATCTGTGTGCGTTTGGTTCGTACCTCTGCTCAAAAATAAAGCATCCACGTCAGATGCCTTGAGGTGGAGAGATTCAGAAGCTACCCTACCCACCTTGTATAAACGCCTCATCCTCTTCCCCAAGGAGTTCATACGCCTTTTCAACGCTGTTCAACAACATCCAGATCAACTGCTGCGAATGTGCACAGGCGAAGGTGACGGGTGCTTGTTCGGGCGAGTTGCAGGGCGCGACGACGAGACTGCCGTCGTGTGTGTGTTGGTCTGGGATTAGTCTGTCGAGGTGGAATTCTGCGACGCCCTATTGGTAGTAGTAGTGCACGAAGAGATGAGGATGTTACTAGTTAGTGCTTGGCGTGAAGGGATAAACAACGAACCTTGAGTAAAGGATACCCTTGCCTCCTCAACCACTCGATATCGTTAGTGTAGTCGAGATGGTCCCATACGTGCAGCATCTACAATCACAACACCTCGCTTCCATCGAGAAGAACGAGGGACTTAGGAACGGACTGGACTTACCATCCACACAGCAGACTCTATCAAACGCAAACGCAAACACAAAGAAGATGTCATGAGCGGGGTTCGTTCAAACGAGATGTACAGGATAACGGCGGCGCAAGAATGTGAATGGGGTGATAGAGAGAGGTACGCAATGCACATACCCGTATAATCAGCCCACTCCGCAGAGTTTCCAAACGCCTTCATACCAGTGTACCCAAAGATCTGAACGAATCCAACCAATAAGTCCAGTCTATCACTCCTACGGACGGTTGGTACTAAAACGACACTCACATTCATCTAAACCCCAAACCGAGAAAAATAGACATGCAACGAGTCATCAGTAACGATATCAGCGCCTACGCAAATCGCCAAGAAGACGATACGGCGTACGTACCTCATTATGCGTAACCCACCCCCTCGTAGAGTTGTACAACACTTCAGCTGTATACCTCCCCCTCGGCGCCCAATTTTTCTAAATTAGAGCAGTCAGCACCTGGCCGAGAGAGAAGAAAGAGACGTTGAGTACCTCGATATAATCAAACAAACTTCTCGAAACGTTCAAACCCGTCATCTCAGCGCTCCAATAATTCATCTGAATGTTGATATTCGAGTCTGGGCACTTTATCAGCCGTATACACATACGACAAGATGAGGGGACGTACGATAATCTAAAGACAAGAAAAACAACCGTGATCAACATCCAGTAGATGAAGCATAGCAGCAAAACAAAAAAAAAAAACAAAAACAAATAAATAAATAAAGAAAAAGACTCACCGCTACTCCACGGATTCCCCACCCCATCCGCCCACTTCCCCTGCAAACTCGCAGGCAACACACCCCTCGCAGCACTCACAAGCAAATACCTCCCGTACTCGAACACGAGCCACTCCAAATACACACTACCCCCATCCATCTCGTACCCATCTACCAGTTCATCTGTAGGCCTGGTTAGATCGGCTTCTTGACCCAGGGAGAGGGCGAAGGAAGTGTGCAGTGTGTGCTGCAGGTCTGTTATGTGTGATTCTAAGATTGATTGGTAGGTGTGTTGTGTGGGGAGGGTAGAGGTGATGAGGGAGGTTAGTAAGCGCTGGTGGGGGTGTTCGTCAGCGCGATAGCTGAACCCGTGTTCCTCGTCTCCGTGGTCGAGGGAGAACTCTGTGTCTCCGACCCAGGCGATCCAGGCCTGTGAGAAGCCGGGGCTGACGGTGATAGTCGCGTTGCGTGTTCTGGAGTCTGAATCACTGGCGGAGGGGTCGACCTCTGCGCACGTAATCGCACCAGTTCGTTTCGTCTCTCTCTCGTCTCCCTCTCCGCTGGAATCGGGATAGACAGCAGTAACACGTCCAAGGATCTCCCACCCCATCCCACCCACACCACTCTCGCTAACCCTCCCTCGGACCATCAACGTCGTCTCGTCCAGACATGTCACGTCCGGCGGTGGGAGGCCTTCTTGGAGGTACGGCGAGAACGCGTATGTCAGCCCCGGGAGTGTAGGTTCCCTAGCTGCCATCTCATCTCCAGCGTCGTCCACGGGAGAGGAAGTGCGGGAGGACTGAGAGTCAGCGGTGGAGTTGGACTGAGACTGAGTAGTACCGGAGCTGGAGCTGGAGTTGGAGGAAAGAGTGACAGAGGTATGTTGGACACAAGCACGTAACGGATGACTACAGAACGTCGTCCTGTTCACCACAACACCACCCTGCTCAAACGTCGTCACCGTAGTCCCTTTTTCCAGGTCCAAGAACCTGGTGTAGTCGCCGACGGAATCATCGCCGACAGAACCACGGCTGGTGTTGGAGTTGAAGTTGAGTGAGGTGAGGAGGTACCCCGCGCCTGAGTACGAGCCTGTTATATGTTATATGATATGGGGGTTGGGTCAGGTCCGAGTTATAGAAACGAAGAGAGAGCGGAGAGGACGGAGAAGGACGAGAGAGAGGGCGAGAAGAAGACAAAGACTGAGACTAACCGTAGTTCGTAATCTCCGTCGTTAACGCCTGCACGTCTACCCATTGAAAAAAATAATAAAATCAGCGTCGGATACAATATAAAACGAGGCGAGAGAGAGGAGATGAAGCAACATGAGAAGCACGACGCGATACGACCCAAGTCGACTCAACAAGCACAACACAACACGACCCAACCCAACGTCAACGTCAACACAGCCTGTCAACACAACCAGTCAACCAAACACGACACGACACAACGCCAACGCCAACACAGACCGATACGACCCGTCAACACAACCCCAGCGCAATACCAACACAATACCACACGACCCAGCACGGCCCAGGACCAAAAACGAAACCCTCTGCCTCCCTGTGATCCATCTGTCCGTCTGTCTGTTCTATCCATCTCCCAATGTCTCCCCCCCCCCCCCCCCCCCCCCCCCACGCGCAAGCAAAAACCAACCCCCATAACCCCAAACATCGACAACACAACCCAAACACAAAACCCAAACCCAAAAACCCAAAAACCCAAAAACCCACCTCCAATCACCCCACCTCCCCATATCCTCTCCCTAATCTCCTCCAAAGCAGCGGCCATAGAAGCGCGTTCAGAGGGCTGCTTGTTGCCTCCGTTGTAGCTCTGTTCGATAAAAAGAGAGAGAGAGGGGGGGGGGTGGTTAGTGAGAGACTAGGAAGGAGAAAGTAGGAAGGAGAAAGTAGGAAGGAGAAAGTAGGGAAGGAGAAACGAAGAAACAAGAGCAAACGAGCTGAACGGGGGAGGGAGAGACGAGCTGAGAAGCCGAGTTGGAGACGAGGGAAGGAGTGAGAAAAAAAAAGAGAAACGAAAGGAGATGAGAAACGAAAGGAGATGAGAAACGAAAGGAGATGAGAAACAGGAGACCAGAAATGACTTAAGGATGGAAGGAAGGGTGCGATACGGAATGATGGAGAGGAAGATAAGGCGGAGATAGATGAAGGACGAATGAATGTTTTAAACGAAACGAGAACAAAGAACAAAGAGGGAGAACGAGGGAGGGAAGGAGAAATGAGAGAAAAAGAGAGAGAGAATGAGAGAGAGAGAGAGCCAAGAACATAATGAAACTGAGAAAACGAGAAATCAAACAAGAGAGAACGAGTTGAACGAGGGAAGAATGCAAGAGCGCAGAAAGAACGCAAGAACAAGAAGAAACTAGGTGACGGCAGGAGAAACGGGAGAACGAGAGAGCGAATGAACGAAATTGAGAGAAACAAGAATCAACGTGTACTCTTGAGAAAACGAGAAACGAGAACAAGGGGGAGGAGAAAGGAGGAACGAGAACGCGAGAATGAGAACGGGAGAATGTAAGAACGAGAAACGAAGGGCAAAGAGGCAAGAAACGAAGAACTGAGAACGGTGGGAAAGAAATGAGGGAACTGAGAACTGAGAACTGAGAACCGAATCACAAACCACAAATTCACAAAGGAGAACACAGGTGGGGTAGAAATAAGAAACCACACCCAGTCTCCAAACCACAACCCAGTCCAACCCATCACACAAAAACACAAAACACAAAACACAAAAACACCCAATAAAACTCACAGAGTTCTCAAACGGCCCCCCAGTCCAGAGCGACTCTATATTCAGCTGCGTAGCTTCGAACGTCGTCCCGCCGGGTGTCATCGCTGTAGTATCAATGTGAAAGAAAGAGAAATACACGTTAGTTCGTGCGGTGTTCCGTGTTCGAAGTGTGAGAGTCCAAGGAGAAACGCCAAATCCGATGCGGTGCGAAAGGAGAGAAATAGAAGGAGAAAACGCCAACGCCAACACCGACACCAACACAGTTCGAAGCGAAGGAGAACGAGACAAACAGAAGGGGAGAAGAAACACAAAAACTCACCACCCAAATACCCATTCCCAACAGGCAACCACGTATGCTCCCACACATCCCCAGGCGTGGTGTACCATAACCCTTTACCGCTTGCTGGGAACCCCTGCGGAGCGGCGCGGACTGATACGAGGGCGGGGAGGGTGGTACTGCTAAATAGGCTGAAGAGGTTGAGAAGGAGGAGGTTGGAGAGGAGCGACCATGCCATGTTGCTGGACTCGGATGTGGATGCGAAGCGTAGAGAGCGAACTTGTATCGCTGAGCTCAACGATATCGTGAGCAACACCAGCACTAGTCCCAGTCCCAAAATCCGAAGCAGAACCAGAACTCGGAACAACCACGGCCCACACTCCCTCTTTATACCCCCTCTCCCTCTCCCTCTCCCTCTCCCTCTCACACCACCACCCACATCAGAAACACGGACATTCCGTTGTGTATTCGGAAGAGAGCAGTCGCGTGTTCCTCTCCGTTCTCCTCCTCGTTCTAATAAAGACCGATCATCATCGTCACGGTATCCTTCGTTCTTGGCAGATCTAACCAGCAGACGCACCGCGTGATCAGTACTTCTTATACCAGGCCCGGACATCGAGGTTCAATTAGAAGGCGAGATGCGAATTAGGTACGGTGGGAAGGTGTCTGAGGTATAGAGCCAGAGGTTTCGCCGAGAGGAGGTGATGAGAAGGTGGTTTATTGATAGCTTCTAGAGTCGTTCAAGTTATGAGAGGAATGAAAGAAAAGCCTCTGAGAGGAGTTATTTCTCTACGCCGCTAGTTAGATCAAACCACAATAAGTACAAAATCCAGTTTTATTGAGCCTAGCTCACACCACACAAGTTGAGTCGAGTCGAGGAGTCCCTCGATGTCGTCAACGCTACCGGTGGGAGATGGGGAAGCAGGAGGTGGGGTACGGTAAAAACGGTCCGGATGGAAAGGGTTGGTATGAATCGGAAGTCGGGGTGATCGAACCGGAGGTTGCGATCAAATCCGAGGTTTTTTCCCTTTACTGTCACTGTGGCTTTCGATTTCGCGTTGGGTCTGGTTTTCCTGAGTTCCTCCTGCTTCCGTCATGGTCTCAGAAGGTTCTCATACATCCCTGCCCCAGGATCATAGACCCAAGCTCATCATCCTCATCCTCTTCGGTTTACGACCAGCTTTGAATCTCAGCTCAACGCATCATCCCACCCAACCATAGACCACCCCACTCCAACTTCTCCCTCTAATCCTGGCCCCACCCGAGCCTCCGAAAATACGGTGTAACACCCGGTACTGCGGACGAAAGTTGGGATGTGGTATTATGGGAAGGTGTAGGTATGGTTTTATGGGGAGAAAGTGAAGACGAGGAGGCGCGGGGAGGGCGACCACCATCCATCAGCCCAGCACTCGCTTTTTACACTACCTTCACTTACATTATCCGTTCGCTTTCCTTTTCTACCCGTCCCCCCACGTCCCGTTTTTGCACCAAACTCTCACCAACGTGGTGTTGTTTGTCCGTTTTGCCCTCTCGACCCAGCGATCTGCTGAGTGCTCCGAGCGGTTTTCGCAAGCTTAGCCCACCCGCTTATCGTAGACCGTCTCCCTCCGTCTTCGACAGAGGTTTTAGTTCAGACTCGAGCACACGGGAAGCCCATGTCTCTTACATTTAGTACTGGATTCCTTGTTACTACACACTTCTCTCCCTAGTACTTATACATTTGGGCACTTGGTCGCTTTTCTATCCCTCTCGTTCCTTTTCATAGCATCGACACGAGAAACACGAAGACTTCGAATTCAGATTCTTCGTACTCTTCGTATCTAGATCTCAAGGACGGGGATGTACTCTATCGTATCCTATGTACACATGCAGCGTACGCTATGCGGTTCCAGTCTTACTCGTCATCCGACGTTCCTTCCATCCATGCAGGGACCACACGCTCCGGAGGCTGCTAGTAGGTCCTTCAGATAGTAGACACTCCAGAGACGGTGGGAGTTAGGGAGCGGGAAAGGGGTACTGGTTATCCGAGATCCACGAGCCTTCGTGGATAGATGACTGAGCGAGGTAGTATCGGTATCAGTATCGGTGCTGGCTCTAGTACCACTATCCTCGGCACCCCCACCCACGTTCGTACCCTCATCGATCATCGCTCCACACTGACCAAATACACCCACCCGACCTGAGCCTGTCCAAGCACAGTACGCATCTCAGCCTCCGGAGACCTAGGTCCAGTACACGCCTCTGCCTCTGCAGACTTACGTCCAGAACAAAGCTCCGGAGGCCTGGGTTGAATACACAGGACGTGGTTATCTCGATTTGTCGATGCGGCCTGTTGACATCGGGGTTGAGGGATCGCGTCATGCGTTGAAAGCGTCTACGAAAGATAGCCTAGAGTTGGAGCATACAGAGAAAGCACAAGAAAAACTAGACCACGCCGTCTTCACGCACACACGGCCTACTACTACTAACATCACTACTACCGTCAACCTCATCACCGCCGTCTTGACGACTCTCACTCTCAACCGTCGTACAAGCACGCCCACGCCCCTCATTCTCCACCTCGTCACAACAACCCATTGACAAAGAAAGCCTAGTGAACGTCACAGCTGAAGAAAAAATTCCAACGTCTTGCCAACTCGCATCACTGGGAGTATTATCGGTCTTGCTATCAAAGGGAGCATCATTTATCGGTCCTTTTCGAGCTGAAGAGGACGAGGGGAATGGGTTATGATTATGTCTGTTCTTGGCGAGTCTGGGATGTGGATCTGTGTCGTCCGCTCGGTAGTTGATGTTGTAGAGCATGGTGATGGTGTAGATTCGGCCGAGGCAGAATGCGAATGCGGTGGATACTGAGAGGAGGGGGAAGAGTTAAGTAAATTGGTTATTGGAGAGAGAAAGTGTAAGACGTACTATTTCCCTCGTTATCGACTAGATAGTTGACCAGCACCAGCGTCGCGACTAAAGAGGTGAGAGCACCCGTTCTCACGGCGTTCGAACTCAACCTACTGATGATCCTAATATGTGTGTGTCAAAAAAAACTTGTGAGTTTTTTGACCGTTACAGGCTGAGAAAAACCAAGCAGCTCTTTTGCATACCTTCTAGTCCGCTTCACATTCACCACCAACCTCCGTTTCTGCAGTTCCCAAACCAACGAGGCCGCGATTCCCCAATCCACGATTAAAGTGGCCACGAGCCAGATCATCACTGGTGCCCCTACCATGTAACGGTCGTTGATGGAGGGGTGTAGCATCACTACGACACCGGTTGATATCGCCCCTGTGGTCTGTAGCGCAATCAAGGCGAGGGGTAAGTCGATGGTCATCAAACAAGAGACAGAAGGGACATGGACAGACTGCTACGATAGCCAGGAGGACTAGCACCGCGCTGAGGTATCGATTTCTGGACCTGTTTATGAAGAGGGGTTGGTCAGAATTGCAAAATATGGTTTTGAGTTGAAGGGACTTACAGGGAATAATATCGTTGAACGAGAAACATCTGCACGCAGAAGGAGACTATTGCAGTACTAGCTAATTCGGCTAAGGAGATCGGAATGAGAATGGCAGGTTCCTTCACGACAACTTCGTTCCTGATGACGTACTAGCGATCGGCCTTTAACCCAATGAAGAATCAATGAGCGTGCGGGAGAGGTGGTTTTGATACGAGGGCAACGAACCAGTCCTGTTTTCCCTATGTAATAGAACGGGAAGGACCATGAGCGGCCACGTTACATGTAAGGTCGACATAGGAAGCCGATACTCACGCCATATAACTTGTCTCCTATGGACCATCATCAGTCAGTCACAACAACTTCCTACGAGACTAAGAAAGCTGACCCCAATGCGTAACAGTATACTGCAGTTCAAAAACGATGAGTACGAAAAACCGGCTGCCAACGAAGAATCTCGTGCTAAGTTGAGGCTCACCAAGTAAACGGCCGCGCAAATGGAAGCACTACAAACGAGATCCACGACGTAACATCCCACTGTTAGACACTTGATACCCAGTCTACTCTGTCGAGTCAAGCAATGGAATAACTAAAGAGATGAATATAGGTCAGTCGCGTTCTGGCAAAGATGCGCGCGTAACCCATACCTGCACTGTCTCTATCATCAAGAGGACCGAATTCACCCACGTTGATATTACGATAGTCCTGTTGATGTTGAAGCCAAATAGTGTTCCAGGGGCATGCCAGTAAGAGAGGGAGGCGAAACAAATGAGTCGAAGAGGACCATACCCAAAAGCATTGTCGTAATACCCCATTTCCACGCACACACACACCAGCTGTGGATGGAAGTGGTGATCGCCTAGCTGTTACCTGCTGTAATCAAAACAGCTCCTCAAGGGGGTTCCTGTTGCCGTATCCAGCGCCGTTGTGTTTGAGGCTGGATGAACAAGAGGCGAACGACAAGAGGAAAGAGACAAGATACCCAGGAAAGAAGGAGAAGAACCGTGAAGAAGAAGGAAGAAGGGAAAGGATCCGCGTCTTCTCGCGGCGATTACATGTATATATGTATATATGTATATGAATGTAGGAATGATGATGTTCACAAGGCCTGGAAGCGATGGCGATCTCGGCGAGGACCCTTTCATCTTGACTAAGCACCACCCTGGTGGCAAATGTACTATCTTTCCTGAGCCCTTGTATTTATCTGGCTAGGGTCGTGACGGGGGAACTATGGCTACTTCCGTACAACTACATGCGTCTCGTATGAGCTATGCATCAGCTGGTGGTGGAGGAACTTGGTAGATTCTGGTATCGGATTACTGCAGTATGGATGAGGTTCGACTCCCAACAAGGTTAGGGCGAGAATCGGCTTGACTTCAACCTGTCGCGGAAGACCGGTCAAGGGCTACTTTCGAAGACTTCAATTAGCGGGGGCGCTCCGATGAGCCTTAGCACCGCCAAGCAAAAACTACTGTAAGGCGAAAGCGAGGGATATGTACAGTCATTGATCGTCTTGTTATACAGGATTTCGAGATTTCTTGTAGTACATCGTCTATACAATCTTGGGTGGCCTAAGCAGTTACTCATAGTATACCTAAGGGTCTCATGTACATATCTATGTATTTGTTTTGTGGATATACCTCCTCTGTACCGAGATATGAAGGAAATGGAACGATAGGTCGATTTTGGCTGATTCCTAGCCAATTATACAAGCGGTTTTTGGCGCACGGATCGGCCCAAAAGCGCCCGGGCGCTTACCACTTTTCCACCTCCTCAGGGCCTTTTCAGTCGCTCTTCTCAACAACGATGGTCCCAACGTCCAAGTAATGATACGATCTCAATCTAAGGACCATATGCCACCTATTCTATACCTTTCAAAACAAATCTCATTTGGTTTTCATTCTACATAACTAAATCCAGTCCAGCTAAGCTGTTTTTTGATCTGAAGTGGCAGCTTGGAACAGATATTTCGAGTCCTGAAATGCATTATATTGTGCCGAAAAACTGTCTACATATTGCGATTACCATTCTCCTTCAACCGCAATAGCGATGAAGCCAGTCAGATGTGTTGTTGGAGCAAAAATTGTCGTTGTATAACATGGGTGATCATGTATAACAAGCCGATCAATCACTGTACTCAACTACGGATCAATTTATCCCTTGCCGAAGGTAAATGGCTTTCATGAGTGCCAGTGAGTGCCAAAAAAGGATACAAGATCGGAGGTCGAGCGACGCAGAAAGAGTGGGACAGTCGCACCTGGATTGCCTGTGGTATCATCGACAGCATCGAATTGAGCCATTGAGAGTAGGATAGACATTAGCAAGACGAGGAAAGAAATGATATGAGCGTGCAAGTTGAAGTAGTGAGGGCTCAGTAGACGTACCCGAATGCGTAGTAAGATGTCTACGACCGCTCTCAGACGCATCGTATGATACTCATGATACGGGAGAAGCAAGCTAGTAACAGATGGCAACTGGCTCAGCAGAAAAACTACAGGGATGATCGATGATTGATGAGCCAAAATTCGCAACCGCAGGGTTGAGACGGATTCGGTTGATCCCCATGGTCCAGACTTTTCGGTAGGCCTCGAGATAAGTATCTCAAAACATACTTATATAGCATCAATGGATCTAATTGAGTTAAACGTTTCAATCCTTCACAAACCTAACGACACAAGACAGAACAGCTGACTACCTTTACTACAGGGAGGTGATGAGGACTCAGCAAGAGGTCAACGACGGAGGGAAAACAGCCCTGAAAGCGACTGCTTTAGTATGCCTGATGAGCTCGACGGGCCAGGTTCCAACGCACAACGGTAGGTAACTCACAATATAGGGCGTATATATCAACTTGCATAGCGCCGACAATCCTGATGCGAGACTGGGAGAGCAGAGTGAGAGATGCTCTCCATTAAGAGAGTATGTCCTATGACACCGAATCGCTATGCTTCAGCTCAGATCATGACGCTCCAAAGCAGAGTTCGCTTACAGGACAGGGGAAAGGCTGAACCAGAGCTCACACTTCGTGGAAGAGAGAGTCGACGTAGTGTAACAGAGGCTGGAAAAGAGAAGTAGGGGAGAAACATTTGTGAGGTGATAAGACGAAGATGGATGTGAGTGAAAGCCGTACCACGGGACTGAAGCAAGCGCATCCTCCTCAGCATACATCCTATAACGACTCCCATTTACGAGATCGCCAACTGCATCTTCCACTCGATGGTAGCATAATAAAGGGAGGGATGATAGATCGTCCCTAGGGGGAAAACGAATTAAGAACGGTAGGCGAGCCGTAAACAACAATGGACGTACGTACCTAACCATTTCACAGGCCATGAACTGAGTACGCCCATGCGTTCAAAGCTGACGTGCAAATTTTTTGAGTCAATACGGCTGTAAAGCTAGATGCGACTCGTGTGTTAATCGTGGGTACAGGCACCGACTAGGATGAACTGGTGGAGAACGTGCGTACCTTGGCTATCGCAATAGACCAGCATGCAAACCATATCTAGCCCTTATGTAGGGGAGATGTAATGCACAGAGACGACATCTGTAGGTAGATGCGGCGTTTTTGGAGAAGATATGATTCTAAGATTGAGAAATGGGAAGGGAACAGTAGTTGCAAAGGGGTTGAGTTACAAGGACCAGGTCAATGTCATGTTGAGTTAGTGATAGATGCCGAGAAGCGGATCACGGGTTTGAAACTCAGCTCCCCCGAACAACTTGCGCAGGGTTGCCGAAGAAAACCTTACTGTAATACACGAGGGACTGGGGACTGAGCTACCCAGACTCTTGATATTAGTTTTCAAAGCTGGAATACG
Organism: Agaricales sp. HM26-F1; assembly: GCA_002718315.1. NCBI lineage: Eukaryota > Fungi > Basidiomycota > Agaricomycetes > Agaricales > Agaricales sp. HM26-F1. The sequence goes on from NIBX01000120.1 coordinate 92,076, forward strand.
TGCTAGGCCTATACCTATCGAAACGCTGTTGCTTACAGTAACCTCTCCGAGTTGACTGTACTATGACTTGCAAGATTTGGACTGGCGTCGCCTGGTTGTCCGGCTTTCGGTTGATAAGCTAGACGTCGGATCGTAGTCAGTATGTAGGATCAATAAATCAGTGATCCCTGATGCAGGATCAAACGAATAAGGAAGGAGAGAGAGAGAGGAGAGAGAGAGGGAGGAGAGATGGGACACGACCTGGATAGGTTCGTGTTCAGTCCAAATGGAGAGGGCGTGGGGGTCCGGGGGAGCGATGTGCAGGGCAGCGGCCCAGGTACGAGAGAAGAGGTCAGCATCGCTGACCTCCGCCGCAAAGGGCGTCGAAAGCTCCCCCAGGACTGAGTGTCGGGGTTCGACGAGGCTGAAGCCCAAGCAGATGGACCCGAACACTAGAGGGAAGCGTTAAAGGTGGGAAAAAGAAAATCCGGGGCGAGCCCAGACGAGGTACGAGGAGGAGGGGGTATGTATTATTATTGACACGTGATCGTGTCTACGGCTATATACGCGGATCCGACCGACCGCTTATCATACGATAGGTGTTTACCGGCAACTTCTCACTGGCTTCTAGGTTCCTCCGTTCATTCTGTTCTAGGATCATCGCAGCGTGTGTTTCCCTTCCATCTCTTCCACTGACACGTCAAGACTCTGTGCCTTAGCTCGCACAAGCTTTACCGCTTGCGCTGCTAGTACACGAGCATCTGAACTGAGGAAAAGGCACCATGCTATCTACGTACTACAGCCTTTGAGGCTTTTCGAAGCGTTGCTGTTCACAGAGACGCTAAGGCTGTAGACGGTCTATTCTATCAGGCACTTTTTCATCAGGAAATCTTCCTTCGTTCACACGCAGGCTGTACAGTAGTCTCATGACAGCCACAGCACGACTAAGATCAGCGCTCCCTCGTGCTCTCCTTGATTTCGTCCCCCCACCACGATCACCTCCAGTCCAAGGCCTGTGATGGATACCAATTTCGAGAACGCCATCTCAGGTCCGTCTTATAGTTTAACTACTTCATATTTCTCATCCGCTAATCTCAAGATGACTGCTGACAGTCGCAGGAAGAGATATCAACAGCAACAACCATATAGTATCTATTCTTCAACATGTCCATCAGCGTGAGTGAACGTGAAGGCTACACACCATCAAGTCTTCAAAACGCTGAACTCTGATACTGGATCAACAGAGCCACCGCCAGTCGTCACACCATCGTTTGTGCCTCGTTGTCCTCTGCCTTCAGGAAAGTTCGTCGGTCGAAAGGACGAGCTAGCCAAGCTGAAGCGATTCTTTGGATCTGACGATGAAGACGGCAACGTTTTCACACTCATTGGCATGGGTGGGTGTGGGAAATCGCAGTTATCGTTCCGGTTCACGCATCACCATGTTCTCAAGGAGCAACAGTATGTGGTTTCCTTAAGTTATCTGTACGCCGTGTGGTCATGAATTGATCATTTCGTGGCACCTCACACAGATACGACCCATCGATGGTGTTTTTCGTTGACGCTACTACATCAACGACACTCGAGGAGAGCTACACCTCTATCGCCAAAGCCAAGAGCGTCGGTTCATCAGCGAAGGACGCGATCCTTTGGCTGTCAAATACGCCAGAGCGCTCTTTCACTCTAATCGATAACGCGGACAACCCCAAGATCGACTTCAGCGAATATATACCGTGCTCTACAGGTGCATACGTCCTCATCACGACCCGACTGCACGATGCAGGTCGTGAATATGCGAGCAATGGAGAGTCGTTCATCGATCTGGATGCGCTCAGTGTGGAGGAGGCCGAGGAACTACTCATCAAGACGGCGAGATTGGGTCCTGGTCAGCAAGAAGGAGTGAGGGAACTAGTCCAGGTACGTCACTGCTCTGTCTCTCTCCCTAATTTTTGGAGGTTAACGGTGACTGACGTATTCTTGCTCGTCATTATTAGGAGCTACATTGCCACCCTCTCGCTGTTGTTCAAGTAGGAGTAGGGATTGCAGGCTTACGCCTCACCGTCCTCGAATACACAGAACGCTTCCGCGAGCTCCGCACGAGGCTGATAAACGGTACTTTGGATGGTGTCGGCGAGAACGCCTTGGATGGTTATCCGGAATATGTCGCATCCACATTCTTCATCAGCTACCACGAACTCCCCGAGTCGTCGAAATCCCTGTTCAATCTATGTGTTTATCTTCATCATACCGGAATCAAGGAGGAGATCTTTAGGCGAGGGCACATCGGACTCAAATCCTACTGGCCCATTATACCACTCTCCCCTGCCGAAGACGCTGCGCTCGGATCGTTGATGGGACTCCTCGGATCTTTTTCTTCCAAGTCGTCAGATCACTCCTTCGATACTCTTACTTTTCGAAGGTGCATGCAGCACCTACTTGCACTATCCCTGATACGCTATGACGACACCACAAAGGTCTACTCCATTCACCCACTTATTCACGACAGCCTGCAAAGCATCTTATCCGACCATCTCCCCACTTCGTTCCTACTCACAGCGGCTGTGAGAGCTGACGTGGACGATACAGTCTTTACGTATCGACTGGCGCCACATGTGGATAGAGTGATCCAATCGACAGAGAGGGACCCTACGGCATCCAGTATCTTCCACCCTGATATCGCTGTATCCTTTGGCAGTATTTTACGGCTAAGTGGACAGTTTTATCATGCAGAACGGCTACAACGCAGTGCAGCGGAACAGTTGTCTACTACCCTGGGAGTTCACGAGGATAGCCTATGGGCGGCTTCGGAGTTAGCTAGGACATTGCGGGATATGGGTCACGCGGATGAAGCTGAACGAATTGAACGAGGCGTTCTATTGAACTGGCGGCAGAAGTGCGGTGAGGACCACCCAGAAACGCTTATGTCAATGAACAACCTCGCATCGACCTTGTCGTTTCTTGGGAGACATGAAGAAGCCGAGAGGATGGGAGAGGAGCTCCTTGAGAAACGAAGGCGCATACTTGGCCAGGACCATCCAACCACGCTCGGATCAATGGATAACCTCGCAAGCGCTTTGCAGTCCCTGGGGAGATATGACGAGGCGGAGAGGATGCAGGTGGAACTCGTTGAGAAACATCGGCGCATTCTTGGCCACGACCATCCGAATACGCTCACTTCAATGAACAACCTCCGAGCATTGACCCTGTCATATCTTGGGAGATATGACGAAGCGGAGAGGATGGGAGAGGAACTTCTCGAGAAGCTTCGGCGCATATTTGGCCAAGACCATCCAGATAGTACGCTCATATCAATGAACAACCTCGCATGGACCTTGTCATCTCTTGGGATATACGACGAAGCTGAGAGGATGCAAGTGGAAGTCCTTGAGAAACGTCGGCGCATACTTGGCCAGGACCATCCGGATACGCTCATATCAATGAACAACCTCGCATGGACCTTGTCATATCTTGGGAGATATGACGAAGCTGAGAGGATGCGGGTGGAACTCCTCGAGAAATATCGGCGCATATTCGGCCAGGACCATCCAGATACGCTCGCATCAATGAACGACCTCGCATGGATCCTGGCATCTCGGGGATGACTCGAAGAAGCCATTTCCATGTTCGAAGTCCTGGTCGAGAAGGCTAGAAGAGTTCTAGGAGACGAGCACCCGCACACTCTTCTTTTCATCAACGGTCTCCAGTGTCTTGCTGACCATCCACCGGGCGAGCAAAATAGTGGAGCACTTGCCAATACTGATCCAATTCTCGCCATCGAGGAGGCAGCTACACCTCGGCCTAACAACACGTTGGCCTCTAGTAACTCGTTACCAGATCCTATGCTCCCAATAAAACCGACAACCTCCAAAGGCATTAGCCGGCTCAGGTCGTCCATGCGACGTATATGATTTCGTTCACGATAGTTCGCCCTCCTCTCGAGTCCCGATGCATACTCTTTTGTCTGTTAGCTGTATTCTCCACTCTTGTTATCCCACGTAGTGTATTCCTCTCTTGCTCATAACTCTTGGACTCCGACTCCCACATGATGTATTTTCACATAGTGTATTTCTCTCTTGCTCATATTACTCTCACAAGTATACTTTCGTGTTCACTGCTGATGAGAATAAAACAACCGTATATTGAGACTGAAGGATTACACTATAGTAATATAGAGGTAAAAGATAACATCGTCCAACTGCAAACGAACCACAAAACTACACAAATCAGCATTACACCCGGCACCCCCACCCACTTCCTCGATCCCAACGCCCAATGACCACCCTAACCTCAGTTCCATTAGTCAAGGTACGAATGCTGATACAACACGTAATCCTTTGCCATAGACCTTGAGATCGTACTTATGTTCTTCTTCCATGCGTTGTGTATTGTCTCTGGCGTCGTATTACGACTGGAAGAAAGATCCGGGAGCTTTGTGAACAGATAGCTGAGCGAGGTGGTCTGTTGGTAATTGACTGTGCCGGCGGCGTCGTTAGGTACTAGTGCTAGTACTATTTACATAACACGAACAGTGTCGGTGAGGTTCTCTGCTGGTGTCAATGGGAGCTGGGAGGGAGACGCTGGGAGACGGAGAGGGGGCGGAGATATCATCTAAGCTCCACAAGCTTCGTGAATAGATGACTGAGCGAGGTAGTACCGCCGCTAGCGTTCGTGTTCGCGGTAGTCCCGAGGTCGGTGCCAACATCCCCACCCACACCCACCTCATCGATACCCTTTCCATTCCCATGCCCATCCATTGTCACACCCCACCCAACCTGAGCCCGTCCAAGCACAGTAAACACCTCCGCCTCAGCCTCCAGAGGCCTAGGTTGTGTATACAGGACGTCGTATCTGGATTCGTCGATGCGGCCTGTTGAGAAGGGAGGGGTTGAGTTAGCTTTGAGTGAAAAGTTTTTACGAGAAGAATAGAGGCGGGAAGAGTTGGACGAGGAAGAAAGGGATGAGAAAAGGCAAAAAACGCGATCACCCTTACCTCCTCTATACGCCGAATCCCAAACCCAGTCTTCCCACACCACAAAGACGTTCGAGTTCGAATCCGAATCCCTCCTCTCATCATACGCACGATTCACCTCGCACGCATACCGCCTCACCTCGTCCACATCCACCTTAGCCACGTTCTCACTCTCACTCTCACTCTCTTCCTCACTACCCTGCATCGGAGCCCCACACACAACATGCGTAACCCTGGCCCCCACATTCCTCCATCCCTCCATACCGTGACTATCACTCGTGACGTATGTACCCCCGTTATCTCGTATACGTTGCATAATCTGAGTGTAGCGAATGGAGGAAGAAGGAATGTTGTAGAGGGCGATAGTGAGGCCTGTGAATGGGGGGATGGTGTGGTTTGTTTGGGACTGTTTTTCGTAGCGAGGGGGAAGTTAGATGGGATAAGTAGAGTGGGAGGGGGAGCGGAGGGAGGACTGACCTGGACTAAATCGATCTCCTCGCCTCTTCTCCACGTATCGTAGCATTCCTCGATCCAAGAGGGCGAGAGGATAGCGATAGAGTAGTCTACCGCGCACTAGAGTAAAATCTCAACAACATGCTCCTCAAAGAAAAAGAAAAAACAACCCTGCATACGCACATAATATTTCAATCCCCCAACACACCCCACAACGAGATGCGTCACACGATCCGTCAACGGACCCACATGCGTCGCGCCCATTTCTTCTGCTTTACGACGGAGGGTGTGTCGGTAGGTGTAGTCGAGGGAGCTGAGGCAGAGTGTGATGCCTGAGAAGGGGCGTGTTGTTGTGTCGGCGATGGAGGACAAAGGGGAAGAGGGTGGTGGGGGGTTGGGGTCGATGGGTGGGATCTAGGAGGATGTGTGAGTGAGCACTGGAAGACGAAGTGAGAGTGGTGGATGGAAGAAAGACATACCTCGCTATTGTGCGATTCGACCATGATCATGTTGACACCGTTTCTCGTGTCGTTTCTAGTATACGTATAGTTCTCTCTTCCTCCGAGCCGCCAGTACTTCAGTTGTCAGACCGCGATACAGCCCGTCGTCGCTAGCCCCTCACTGTCGATTGTAAGTTACGACGCGAGAACTGCCGAGTACACCTCTAAGTCGTAGACGCAAGAATGGCGAATAGCTGTAGAGGCGTGTGTGATAAGATAGGATAGGATATGTAGGTAGGTGCACTACCAGCGAGGTAGAACGGTCGGGAGAGGTGTATGAATGGCTCCGAGTCCGAGGGGGTAAGAAAAGAGAATTGATCGAGCCTCGGCGGAATCGGACCGGATTCTAGGCACATGTGATTTGAACCTGCCCCTCCCCACCCCCCCTCGTTGATGTTCTCTCGGTCTTTAGATTTCTCGATGGTTGGAATCGATTATTGGTAAAGATCCATTTGTGCATCCAACTGTACGTGTTGTGTAAGGGTTTTCAATCCTTTCTTGAGCTGGAGTTGGGTGAGTTCCTTCGATTCTCGGTGTGTCTTGATCTCATGTTTGCCTTTCACTTGCGGTTTTCTTCCCGGATTGGTGCTTCTTCTTCTTCTTCTCCTATACACATGCACATCTCTCTGCGTCCTCTCCCTATCATAAGATTCCTCTATCCCAGCTATAACCCTCGCGTCTAGCACGGTCACCTCCAGCTGCCCACTGGACCCGTCTTCATCACGATCATCCCCACCCTCATCCACCCATAATGATACATTCGTCTTATTCACAGTACAAGCCTAGGCTGCATCTCTTCTAGGAGTCAGCACTGAGTCCGATTAGTTCACGTTTGCCTCTAGGCTACTCCGCATCACCGTCGTCGTCGCGTTTTTGCTTCTCGAGCCAAAGCACTCGGGTTACTCCAGGCTCGAACCAGCCTCTAGTAGCAACCTAGACCAAGTGATCGTCTCCTCATCTCTAGGACTGTTTCGAGTCTAAGGCTGCACCTCTCTACTCTTCTCGTATGGCCCATCCATATCCGATCTCTTGCGTTAAGAATTTATAGCTGGGAGAGGGTGTACGTGCGTATGTAGGCGGTACGGGGAGTATGTAGTATGGGGAGGACTGTACTCGAGCACGTTTCAATATTCCGTCGTCATCGACCTCGTTCTTCGTTTCTACGTGTCTCTAACGACTCCCCCCTCATCCTCTCATCCTCTAATACAGACGCGTCTCGTCCGCATGAGGCACCATACCGTTCATCTCGTTATCTCAGAAGCACCGCACGCCGTACGTCCTCACGTTCTCATCCACGGTTCGCACGATCTCTAGCTTAACGCTACTAGGTCTACATCTCAACGATCTCAACGCTCTCTCACATCTTCAGCTTCAACGCTACCGGATCTTCGTATGAACGTTATCTGACCTCCGTCCCAACAATACCAGAACGCTACCAGTGCAATTTTTTTAAATTTTTTAAATTTTGTTTTTTACCTCACTGCATTTCATTATGTGAAGTAGGATAAAAAAGGACATTACCGAAACGAAAAATAGGAGAGAAGAAATGACTGCTGAGCGTTGTTGAAAGCGGCTGGTTCGACTGGGTAGATCCTTGTATGTCGTTGATCATAAAAGCAATGAGCTAGAGAGAGGAGGGCTGAGACGAGACGTGGAGGAATGGGAAACGCACGAATACTCGAGCCTATCTATATGTCGCTGAGGGATATATAGCGCGTGCGTCGTTTCTGGCTGGTGTGGTCGTATGTTATTGTGATTTTTGCTTGAAGTTGTGGTGTCAAATGAGCGGCACGGACTGGGTATGATACGTCAATGGAAGAACAGATTACATGGATAGAAGGGGAGAGAGGCTAACCCCCGTGACTAGGGAAGAGAGAACGGATAGTCCACCACCCCCAACAAGTCCATGAACTCTGCAGGCCCATCTAATCTTCATCGACACATAGCCCTCGTGGGAGGATTAGCTCATAGAACAGTGATAGTGGCACGGCGGTGTAATTCACAGTTCACTGCTCACATAACCTAAAGCCTTAAGACACCGGGTTTCCTAAACGAACAGCTTTAGCAAGCAAGAATTTGCTGTTTATCTGGAACGTAGAGGGAAGAGTGTAGGTTCATATTTCATTCATTCGTATATTGAGTAGGTGCAGTTCCACAGGGTGCAGCGATAGCTGGTTGCTGAGTTCATCGCCCTAAGTCCTGGGACGAGTGACGGGAGTTCAAAAGTGAGGCAGCTCCGTGTTGCTCGATAGAAGAACTGGATATTGCAAACGAAGGATCACTTGAGTGAGCTCATGTACGAGCCAAGAGAGATCAATTGATTAAGCACGAGTAGGATCACATTATAAGAAGACGTCTGTGAAGTCCAAGACGGCAAAAACGACGCAGAGGTTGTGGTGGTAAATAGAGAAAATAGGAAGGACCCGAGCGGTGATCGGTGATCAGCGATCAACGAGCTTTAGAGTTCCGCTTGATCCGCTCGCGGATCGGATCACGGGGTGTTGATATCCTCTCACCTCCCAACGTTAACTGTAAGCTTATTCGTTTGAACTTGCCATGCTTCGCCTCCTCGTCCTCGTCCTCGAGGTGTTTCAAGTCCTACTACCTATCTACGTCGTGTTTTACATGCTACAGACTACGCACGCCTTACCACATGACACTAGTCCTCAGAATCCTCAAGCACGATCACCCTCTCAAGAAACCCCACTAGTCGTACACGCTTATCCCTCGCAAGATGTCCTCACAGACCCGGACTCGTTCACGATTACGACTGCTATCACCAATACTGGACCGAATACTTTGAAACTGCTTGATGATCCGACGACTGCGCTGAGCTCCTGGGCGACCCAGACGTTTAGTGTTACTCGTGTCAAACGTTCTAGGCATCGTAGTCAACCACGAGCAACTCAAGCCGACAGTGAAACATCTGCTTCAACTTTGGAGTCGCGTCAAGAAGAGCCAGAAGGGCTTGGCCAACCTCCTCAATTCACAGGTGTCTCCGTCCGCTTCTTACCTCATCAAAGTCTACTCCAGCATCCCCACCGAGAAGACCTCGTCGTCGCCTTGCAACCGGGTGAAACCGTCCAAGTCGTCCACGAAGTAGGGAGGTACTTCGATTTCACGCGGTCTGGGAGTGGGGAGTATGAGTTCGTGCCGTTCGATGTGTTTCTATCTATTACGGTGCCTGGGGATGATTTGGAGAGGGATGGGGAGGGAGGAGGGGATGTGAAGACGGTGAGGGCGAAGGTTGTTGGGTGTAGGGTTGTTGTGCCACCTGGATTGGAAGTGGTGAGGTCGTTCCTCCCGCTTTCGCCTTGGTCTCTGGGCTCTGGGTCGGGTGGTCGTACGTTCCTGTCCTCAAGCTCAGATTCGAATCCATCCTCTTCAGTCGCAACGAGCTCTGGATCGCCCATAAACACACCGTCCACCAATCCACCCCAACTCTCCCACCGAGCCTCCTCAGAATCATCAACCTCTGATTCCACCTCAAACCCCTCCTGCTCCCCCTCCCAAACGAGCATCATCAACCACGCTATCCGCGCCAGCTCCTCCCTCGCCCACGCCGCGGTGACACACCTCACAGCCCACCCCACAGGCTCCGATCTCCAAACGAGGTGGTACGGCACGTTCGCAGAGGAGAGGTATCGAGCTACCTTGGAAGCGTTTCGTGTGCTGAGAGGCTTTTATGGGGATGGGGATGGATCATATGGGCCTTCCCAATCTGGCTCAGAAGGAAACACGGTGGAATTCGACTGTACGACATGCACATCTCCACACACCTACGCATACGTCTACCCTTCCTCGTCCTGCCCGCACATAGTCTACCTCTGCCCGCACTTCTTCACCTCCCCGGCTACAGGTCCGAACTCACGCTCGGACACGCTCATACATGAAGGGACGCACTTCGTGGATGTGATGGGGACGAAGGATGTGGTGTATGGAGAGGAGGGGTGTTTGGATCTTGCGAGGAGGGATGCGGGGGGTGCGGTGGGGAATGCGGATAATCATGCTTTTTTTGCGGATTATGTGTAGCTAAGGAGTTGGTATGGGGCAGGATGGGAGAGGGGATATAGATTTGTGGTAGTATACTGTACAGTGTAACAAGACTCGTTTTCTTCTTCACATCTCGTATGGTGTACTTCCCGGCTCCCTTTTCACCCCATCACAATTCGTGATCAGCGCCGTGGCACGGTTCTTAGAGCTACATCTCACGTCCATCATCCTCCAGTGTAAACCTACAGCAGACCTTTCCATTGTCTACATTCATAAAGATGACGATCAATACCAAGATAGTCGTCTCTCCGACAGACTCTACCCGTCTCTTCGCTCAAAGCGCGGGAAACCCAGAGAAACCGGCTCTGGTCTTTGTACATGGCTTCGCATGCGCGTCGTTCTTTTTCGATCGGCAGTTCCATGATGAGCGTATGAGGGAGAACTTTTTCATGGTTAGCTCTGTTTGTCTCTTCTTGTTGTTTGATCACCGCTAGCTAGTCGGGGTCGAGGATGCTGTCGACTCTAGCCCCTCTAATTCTGAACGTTATCTGAGTGAGAGAACTCCTCCCATTGACATTCAACGGGTAATTTTTAGATCCGATACGACCTCCGTGGCCACGGTCAAAGTGATAAACCTCGAGCTGAGGAGGCGTACATGTCCATCCGCTTTGCGGAGGATTTCAGAGCGGTGGTGGAGGCGTTTGGGGCTCGGAAGCCGTTCCTAGTGGGCTGGTAAGACCTGCTCTCTCCTCCGAGTCCGCTTCGTCTGATCGCCTTATTCTTTATACGATGATGCTGTAGGTCTTTGGGAGGTAAGTCAAGTCATCCCAGCCTGGCATACCGTTTCCATATCATGTACATAACTTTCGATAACCATGACTGATCATGGAAAATCCAGGTACGATACTAGCGGACGTCATCGCAGCTTACGGTCCCTCTTTCATCTCCGGTGCCATCCTCCTCAGTGCCAACCCACACAAAGAGATGTATATGCAAGTCGCCCACCCCACCGCGCTCGAAATCGCGGCGAGGATCGAGTCGGAGAATACAGAGGTCTATCAGCAGACTGTGAAAGATCTCGTTCGATCTTGGTTCTCGCCGAATAATACTGCTAAGGCGTTGGTCGATGATTCAGGTCACGGTGTGGCCCAGGGCACCGAGTGCGAGTCTAGCTATAGGGATGTGTGTGCGTTTCTGGGTTCGGTCTTGCAGATGGTGAGCGTTATTTTATGGATCGTTCTCGTTTTATGAGCTCCCCATGATTCTGATCAAGCTGCTATGTCCTATAGACGAAAGACATTCGGACCCGTTTCATCACCAGACCTCAAGATCCAGCTCCACTCATGTCCGTCTCGGACGAGCTTCTGTGTCTGTTGATCGAAGGATCAGACGATATGGCTCTAGACCCGCCAAAATTGCGAGCGTACATGGAGGCCCGTTTCAAGAACTTGGAGTACGTGGAGGTGGAAGGTGCTGGACATGTGGTGTTCCATGAGCAGGCAAGGAGGGTGAACGAGGTGATGTTGGAGTGGGTGAAGAGGGTAACGCTGACATGACAGGTGGGGGCGGCAGAGATGGATGGAAGTGATCCACTTCCGATGAGAATGTTGATACAACGTTATTATGTACTCGTACAATGTAACTACTGTAGTTAGCCCGTGCCAGATCGTGGTATTTACATGCTATGTCCTTTCCGCGCAAGACATTTTGTCCGTTATGACTATTACAAAGAAAAGAGGAGAGGAGGAAATGAGAATCTATCTTCAACTTCACTGAGAAAAGGGTCAACCAGCCTAAGGCCTCTGACTACCGCGTCATGACCTTCTCTCATACGCCCTGAACTCATCCGAATCTCCAAGGCAGTCCAGCTCGAGTACGGCTCCCAAACCCTCCTCGTCAGACATACTAGATCTCGATTTTACTGAGTTCGAGGGTGAGGAGCTTGTCGAAGAGACAGGGTCGGCACGGGGAGCAAACACGATAGAATTACTCCCATGGTAAACTTGTTTTCCATCGTAATTCCGGTCGTAGACTTGTTTCCCATCGGGAGGCCCTAATTCCGAACCAGCGGTTTCCAGGTCGACGGTACTGCCCGGTGTGTAGTAGTTGTGGATGATGAGGACTAGACAGGGTGTGTACATTGCCTGGGTAAAATTCCCGTTGCTTAGTCGTGTCAATGAAGGGAGAAGGAAGCGCTCTCACCGATATTATCATTGTTGTACGTTCAAAGACATGGAAAGCGGTAGACAGACTGCCGGATACTGGTGTACATGGCGTTCCGCTAGTACAAAGTAGTAATCTCACGATCTAAAAGCGACTTCGTAATCAGGACCAACATCCATGTAGTGACGAGAGGGGTGCTCACCTGAATCACGGCGTACAAGATTCCGGTTTCAATGAGAAACACAAGGATTCTCTTAGCGGTTGATTTGAAAGATACGTTCTTTGTCATTTGTTCAAATTTGCTGGAAAGAAGGCTGTTCTTAGCGAAACTGACGAGAGAGACCTGAGGACGTATTGAAACTCACTAAGCAGCGACACTGATCATGAAAGTTCCTGCTATGTTCGCCACTATGCTGAACGAAGAGGCGAGAATGGCTAGTATAGATATCGAGGTGGCTTTTGAACTTGCCAGACTCGGCGAAGCTTGCGATTGGGCAACGAGAACCGTGTAGGTTATACAGAATACTGTCGTGATAAGTTGTTTAGAGAGGTGAGCGTGGCCGTCATAAGTCGAATTACGCTCACCGAAGCTGCAGAATGTGAAGAAACAAGAAACTGTACCAATCAGTGCCTTAGAGCCAGATGTCCAGATACTGATAGCTCTCCACGTTGCGAGAGCATCGGTGAGGACAAACTAGTATGAACATAGAATCAGTTAACTGCTGCATAGCTCGAGAAATCATCAGCTTACCAGTAACCCAGCATCTGCGGTTCCACCAATGAGAGTCAAGGCGACCGAGGCGGATTGAAACCACTTCTGTGTGTAGAACGCCTCTATCTCACTTGCATGATCCAATATCGTCGGTCCAGTGAGACTGTTCAGCCTTACGATGAGGGACATTTGAGAGAGGAGGCAGGCTAGATCGAGAGCGCAGTAGATGGTCACGAGAGCAAAAGTGAGTGTGAGCATCGAGAGTAGCACCCAGGTCCGTCCAGTTCTGACGCGTCGTAGGCTGATGGCGATGGGAAAGGTGTGTCAGTAATCCCATTCCTGGTAGCATTGAACCAAGACACACAATACAGTCCAGAGTGCTATTGAACAAAGGACGAAATAAACTCCTAAATAGTCTCTGTGGTAAATCTCAGTGCTCGACGTACAGACGGTTAGAAAAACTGACCGTAAAATGTCATCTCCGCTAGAACACGCTTCGTGTGCAAATCTACCAACTGTGAAAACGTAGCCAAATCATCAATGCCTTGCATCACGACGTCGAAGTTCAAGCAACCAGCACCAGCGGTAGGATTATGTGAGGTCATGGGACCAAATATAGCGATAACGATGGTGGAAGATCAATAGGATTTAGTGAGAATTCGGCAGTAGCAACTGGCGATTAACGACTGGGAGGCTGACTCGGTCTGCTCTGGAATCCTGAATGAAGTCGCGAAAATGACAAGAGGCTCGGTGGGCTCTTTGTGTGCTATATATGAGAAAAAAATCCGATAGAACTGAACGGTGGTATCTGGAATCGGACAAGGATTACTTCCAGGCTTCCGCATGCTGGGAGGACTAGTGGAGATAGATTGCATATGTGGCAGAAGATTGACAAGTGCAAAGAAACATGAGGAGTCATTCATCAAAGGAGATAACCATTCCACCCAGTGGTTGGATTAGCGACTGAACAGCATGGGCGCTTAAAGGTGGAAAGTGGAAGATCATTAAGCTCCTAGGACAACGAAAGGTGTTTCTTCGGTAAACTTTGCCTAAGACCGGGATACAAGGTCAGAGATCCTCACACCTTATCTAGGGTAATGTTGCCTCCACAGTACCTGCAACTACGCTGCTGATCCTCCAACAGAGGTTGTCAGTGGAATACGTATAAGAGGGCGTGGACGAGAGCCGGGGTAGTCTGATTAAAATACACTGAGTTATAAAAGCAGAGAGACGGTCGCGGTGCTCATCGCAGTATACTGTATCATTACTCGGTGTCAAGGTGCGACGAGTACTGCGATGGAGGGGATGTGGAAGTCACTGTGTACAGTATCTAAGCTTCTGACCGCGGCCGTCGGCAACTAATTGGAGAGTGACAGGCCGCGTGACGAGAGTGACCAACCATCTGTCACGTTGCAAAGTACGGATCAGGAAGGAGACTGCACGCTCTTCTTGCCACAGTCAATAGAAACATGAAGGTCAATTCTCTTGTTTGTAAAGCGTGGACCCGGAGTACAGAATAAAATGTAGGGAGACTTGAGTACAAAGGTCATAACTTCAACATCACGACCTCCTCGTCAGTCTCCCCACGAAGTCAAGAATCAACATGCTCGTTCTCGCCGGATTTTCGTAGAAAGGGGCGTGTCCTACATCAGGAAGCTCATTGAACTCGATTTGGTACCCATTATCTGATAACCAGCTGTGCAAGCCTTTGCAGTCGACATGAAGATCCTGAGAACCCTGGATGACAAGATATGGGAGCGTTTTGGAAGCGGCAGTCAATGGTGTTGAATCTTGAGTCCGCATGGCGGTATGCTTGAGAATCTCTGGATGCTGATAGCACAGAGAGAAAGGAGAGGAAGTGGCACACATTAGATAGAGTCCCACGGCCAATGAGAAACGTTCACACGAACCATCTGCACCACGTTCCCCATCGTCATCACTAGGTCCTTGTAAGATACCTTGAAGCCTGGAGCGTAGCATGATTGAGCGAACTCCTTGACTGCTTTGTGGAACACGATCATATCTAGGGATAGGAGCTCTGGGATGAGATTCAGTATGAAGGGTGTGGCGACTTGGGGATGCATGATTCTGTGCGGGAATGAGCCCAGGAGGATAACACCGGAGATGAAGGAGGGACCATAGGCTGCGATGGCATCAGCAGCGACTATGCCTATAGAAACGAGTGAATACGGAGATGATGGAGGATGCGAATGGTGACAGTGTGAGAAGGAAAGCATACCCCCAAGTGACCTGATGAAGTTGATTACTATTGAGACCGTGTTTGAGCGGATATTCCCAACGGCAAAACATACCATCCAGCCAGAATCGGCTTCGTCACTTCAAATCCATCGAGAACCGCCTTAAGATCTTGTGCATGTCGAATCGACTGGTAGGCCTCCTCCTCCAAAGGACCTTCACTCTGACCATGGCCTCGCAGGTCGTACCGCACCTAAACAGGACGTCAGGACATCATTGCTAAAGGAGACAGTTGAAAGAAGGTAGATTCGTACCAGGTGCAGCTTCTCCGTGAGCTTAGTGTCCTCAAACTGTCGATCGAAATGGAAGGAAGCGCAAGCGTAGCCATGAATAAATACGACAGTTGGATTATTCGCGTCTCCGATTGCCTCAGCGTAGATCTTGACTCCGTCTGCCGATGTGACGAATTTTTGCAGGAGAGGCATGCTAGTTGAGGGGTTGGACGTCGAGATGGTGGTAGGTCGAGTGATTATATAGAATCCAGGGTAAGTTTCCACTGAGCCCTGGGCAGTGGGCAATGGCTCTGAGACTCATGACGACCGGGGGATTTAGTAAGGTTGTACTTATTTATATTGCAGAAGTTGGTCAGCCATGGGTCATGGGGATATCAGAGAAAGTATCCCTTTGGAAGGTGCATGCCGGCCTAGCAAATAACGAGAGAAATACCAAGAGAGTCCAGAAAGGAACATGCACAGAGGACTTATTCGTTCAAGTTGCAGCACACGGAAGGCTCGCAAGCAGTGGCCGATAATTGATCGCGGATCAATCGATCATGAAGCTCGAGCCCATTGATCGATCATCGGTGATGATCAATTAGGTAAGCTTGTTTTGGGGATCCGCTGTTTGCGTTCCGTAACTTGCATTGAGGTTTTAGACGCTTTAGGGGACGGCGATCTCATGATGGACTCTAGCTTTCTTTCTTCCTTCGAACACCTACACGAGCTCTCAGTAACGGGAGACTAGCTTTCCGTGAAATTACAGCCCTCTTTCTCTAGGAATCCCGCGCTTTACGGAGGTATCGACTCATAGAACGCCTCTGCTGTACTTGGAAACAAGCTGAAAAGTTAGAGCCCCTTAACTTCTGGCTTCCGGAAGACAGGATTAGCTGGGCAGAAAGCTAGCCGGATTTAACACGAGAGTGTGGCGAGGATGAGTTACGACACTATCTTTGGGTCTGTTGGTATCCTTTGTTGCTTGGAAGCATTGTCTGACCGGTATACACCCGTCGTGGTCGAGCAGAACTCTGGTCGTTGCGACATGGATCAACAGTGTCTTACTGATGATAGAGTCGATTGAGGTAAGTTGGTTCGCACTGGTTTGCGCTGATTCCTTGCTTAACATGGGAAATCTACCTTCCTTGTTTCCCTTCTATAGGTGCTCAAGTGCTTGCAAGTCAAAGGTCGGACGACACCAATGCGTTGTCTGGTCTTGGGGTGTTACCTAGTCGACTTGGCCTGTAGCGCGGCAGATTGCGCAAGCGTTTACTTGGTACTTTTCTCTTCTTCTCCTCTTGGCAGGCTCCTCATAGAATCTCACGACTTACAGTATACAATTACGCATTGGGGTAAGTTCAATTTATCAGCCGGTGACGGTCGCTCATACATACGAAACGGACAGGCGACAAGGAATATATAGTGAGTCACTTTATTACGAGTACGTCGCTTTCGCTGACAATCCAACCAGCTACACCAAAATTGGTATGATATTATCGCACAGTATAGAGTTTTACCAGTCATCCTCATGTTCTATGACAACTTTCACGTCAGGCCGATTGTTGGTGAGTCCCCCTCTCAATCTTTCAAGTCGATACTGAGAGCTTGGGCAGTCGAGATCGTTTCCACTGGTGTTGTCGCGTTTTGTGTCCAACTTTTTCTTATCCTTCGGTACTATTCCCTGTGCGTTGCCCCTTGATTCCCATTACGAGCGTTATGTGATTTAGCTCCGCGGTAGATCCAAAAACGCTTACGTAGCCGTAGTTCTCATCTTGACGGCCCTTCTCTCCGTGAGTATCATGTTCTTGCAATTCTCGCAGTCCTCTTCCTTCTCTGCCTATCTAACTTCTCCTAGGCCGCAGGAGCTTTCGGAACAGCAGGGATGGTCTCCACGTACAGCTCATATTCAGATCGTAACCACGTCACTCCACCACTCTTGGTCTGGCTTTTCTCGACTGCTGTCGCGGACACTGGGATAGCTGCCGCCTTGGTTTGGGAGTTGCGGAGGATCCAGACGATCTTGACCTCGAGGCGTGCGGATGGGTAAATTTGTTTACTTCTCCTTGGACTGAGGGCTCTGAAACTTAAGAATGAACTTCATAGGATGATTCGCCGCTTGACCTCTATGGCTATCAGGACGGGTGGTATTACCTCTATCATCGCTACCATCACCTTGATCTGCTACCTGGCAGATCCGGAAGGCAACAGTACGTTTCCTCCCTCACTTCTTCCAACCCACACGTCTAAGTTTGCATCATATAGTTCCTACAAGTCTTGGATTTATTCTAGGTCGCGTCTACACCATTACCATGCTCTACAACATCAACTACCGCGGCGGTCTGGCCGATTCTATTGGGACTACAGAGCGTGAATTGGCCCGTGAGTCCTCACAGGAAAATCAGGCCGGTGTCATCACTACAGCAATGATGACCACTGACACTCGTTCGACACCGTTCCCGGTGATGGGAACGGTGTCGCGCTATACGGATGATCTGGATCTTTATTCATAACGTTATGGTTAGCTATCTGCTCACAGGCCGACTTTGGTGCAACCGCTATCATTCACGACTAAAGTGAATTGCACCTCGTATGCCGCGAGAAATGGCGACTCAGATTCTTTGGTCAGGTATCCATAGCTTAATACTGTAGGCGTATCACAGTCTACAATCCTCTTTTGCTGTTCCGTAGTATCCCTGTATATATATGTGCGTACGATCGATGACTCTCATTCCTGCTCATCACCACCCTCGTTGCCGACGTCGTCTTCTTGCTGTCTTCAGGTACTTTGAGTATGGGATCGGACAGATCCTGTCAACTTGTCATGATGACGAGATGAGTGGCCAGTGCGGAGATCGTTAGTGATCCGAGAAAGGATTAGCCTCGACAATCTGCATCCGATCCCAAACTCCGAGACTCGCGCCAAGTGAACATTCCTTTGTTACCTCTCACTGCAACCAACGACACCCATATCGTCGGCGTCCGCTGCACTTCAGCAAAGCGAACCTGCTCAATCATGTCCTGGCAAGGTTAGTATTCCCGCGATCTTTGACGATCGCTCTCGAGATTCTGAGATTATACATCCACATCGTTTCTTTCAGCCTACGTCGACAACAACTTGGTCGGAAGTGGCAAGGTCTCAAAAGCTGCGATTTTGGGTCTTCAAGGCGGTGTATAGGCCTCTACAAATGGGTACACGGTGAGTGAACACACAACACAGCTTCAACGACAGAATTCTGAACTGTTTGTCTGGCTGTCATCATCATCAGTTGTCTGTCCCTGAGCAGAAAGCTGTTGTTGCTGCTTTCGATAATTTAGATGCGGTACAGGCGAGCGGCGTCAGGCTAGGCGACCAGAAATTCTTCGTCCTTCAAGCTGACTCAAAGAGTATCCACGGCAAGAAAGCAGTGCGTACAAAGTTTCGTTTCGTAGTTAGAAATCTCTCTCTATTCTGACCTCATAGATTCTCTCGATAGGCTGATGGAGTCGCACTGAGGAAGACTAAACAAGCCGTTCTCGTTGCACAATACACTGCCCCTATACAAGGCCCCGAGTGTGTTAATGTCGTTGAAGGTCTCGGCGATTATCTAGTGAGCGTTGGGTACTGATACTGAGTAGAACCATGGAGACATCCCAACGACAATCGTATTGTGCTTGTGTACTGAGCTTAGAATGTCATGTTGTATTTGTTCTATCGCCGTCAAGGAGGGGGCCTTTCCTGGAGAATCTCGATAGGATCATTTGGGCGTTTTATCACGATAAACGGACGGCATTTCCGAGTCCAGTCCTTACCAGCTTATTCCGCCGCGGCCAAAAACGTGTCACGCTTGGACCGAACCTCTTCCTGACAACCTCTCACAAACCGCCGTTGACATTCGCAGACCCTCAGTCAACAGTCGCAAGCCGCTCTCTTACTTATGACCAGAGTAAAACATGCTGTACAGATAGAATATTATGAAGAGAAGATGAACGCTCAAGATCCTAGTAGAGTCGTAAGGAAAGACCTGATTCCGCTTGGTATTCCCCATCCGACCCAAGGCGTCGAACATGGCATATCCAGCACCGAACCGAGTCCAATTCTACTGGCTTTCTACAACTAGATCAGTGAGTATGTTGTTTCTTCGTGTCCCATCAAACGAGTACCCTGCTGAGTCCTGACTGCTAGTAGGTTCTGCATGACAATCTGACCTCCAAAATCAGAGAAAACCCGCCGTCTCGTGAGATGCTGGATGAGCTTGCCATGTGTGTTTATATTCCGGATTCGTTGTTATTGTGCTTCTGACTTTATACAATAGTCGTCATATTAGGTTTCATGAGCTCTTGTTTGTCCATTTCCTCACGATCTATCGAGTGTCCACGACCGCCCTAATTTGTTGCTTACGTTCCAGCTCAGACCTCAGCGATACGCAACCAAAGCTACCCAAGCCCACGAACACCACCGTTCATTCTCATCACCACAGCAGTACGTTCACGATAATTCTATTCATGTGTCATGTTCCATAAAAGCTAACGAGAATGCTTCCCACAGCTGTGAGCATAACCTTACCACGCATCAACCATCCGTTTCCGGACGAGACTTCTTACATGTCACCTCCATGGCTTGCTTTTCCTTTCTAGTACTCCAGCAGCAAAATTTCAGAGCCGGGTCCTTATGCAATGAAGACAGAGAGAGCGTCACCTCCGGTGAGCGAGCCTTTCCTTTATTTTTATGCTTGAATTTGTTATGTTATTCATGACTTCGCCGTTCTTCCTGCAGCCCTCGTTCTTTTCTGACCCAACACGATTCGACACCCAATCACTCAAGCGAAGGGTCTCCGACTCCTCGAGTCCTGAAAAACGACCTCGAAGAGGATCTGAGACCGATTGGGGAAACTCTCCTGCTGTTGCGAGCGTTCCCTCCACCTCGTGGCGAGGATCTCTTCTCCCTCCTCCCCCTCCGTCAACTATTCCTCTCCCTCCTCCCCCATCACCTAGCCCTCTACCAGTGTCTTCCATCGCCGACGTATCGCAACTCAGGCAAGATCTTCACAGGACTCGAGCCCAACGGCAAGCACTCGGTGTACGCGAGACGCAGCTCATCGAACGACTACGGGTCTTGAACGCACCCGTTGTTCCAAGCTCTGAGCCCTCAGAAACGAGCTCGGAGGTGACGTCGGCGTTGGAGAAGGCACGATCAGATCTTGAAGTGGAGAGAAACATGCGGTTGAAGTTGGAGGCGTTGGTGAACGATATGGCCAGAGAGCGCGAAGTGCCGTTTGTCGTTCCACAGCTACTCATGGCGTTCACAGAGATATCGAATTTAACCAGTTTGGCATCGCAATGAAATGTCTCTTTGTGTTTCTCGCGTTGTTGCTGTGAGAGGGACGTGATGATAGGGTAATGTACAAAGTACAGATAAAGCGTGATGAGAACGGTAGACTAAAGAGAGTCCGCAGGGCTTTTCGGTGCGCGAGTTCGGACCTCTGGGGGGACGGAGTGAGCTGTGATGGGCGGGTGGGTAAATTTGCAGGACCGTTCGAAGCAGTTCTCTGTGTCAAGAGGGCAAACGGACGACACCACGTGGTCGGAACTTCGTGCAAACGGGTGTGTGGGTGTGGAATACGTGTACGAAAGGTGTGGATAAAAGAGGTTGGGGTCGTGTTGTTGATGATGATCAGTAGGCAAGGCGGTGAGCCCCGCCACAACTCTGATCGCTCAAAGACCTCTGTCGTGTTTCATCTCTATTTCATGCGACTTCCAGAGCAAGCAGTTGGTTCAGTTGATGTAAGCGTATTTCGGAGAGTACTGAGGAATGTGCGTCAACATCGCAGCAAGTAAGGTATAGAATGAAGACCTTACTCCATGCTCATGATTGTCCGATTGTGGCGGCAACACTCTGAACTTGACTGCCTCATCATCCCACGTCCCACCCATCTCTTCGATTATCCGTCTAAACTTGAGTTTCTTGCCCCTGTCCTTCTCCGTCTCTTCGCGCGACTGAGGCTGCCCACGATTGACAACTCGGGTAGCGATGAATCTAGAAAAGTACAGACCGTCGGGATCGGTCTGGGAGTCCAGTGGAGGCCAGTCCTCTTTCGGTGCAAGGATGACTGTACGCACATATGGTAGTTAGTAGAGTTTATGTGGAAAAAGAGCTGAAAGGGCCCTAAGCTGTCATGACGAGAGGAACATACGTTGTGCGAAAGGTGAATGGGGAAGGCGGTTATAGCAGCAAGTGATTCTCGTGCTGTCTTGGGGATCGAGGTTAGAGTACATGGGAATAGAGCGTAATAGAGCGGCAAGTGAGTGGTCTGGTATAACATATCCTGCGAGGTCTGGTAATCGATGTCCTGGCATATTGTAATTGCGTCGTTGAGGTCGGAGGAAGGGAGAGAGGATGATGACATAATCAGTCGCTGAACGTCATGACTTATATATGACTGGTTTTCTGCCATTATGTGTGGCCCCTCGGCTGGAGTCAACTTGGGCGTTGTACATATGGTTATTGTGTATAACCCTCCATTGTTCTTCACTCGTCAGCTAGTCTACGTTGCCATTGTTATAATTGTTCTTTTACCAGTCAAACTCTCCCTTGTCGTTCTCTCGCCAACCACCGCCAGTCACACGCAGTTATTGTTAACCCTCATCTGCACCAACCAGGACACGGCTGACTGTAGGTCTAGCTGGCGATACTCCAGACCTAATGATGGTCGTTTGACTGGTCGCTCAGATCTCAGATATCAGCGCTCGCTTCCTAGTATCAGCTCGGAGTCATTGGCCCAGAACTTCATATTGGAGGTACTCTCTGGAACGCCAACCCCCTCCCGGCACCGTCCGAATCGAACACTGCACACTAAATCCCTCTATATGGAAGCGGACTTCGGCCCAAACCCTACCTGTGTACTTCTAGAAACTAAGCCTTGAAGAACAATGGCTGGCTGTTTTGACTCGTTTAACCCTATGCTATTCGCGACCATCTGACTCACCAGCGGCTCTTGTTCTTCGACCA
Source organism: Agaricales sp. HM26-F1 (assembly GCA_002718315.1). NCBI lineage: Eukaryota > Fungi > Basidiomycota > Agaricomycetes > Agaricales > Agaricales sp. HM26-F1. Next base: position 114,295 of record NIBX01000120.1, read on the forward strand.
CCGTGACCGTATTCCACCTTCTGTCCTTGGCGTATATAACCCAGTACACCTTTTCGTCCAGTCCTCAGTTTATTCATCCCCACACCTCGAATGGCCGACACTCTTCCCAGATTTGACACTTATGGTCTCATTGACCGCAGACCTTCCGGCTTCAGATATCCTAAATTGTCTAAATGCATAGCCAGTTGGGAAGATGACCCGCCCCTATCCCAGTACTCTCAGTACGGCCCTCTCTGTACCTGGCTTTGTAACATAGCCGACGCCGACGAATATATGGTGAAACCTCAAAAGATGCTCAGGCGATCTTGTAAGTAATGACCTATTTGACCATACTACATGCATAGCTGTTGACCATAACGTCTTGGGTTGTTCTAGATGACCCTGAGAGGGCTTCATCTGAGTATCTACCTTCCGAATCAGGCTCCCCTGATCAGTCCATGGACATCGCCCATGACCTCAACCAATCTCAAAGGACTGAGCCTGAGCCTGACTCCGCGAACAACCGCGACGGGCCAGTGACGCGTTCTCAAAACAAGCTCGGGCCAGGTTATAAAGCTGGGCAGGAAATAGACTCGGATGTCGACGCTTCTTCGAAAAGACAATCGGACGATGATGGCACTGCTTCACTCGCATACAGCGAGGACTCTAATGGTACGCCATCTCTCTTTTTTGGTTTCCTTTATCACTCTAGACGCTAAGCGCTGATTCCCCTTTTTGGTTTACTAGGCCACTTGGTGGCTCCGGGTACCGCTGGTGCCAAGTTCCCTGACATGACCGTCGAACGCTATACCATTCCAAGGAAGATGGCGGATGATATCGTCATTGTCATTGAGGTTGGTTCTCTTTCCGCTGCATTGGAGTATAAAGACGGCGAGAAAAATGGGAAGGGATGGCTGACCTGAGCACGCACAAAGCCAGAGCTGCTAAAAAAAAGGTTCGCACTCAACTCTTGGGGTACATGGATCTCGCTATACAGAGGTCTGGAGGAAAACCTGTGCTCGGTGTAGGCGTAATCGGCCCTCAGATCACGCTCTGTCATGGAAAGTCCGGGTGGGCGACAGAAACCACAGGAGACGTGATCGATTTGTACGGTGGAGAATGGATGTCCATCGTTGACCCGCGGTTTGTATTACATGTACACCAGGCCCTTGGTATTTTCGACTTCAGAGAGATATGTTGTACTCAATGACCGAAAAATATAGTTAGTACTGTGTATAGCATAACGCTGATTAATTGATGTAAGCGTATTTCGGAGAGTACTTGAGGTATGTGCGTCAACATCGCAGCCTCTTGCAAAGTATAGAATGAAGACCTTACCCCATGCTCATGCTTGTCCGATTTTGGGGGCAGCACTCTAAACTTAACTGCCTCATCGTCCCACGTCCCACCCATCTCTTCGATTATCCGTCTAAACTTGAGTTTCTTCCCTCTGTCCTTCTCGGTCTCCTCGCGGGATTGAGGTTGTCCATGCCTGACGACCCGGGTAGCGATGAATCTGGAAAAGTACAGGCCGTCGGGATCGTTTCGAGAGCCTTCTGGAGGCCAGTCTTCTTCGGGCGCAAGGACGGCTGTACGGAGTATATGGTAGTTAGTAGCGTTCATACGAGAGGCGAGCCAGAAGAGCTCGAAGAAGCCATGACGAGAGCAACATACCCTGTGCGAAAGGGGAATGGGGAAGGGCGTTATAGCAGCAAGAGACTCCGGTGCTATCTTGGGGGTCGACGTCAGAATACATGGGAATAGAGCGTATTAGAGCAGCAAGTGAGTGGTCCGGTATAATAAATCCCGCGAGGTCTGGTAATCGACGTGTTGGCATACTGTAACTATATCGTTGAGGTAGGAGCAAGGAGAGAGGATGATGACATAATCAGTTGCTGAACTTCATGACTTAAAAATGACTAATTTTCTGCCATTATGCGTGGTCCCTCGGCTGGAGTCAACTTGGGCGTTGTACATATGGTTACAGGCCGACTTTGGTGCAGCCGCTTTCATTCGCCACTAAAGTGAATTGCACTTCGTATGCGAGAAATGGCGACTCGGGTTCTTTGGTCAGGTATCCATAGCTTAATACTGTAGGCGTATCACAGTCTACAATCCTCTTTTGCTGTTCCGTAGTATCCCTGTGTATATATGTGTGTACTGTCGATGACTCTCATTCCTGCTCATCACCACCTTCGTTGCTGACGTCGTCTTCTTGCTGTCTTCAGGTACTTCGAGTATGGGATCGGACAGATCCTGTCAACTTGTCATGGTGACGAGATCACTAACGATCTCCGCACTGGCCCACTCATCCGAGAAAGGATTAGCCTCGACAATCTGCATCCGGCCCCAAACTCCGAGACTCGCGCCAAGTGAACGTTCCTTTGTTACCCCTCACTACAACCAAGGACACCTATACCGTCGGCGTCCGCTGCACTTCAGCAAAGCGAACCTGCTCGTCCACAGCTCCCCGTATATATCCCCTGGTGTACTTTGGACCACGTCTTTGCTTCCTTCCTCCGATTGTCCACTCTTTCTACCTCAAACTTGGTGGAAAACGCATCAGGGGGCCGTTTTTGCGGTCGTCTCAAGAATGGACAAGGCTAATGTTCTCGGGTGTGTTGCTCACTTCTGCTAGGATTCTTCTATCCTCACGCGTGTAATTGGTGTAGCCCGCTTATTATCCTCACCTGGGTGAACACGGTGCTCATGACACTGGAAACAGTGCAGGTGGGTAGATCCACTTGTGTTCATCAATCCCCATGAAAGGAAAGTTGACGAGTATTAGGTATATACCTATGTCACACGAGGAAAGAGGAGCTTGGGCATGCATTCTCTGGTCGTTTTCTGTTTTGTGCTGGATCTGGCGGGTAGTTTTGCGAATTGGATTAGTATTTATTTGGTGAGTCAATTCCGCCTCCATTTTTCTCGTCCTCGTTTGACTCAGGGATAATCTTATTCTCAGTTGACGGTCACTCATTGGGGTATGTTGCGCTCGCTGTCTGGCCGAGTTGGTCGGTTTGCTGATAGTGGTAACGATGGCACAATCAGGGGATCAGGATTTTGCAGTATGTTGTTTTTTTTGCTAACCCGCATACGCTTCTGTTCTCATGCTGAACATCCGTATTCTTATAGTTAACACAGAATGTGTGAGTGATAATGATGTTTTCTTTCGGCAGCGATTGATTTCAGCTCGTTAAAGGGCTATGTACTGTGAGTCTCGACCTAGTTCCCTTCCTTTCCCCCAAGCCCGATGAGCAAACACATCCTCATAGCGGGTCTTTTCGGGACTGGTGTAGTCTCGTTTAACGTACAGTTGTTTCTAATTTTGCGCTATTACTCTTTGTGAGTTTCTCGTCCTATTTGCCTCTCTTTGAACTATTCCTGATTGCGCGTTCTTTAGATCAAAGAAGTTCTTCCTCTCCCTTCTACTTTGCGTAATCGCTCTAATAGCTGTATGTGTTTCTTTCACAAAGCCTCTCTTTATCTCTAGCACAGTAGCTATTGTTCACACAATCTCAGGCTGGAGGGGCGTTTGCTACGGCTTCCACCATTGCGCTACACAGCTCATATGCAGAGCGCGGGCGTCTCGCTATACCGGGTTTGACCTGGCTCGCGGCTACCACAGTTGTAGATTGGTCTATCGCAGGGACATTGGTGTGGGAGCTTCATAAGATGAAGGCTATCTCGAACGTGAAGAGCACCGACGGGTGTGTGTTTCTTTGCAAGGAATCGTATTCATATGCGTTGCTGAATCTGTTTACCCCACAAGGATTATCCGTAGGTTGATATCGAATGTGATCAGCACGGGTGCACTCCCATCGACTGTTGCTACTATCAGCCTCATAAACTTCGTGCTGGATCCACAGACAAATGGTACAAACTTAACCTCTCTCCTCCATATAACTTGCTAAGCTGCTTCTCTTTAGTTGCGACTGGGTTTGGTTTATGTCTAGGGCGGGTTTATACCCTCACTATGTTATATAACATCAACTACGTGTATGGTGATGGTCTACTCAGAACTACCAGCCCTCGTACAACTGGAGACGCAGACGTGCAGCTTACTACTGACGTCTTTGGAGTTTTATCCACTAATGGGATATCGGCGCACTCATCTTCTAGGATTACTGTTACCGAGGATTTAGAATCGGCTTCAATATCACCTCCAAGTTTGAGAACGATGAGCCAGAGGTAGAATTTTTGGCTTGTTTGATACTGTAGTGCATAATGGACTATATAAACGTTCTATTCCACATATCTGTACAACACTAGATGTACCGAATTTCCGTGAGATCATCGGACGACCCGAAAGATAACGGTATTAATACTAAGCCGCGGCCAACTTACGTCCCCATAATTCAGTCCCTCTGCCACCAACATCGGCGATACACTTCCTGGTTGCTCTGACGGGTCGATGAATCATTGAATATAATTCTTCCCTTCCCTGATGCTCATCTATAAATCACTGAGCTAATACTCGCCCCCGCAGCCTCCGCGCTATCACTGAAACACACTAGCCTCTCTCATATCTCCGGATGGAGTGCCTCTTTGTTCCTTCAATCCTACGACCACGACGAAACTCTCTGTTTCCAACCACCCATATAGGCTACAAACGGTGCATGTCAGCCAGAAAAACAGCTGCTCAAGAGACAGTTTCATCTCATTAGTTGGCAGCATTTGAGTATGGTTCACCAGGAACTCTTGGGGTACGTACACATTGGCACCCGTTTGCTTTTCAATCCGATGAGTCTGTGGATCTGAGTTTGAGGCGCTTCGTAGTCCACTCGCCGTTGCAGCCTGGGTCAACCTCGCTCTTCTCATGATAGAGATGGTTCAGGTAAGGATTATGCACTTCCATTCCATTCGTCAACCTCCAGTTTGACGAAATGACTATCATCTAGTTGTACAAGTTCCTGGAAGAACGTACACGGACGAGGGCGATGCGGGCTTTGGTTGTTGGGTGCTCTGTGTTGGATGCTATTGGGAGTGCAGCGAGTTGCACTAGCGTGTATCTGGTACGTTGCATCACATCACCCTCTACTTCCTGTTCACTCAGTGCCTTCACAGTATACGGTCACTCACTGGGGTACTCCTCTTTTCGCTGTTCGAATGAGCTTCCGTTGCTGATACATCGTCGTTTTATGCACTTGAAGGTGATGAAGAATATGTTGTGGGTTCCTCTGTTCGGATCGGTCTTCCTGTTCCTTACCCTCGACGACCCGTTCTCTGATAGACTATAGAGAACTGGTGAGTCCTTCTTCAGCCTGCTCTCGTCATCGCTAAGCTTTTTTATTAGGCCGATCGCCGGTTCGTACTACTCAATCTCTCTTACAAGACTCTAGCGGTGTTCTCATTGTGAATTATGGTCAGTTGAGATGGTTGGCAATGCCTTGGTTGCTCTCAGCGTTCAGCTATTTTTGACACTACGCTACTATTCCTTGTGAGTACGACCTCCGACCTCTATCTCTCCACCCAAGCAGTGTCGAGAACTGACGGGGTTATAGGTCCAAAAATATCTCCGTCTGCTTCATCCTTGGTTCCCTTGCTCTCGTTTCGGTAAGCATGATCTGATATCAGCCGCTTATCTTACCCACATTGTGGCTGTATCTCAACCTCTTTTACATCTCTTCCCCCCTTGTTGGCGGGTCAGCTAGGAGGAGCTCTAGGTACCGCTGGTCTCATTGCCTTGGACGGCTCATACGCTGGCCGTGCAAGGCTCGCTATCCCTGGTATAGCCTGGATAGCCTCTGCAACAATGGTCGACTGGGGTATTGCTGGAGCATTGGTGATAGAGCTTGAAAAGTTGAGGTCGAATACGCCTTTCATCGAAACAGACGGGTACGTAGAGTAAACTCTCTTTCCCCTATCTGACCCGGGCCCTGATGCGTACGATTCTTCTGGAACCTAGAATCATCCGCCGTTTAATGTCCAATGCGATCGGTACCGGAGCTATAACATCGACAGTTGCTACCGCTTCTCTGGTCACCTATTTTGTCGCGGAAAAGACGAACGGTACGTTCTTCTGCATTTCAGTTTGTTACTGTTCCATTTCAGATACAATATTGACGTCTCCTTTGGTAACGTCCAGTTTCTACCGCTTTGGGCTATTGCTTAGGTCGGGTTTATACTCTAACGATGCTTTATAACATCAACTATAGGGTTGGGTTGCCTGGAACTACTCCAAGCGGAGCTCGTTTCGAGTCGAGTAGTATACGTCTAACGACGGATTTGTTTGATGGCTATTACTATGCCTCCAGCAATGGACGAAGTTACGGGGCTAGAGGACCTGTGACACTGCAACGGTCAGATATCTCGTCCGCGTCTGGAGCACGGTCGTCGGTGGATGTGCAGTGATATCTACTACACCTTCGTCTGGTTTTAAACAATTGTAAATCCCACAATGTACGTTGAGAATATCTCTTAGACTCCAGTGTTGACGTGGAATCCATTCGTTATCAAGCCCAACTATATATTCGTTACCACCTCAGCTATCAATATAGGGTCAAGTGGTTATAGAAAGCTCTTCCTATATCATTTGTGGCTTCCTGACCCTCTGAATCCCCCGAATATCCTTGTTATCTGCTCGATCTCTTCATCCTGTAGCAACGCCATCTTCGTCATATACCGCCACTTCTCTGAGCCCTCCGTCGGTTCCTCCAGCAACAAAGCTTCCAATCTCTCGTTCAGGCTCGTCAAGTCTCTTTTCTCTTTCAACATCCTACTGTAAGCCTCGTTACTCTCTTTCTTGAGCTTATCCCCCGATTTGGCCTGAGCACGGAGTTTTTCGTATTCCGCCTTGAGCTCTTTGTTTTCTTCCTTGAGATTGGTGAGTTGTTTATGGAATTCTTCACTGGCTCTTTGAGCCGAGATACGAGCGTAGTATTGTTGGAGTTGGTCAAAGGAGCTGGCCATACTGAGTTGACTGGCTGATTTGAATGGCCAACTGCTTGAGCTCGGCTCGTCCTTGTTTGTGTCTTTGTGGGCTGGACTCGATGAGTGAAGGTTGGTAGCTACGGGAAATCATTCAGCATTAGTTGAGGGAGGCTACTTTATTTGTAGGAACTATGATGCACACCTGAACTCTTTGAAATTTCTCTGGAAGGCATTGTACACGGTAAGCCTCGCTTTGCAAGGTGAAGGGTGTGAAAATTCGGGCTCGTGGATTCGGGAAGGGATGTGCTGCAAACCATAAAGCTGGGGTCTCAATCCGTATATAACTTTGCCTGAATAATGAGAATCGGATTCTTTGTAAAGGGTTTGTTCTACGGACAAAAGACTAGGATGCGGCCAGTGGACGCGCTTCAAAGGCACTGTTCATTGGCACGTGATCGCGTTCTGTACCGGAGTGGCCGCAACGTGCTGGCAACCCGGCCAGTCCTCCCAGCCCATCCTTCTTCTTGCCATGGTCTCCTCATTACCGGACGAAGTTCTGGAACGGATTATCTCCCTTCATTATCTTGATCCAGGCAGTTTCTTCCTCGAAACTAGAAAACCATTGGAATCTAGCCCTGACCCTCTACCGGATCCTTCTCTCCTGTGTGTTTCTCGTCAATGGAATCGATGCGGCCTCTCTGTGTTTTATAACACTGTAACCATACGTTCTGAAGAGCAGTGCGCCTTCATCGAGGCAACACTGGGGTCGAACTCACACTTAGCCCCTCTTATCAAGCGACTTCGTGTTGAAGGCAGCTATGGAGACGCTCTTGCTCGCTTGCTCGAGCTCGTGGCACCTACGGTGCATGATCTCTGTTTATCCCTCGTATTCAGCCCCGAATCGTCCACCACAAATCCCGCTTTCTATCAAACGCAGTTTCTCCACTCACTCGATCCAAAACGAGTGGGCATCGTTGATGGTTATGACTACTCCGAGAATATTATTAATTCGCCGTCGCAAATGCGTCGTAATGTTGTATCCCAACGGATTCGCGACGCTATCATCGACTGGAAACGCCTTGTGAGTTGATTTCTCCCTATCAGGATTTCGTAGCCTCAGTGAGTCTTATTGTTTTTATTTTACCCTTATCTAGGACAGCTTTTACTTCTACTATTATGGTGGGGCTGGTGCTACGGTTACTACTCAAGCTCGTTGCATGGCTATCACCTCTGGATTGGCAGCTTCGTCGTCCTTACGGAATCTCTTCGTACACCCTGACTGTGTGTGCATCGATATCTCGCTCTTACGTATGGCTGAATCTGACGCACCGCTGGAGCGAATTGTGGTCAGAAACTATGCGTGTCAGGGGGGTGCTCTATTAAATAAGATGATCATGGAGGAAGAGAGGTTGAAGAGCTTGGTCGTGTATGTGGATGAGTGGTAGAATGGGCGAGTGAGAGCTGTTTGTATATTATGTTGTAGTGTACTACTAGATGTCATGTTGTATGGGCTATTCGTTTCCTACGAAGGCTCTCGTGTCCTTAGAATTATGTACGTTGACAAGCTGAAGGATTCGACGGGCAAATGCCGACGGGGCCGCGCCACAGTGATGTTTGCTCAACCCATGATCAGGAGTCCAGTCCCTTCACGCACCCCTCTTGAACGAGCACTCCTAAATTCACAACATACCACACACTGCAATCGACGACAGTGCATCAGAAATGTCATCTCCGACTCAACAGAGGCGATACGAAAACGCCGATATAATTCCAGACGACGGAATCGCTCGTGGGTGTGGTTATATCCCTGGAAAAGGCCATCAAGAGAAGGATAGCAATGGAGAAGCCCATCCGTATCCACATCCGTTCATGAACACGGGGGCTACGGATGAATTCGACGAGCTGGATCTGCCGAGAGCGTTGCTGGGGATAAAGATGTGCACGATGTCGAATGAGATACGGGAGAAGGAAAGGTGGTGGGAGAAGATGAAGAACGAGGAGATCACTGCAAAGTGGAGGAAAGAGGTTGTGGAGGCTGAGAAGGAGGAGGAGAACCCTCGATGGAGGCTGAGCGAGAAGATGGTCTGTGCACGGTTTTTTCTATCCTGATTTGCTGCTTCGTCTCGCTGATTTCCTTGTTTAGATCGACTATGTTTTACAGGAGCTAGAGGGTTACGCTGCGATTCGTGAGCCTGAGACAGGCATCGAGCTCGCCTGCTGGGAACGTGTCTGGCGCTCTGATTCCCTAATCAGCCCTGAAGTCCGGAAGAAACTGCTAGAGGGCGTCGCTTTGCTGGAGACAGGGGAGCCGGACTGGCATCCAAAATCCAACGGTCAAGTACGCGACCTGGTCCACCCGTCCCTTTACCCTATCGTCTACAACAAGTCACTCTGCTGGGACGACTCATCCAAGAGTTTCAAACCCATACCACCCCCACAGGTGTCCTACAACAACAAACACCTGTCTACCCAGTTTTGCTGGCTTCCTTCAGACTTCTCCGTCTCAGACACCGGCACCGTCACACTTTCATCTCCCTACATCAACAACTTAGATCCCAAAGCTCACGCTACGGTCTACCCAGTTATCACCTCCCTGGTCGAGGCTGCAATTCCTCTCTGGGAACGTGTCTTGTCAGATCTGAGGGCCCCGCTCAGTCCGTTCCGATTCAAACAGGGTTCCGTCTCTTATTGCGTCACCTCCATCTATGGTGGATACGTCAAATCTATCGACTGTATCTGGACAGACGATGAGGCACCGTATCCTAATACTGACGAGGAAGAAGAGTACCAGGAAGATGAGGACGCTTGGTATGATAAGAGAGTGGATCAGCAGAGGATTCCTGAGCCGCTTGATGGGTACAATGGAGCGCTGGAGAAGACGGTGAAGAAGACGGTCAGCTTGTTTGGGTCGACGATTCAGGTTATCGTCAAGCTTGCGAATATCGTGCTTACGCCTGAGAAGCCTGAATATGGAGGCGGAACGTGGCACGTCGAGGGCATGGAGAACGAGCATATCGTCTCGACCTTCATCTACGTGAGCTCCCAGATCCTCTTTCTCACTCGCCCAGACGCACTGACCGCTCTTCTATGTGATAACCAGTATTACGACGAGGAGAACATCACCCAATCTCAACTCTCCTTCCGCACCGGAACCTGTCAACCAATCTACCACGGGCAGGACGACAGCTACTGCATGTACCACATCTACGGTATCACCCGTGACCAGGCCTGCGTCCAGGACCGCGGCAGCGTCACCACCTCCCAACACCGCTGCATCGCGTTCCCGAACATCTACCAGCACTGCGTCGCGCCCTTCAGTCTCGTCGACAGTACCAAACCTGGCCATCGGAAGATCGTAGCTCTGTTCCTCGTAGATCCTACGATTAAGATCCCGAGTGCTACGGTCGTACCGCCGCAGCAGCTGGATCTGTATAGGGGTCCTGTGATGGAGGAGTGTCCGCTGTTTGAGGATAAGTTGCCGTTCGAGTTGAGGGATAGGATCTTGATGGAGATGAAGCAGTCTGGGGCGAAGATGACGAGGGATGAGGCTGAGAAGATTCGGCTCAGGTTTATGGCCGAGAGGACGCAGGATGTTGGGACTTATAAGGGGGAGGAATCGTTCTTTGGACTGAGATTCAATATGTGGTAAGCAAACTCGTTCTCTAGCCTAGCTTCTTGCTCACGCCTTGCGATAGTGAACATTGATTAAATTGGGGACAAAGGGGAGATCTAGAAGTTCTGTATACTCGTCGAGAAACCGCTATGTATACTATCATAACCTCCGTTTGTACCAATCTGACTACTATGTCATATAAGGATTGAGACCCCAGCTTTATGCTTTACATTCTTGGCACATCCCTTCCCGAATCCACGAGCCCGAATTTCCACACTCTCCACCCTGCAAAGCGAAGAAGAACTTTCTATACAATGCCTTCCAGAGAGATCATACAAAGGGTATGGCTGGGCTTGGGGCGAGTTCTATGATGATGAAAGCAACGAGCAGAAAATGACGAGGGGGAAATAAACAAGTAATAGAAGAGAAGAAGGTCCGGGGAGAAGCGAGTGTGAAACTGTATATATATATGTACGATGGGCCATAGAAAGTTTAGGAACGAGATTTTTGGAGAATGGAAAGACGACGAGGACTACTTCAGCGCTGCTGGAAGGAGCCAGTCTTCAAAATCGAAGGATTCCGAGTGAGAGTTGGTGACGTTCTGTGAAGATGAGCTCGCCTAGAGAAAACCAAATTAGTCAGTGATTTGTGAAGAGAGGAAACAGGAACCAGTTGAACGTACCGAATTTGAAGTCGCGGAAGCACTACGTTTAGAGATCCTAACCTCCCTCTGAGGCTGAAGTGAAAGATACCGCATATCATTCAGGATCGCATTCTGTCCAGCAGAGTCAGTGCCCGTCGTTTGATTCGGATATGAGTAACCCCAATCCGCGGCGTCCTCGGGGTACATGCCGGGAATACGAAGTTGGGGGATCTGGATGTTGAAAGGGTAGTCGTCCATGCAGGGGAGGTCGGCGGGGAGATGAGACCAGGGATCGCTAGAGTGGAATGGTCTTGACACGGGTCGTGTAGGAGCCGAAGGGTCGGGTTGGTAGAAGATCTCAGATTGAGCAGCCAAACCCGAACCAGAGGAGAACTCATTCTCAGATGAGGAACGGCTTGCGAGTCTAGCGATACTCTTAGCCTTCCCTTTATCAGACACCTTCCTGCCCTTCGAACGCGGCTGAGGACGATACTTGTAGTCCGGGTACAACGCCGCGTGCTTCTCCTTCTCCTCAGCAGCCTTCTCCACAAACGGCCGTTTCTCCTCGTCCGACATCCCAGCCCACGTTTCGCCAGCCAGCTTGCTGAAATGGCGTTGAGCCAACTTCCCATACGTCCCGGCCGCTTTCTGTTCCTTTATGAAGACCTTGCGGAAGCAGAAGAACGGGTTGGGCGGTCGTGGGATGTGGGGTTGGCGGCGGGAGGAGTCTGAGGATGCGACGGAGGAGATGGATGAGGCGGGGCTGATGCTGCGACTGCTAGGAGAGGAAGCCGAGCCGAGAAGAGGATACGCTGGGCGATTGGCGTAGACGTAGAGCGATGGCTCCGTGGGTAAGGTATACATGGGCTGACCTCCCAGTAAAGGAGGTGAATATGAGAGATGGTGATGGTTCGACATGGGAATATTTGAGAGGATAGGGGACTTTCGAGAAGAAGAAGTTTTCCTATATGAGGGCAGGAGATGGGTAGAGTTCGAGGCGATGAGATATGTCGAGGCCGAGAAGTTCCTCTTTAAAGGCAAAAAGATCGAGCGTACTTGTGCCACTGACGCTTTCGCGGCCACAGCACATCATAGGGTCAATGGGGCTCAAGCGCGTTGGTTACGCGAATCCGAGGAAACAAGTGACGTGAAAGCCTGTCTGCAACATGGCGGATAGCTTTGACCCTCGGTCGCTATAATGGGCAAAGTACGATCAGAAGACGCGTCAACAATGGAGTTCAAGCGACTTACAGCATACACAACGCTATCAAGATCCAGACTAATAGGGTACTGCTGTTGATCCTCGAGGCCAGGGATCTAGCCTTCTCCATAGTGTCCGCCAGGCCATGATGCTTCTCAATTAATCACAATGGTGCGACTTGAGTTTGAGCTCTCAATGGAAGGAGACTAGACAATGCACCTTGGCTGGGGTCCATGACCAATTGAGACGAGCGAAGGGAACGGTTCAGAGGTATTGCTGGTGCTTGGACCGCTTGTCCCACGGATCGTGAATCATAGTACATGACTCTCATCCGAGCCCGATGTGATTCGGCCTAGTAGCCCGTATCTTTAGCTGGTTGTCACTGAAGACCTGAGAAGGAGAGAGATATAGACAAAACTTACGAAGGGAAAACTAGAGGCATCTTAAGATGATAGACGCGGAGTTCAGAGCAGTAGGTTGGTAGACGTGCAGTACGGTGTGACGCAAATCGAAGTCTAAATTCATTGCTCCTCTGGTCGTGGTCGTGTACGGTACAACAGAGGGAAGACTAGAATTTTGGAATAATCTGAAGGGCGGCTGGAGGAGGACGAGGAACGCGTGACAGAGTGACAAGCTCTGTGACCTCGTTACAGTTACGTCACATCACGCTTTTCACAGACTGGTGCGTCTTTAGAAGATTTATTGACTTTGAAGACTCTGAGCATCTATAGTTGAACGGGCAGTTGCGCGCGAAATATAGCTCTAAACAACAGAATGTGTGTCCTGCATCTCATTATATAGATGTAACACCAGAGATACTGCTACCAAACCGACGCCACCATGACCCCGGCTCAATCCCTATCCGCCCACCCAAAGGCAGACGACATATAAACAGGCTCTTTCTCCCATTCGGAATCCTTCTTCCTCCGCCCAGCTCTCACAATCAACGTCTGCGTATGCGTTATAAACGCACTCCAGTTACAATGATCTTCGTACCCAGACTCAGCTCTACACTCTTCCACAACCTTTCTCAAATACGGCGCAAGGCCACTGGCAGAAGATTTGTCCTCTGTTATGAGCATACGCATCACCATGTTTCCCTTGATGGGTACTATATTGTCTCTATCCGGATCGTCTTCCTTCATAGGTCGACCAAGGTGTTCAGCTAAGAGCCAACGAGGGATCTGGATACCTTTTTCCATGACGCCCTCCACAATCGAGTCGACGGCGTCAGAGAGCTCCGTGGTTCGACCGATAAGAAGTCTGTGCAGCTCACCCTCGGTAGCCGAGTCGTGACGGGAGGCAGGGAGATATTCTTTCCATGAGGTTCTCATGACGGAGCACGTCCTGCAGATGAGTTTGTGGGGACACTCCTCCAGCGACCAAGCGTATTTTTGGCATTCGCGAGAGCCTATATCGCATCATGATAGAGATAGTGAGTGTGAGGCACTGAGAATGAGAGAGCTCAAATAGAAAGGATCGTACAATAGGACATGATACTGCATCCCGAGCATTTGTTCCAGGGTTTCGCTTGCAGCCCCGGTAGTTTACCTATATTTTTCTCCTTCAGATATCAAACGGCTACTAGGCAAGAGAAGAGCAAGAAACGCACCACAATCAGGATTCATACACTCCGCTCTCGACATGAACAGATACAATAACCTCAACGAATTCCTCATCAGGTACTTGGAGTCGCCTATCGTCTTGGATATATCATCTGCGTCTCCAGGTGCGTCTAGCCATCGTTGGATTCTTGGATCCAAGTCTGGACGGGTGGAGGGAGGGAGGATACCCCAAATAGTTTTGGCTAGGCTGTAGAGAGAGCGGTAGGGGTAGTGAGGGTCCGGTTCTTCTTCTGGAAATGGAGGGGGAGAGTCGTCATCGTCAACGTCCTCCCATTCTCCCTCGTCATCGTTATATTCGTCTTCGTCTTCGTCGTCTAGTTCGTCAGGGTAACGATCATCATCATCATCATCTCTCTCAGCCTCCGAGTTATGAGCTTGAGAACCCGGTTCGGTCGCCCGACGGCTACTCCCACTCCCGTCCCCCTCACCACCACCACCACCTATCTCGTCTCCCTCTAATCTGACCACCTTCCTCGCTCTCCTGGGGGCAAAAGGCTCCAACACTCCCCCAGGATGATGCAGATCCACAAGCCTGATCAAACATACGTACACATTCACCGCCTCTTCTGGACTAATAAGTTCTCTGAGCTGATCCTCCGTGATCATCCTGAATACCATGCCTATCCACTGGACGTAGTATTCGACCTTTGCTCGGAAAAGATACCGTGTGAACTGGATTCTGCTGGAAGATGTGTTCGGCTTGGCGTCTTCGCCTGGATAGTCGATCTGAGCCCTGTCGGACGGAATATCGTCTAGGAACTTGTTAATCTCCTCGACGTAAGTAGGAACGAATCCTTTTCCTCTCTGTAACAGAACAGGGAAGAACCTGGCGGGATAAAAGTGCATACACCTCTGCAGAAACACCGTCACGAACGCAACCCTAGTCATATCATACCACAACCAACACATTTCCACCGTCTGCTCCACGCCTTTCTCCTCGACCAAGAACTTGACCATAGACTCGTATCCCTCCCACTTTGGAGCCGGCTCGGTGAAGTGGTTCAGTTCGAAGAACAAGCCAGGTATGGAGGACGGGATGCGGTGGCTCTCGTCGTGGGTCGCCCGGGCCCTGCGCTTGTTCAAGGCAGAGATATCGCCAGCTTTGATCTTTTCATCCCGACGGGCGTGGGCCTTCATGGTTTTGACTGCATTTTCTAGGGTCCCTGGGTGAAGGTCGAGGACGAAGCCCGTCATGGCTGAGAAGCCAACCCTCGCAAGTAAGATCCAGCTCAGCTCCGTCGGCTTCCCGTCATCACTTGCCCCCGGATTACCCTTCCCATTCATCCAGCTCGCTTCCTCTAGAAAATCCTTGGCCTTGAAAATAGTATGCATGAAGTTGATCCCGTCGTCTCTCATGTTGCAACCGCACTTGAGCAAGCATTTCTTGAGATCCTTCATCTGGGATGGAGTACGAGGTGTGAGGAAGAATGAGAAGAGTGCGTTGACGAATCTGGGCCAGGTCTTTCGGATTTCTTTACGCGAGACGTCGCTAACGAGGACGAAGTTGATAGCGTTGATGAGCGCAGGTGCGCACAAGGGGAGGGGCTTGTTTTGAACGGGTTTTATGCCAGCGTCGAAAGCACGGACGCTCCAACTTAGAGTTGCTTTACGCATCACGTCAACTGTGTTGTTGATATCAGGAATCGTGTAACAATTTTGTTTTAGCTAGAGAGTTGGACACACTCTTCTCCTCTACGCTGCTCTCTGGGCCGAGATCGACCTTATACATCTCTTATATCTGTGCTTCCTGAAGAAAACTGAAGGAAATGGATTGCACGAGAGTGAGAGTGAAGGGAGAGCAGAAGAGATGCGTGATCACCTCGTGCACCCAGATCACTAAATAACGGGAGTAAGGGTTTGGCTTATAAATAAGCTGGGTTTGAATTTTGGGGCATCGAGCGCAGCGAGTGCCCCTTCTGAGTTTAAAATCTCGGTAAAACCCATCGCCTGATCGGCCCATGTACCGTACCACCGTAGTTACGCCGCAATTCAGTTACCACGGCCGATACGTCATCGTTCCCATCAATCCTCGCGGCCCGCGGATGCGAAAAAAAACGACGTTGGCGCCGGTTCCCACCAAAGAAGTGCCCGCCCCATCAATTCTTGCTTCCTTTCCCGCCACCTGCTGATCCTCCTGCCCTGCTGATCAATATATAACGGGACTAAGTAGTTTGGCTTACAAATAAGCTGAGTTTGAACTTGGGGCATCGAGCGCAGCGAGTGCCCCTCTCCTTTTGAAACCCCGCCCGGCTCTCTCCGCCAGTCCGAAATGAATACCCGTGAATAACCGAGAATGGTCAAGAATGCTGCGGAGAATGTGTGCGTGTGAAGCTTGCTTGCGGCGCCCCCGACTTTTTGAGATTCCCCATCATTCCCTCCCCGCCCTTTCCTGGACTCTGCCGACTTTCTGCTGTTTCCCTGTGCCTTCTCCTCTGACTTCTGCTGCTTCCTTTAGCTATGGCTACCTACTCCCCTGTCTATTGTAGGCTTAGCTTAGAACTCTTGAGTCAGGCTCCCTTGGGTGTTTAATAATTGTTTGCCTTGGTCTCAAAGGTGTGTAGGACTATGCCATGCCCAGTGTCCATTTCACTCAACATTACCCCCTCCTATCCAGACACCTCCTCCGTCTCCTTTGTTATCTCCTCAGTGTTGTACACTGCTGAGTGCAAGGCATGCCAGACTCACCCCCAGATCGCGATCATCAGAGTGAGTGCGAGCGCCGTCACATCCAGCAGCTTCAGATGACCTCACCAAGTCATCAAAACTGATGTCAGTCTGGACCTTCCTCTGACTGCCCTCCTCCCCCTCCTCCCCCTAATTTTGGGGCTCCTGGCCCTGCCCCAGACCCACCTCCAAACCTAAATGGTGTTCCACTGCACCCAACACGGCCCACTCTCAGACGTTGTCGTCAGCCTCGCGCTGCTCCTCAGCCACACCCTACTCTTGGCCAGCCTCCGCCGGTGTTGTGCCCATCTCACCTTGAAGACGGGGGTTCCACTCATGCTCCTCCAGAATCTTGATCCTACCAATGGACTCTGCAATGGAACACCCATGCGCCTGTTACATCACACATGCATTCTTCTCCACTGTTGTATCTTGGGTGGCGCTCATGCTGGACAGTTAGTGCATATCCCTCAGATGAAACTTACTATTATTGAGGATATGCCGATTCCCTTGATACAACACCAATTCCCCGTCTGCCTTGCTTTTGCAATGACAGTCAATAAGTCTCAAGGACAGTCAATTGATGGTAGGAATTGATCTCCAGACTCCTGTGTTTTTTCATGGTCAACTTTATGTTGTACTCTCAAGATGCACCTCACCCCATAGGGTCAAGGTGATTTTCTCAACCAAACAAGCTGCTGATAATTACTGTACTACCAACATAGTATATCCCAAAGCACCGTCCATAGGAAACTTAGAGTTATAATAAATAAATCATTATTATGTTATTCTGATCAAACATTGTGTAAATCGTGGCGTAGCCACGGGAAATACCCTAGTATCAATTGTCGATCACAGTTGGTGCGGTGCTGCCATGTCCAATATCTCACATCTTTACAGTCCGAGGTGACCGAAGAAGTCGTGCAAACCTCTAAAGGCTATCAGATCTCATACTAGGCCTTAGAGGACGCACTACTCAAACCTCGAGTATTCAATATTCAAGCTTCGAACATGTGCTCTCATACAAAGATATTCAAGGCGGATCTAAAAGACCGTAGGCCATCCTACAGATTTCGCGTCTTTCAGGGATACCGGTGCCATATGCGATCTGAAATCGACTTAGAGTCAAGAATCATAGAGTATATAATGCAGTTCTTGGTGTAGCCAGCATCAGGAGAAGGTGGAACTTAGCATGAACAGTGAGTATTGGATTCCGGACTCTGTTGGCCATGGTGGGCTCGAACTGGTCCTGGAGGTTCTGGATGACAGACTGTGTGACGAGGTGACGTCAGTCAGTACTATCCTGTGACGATAATTCGGTCACACTTGTTACTTAGATGTCACTACACAAATCATCTTTATGAGGACCATTTCGGTACCATCGCAAAAAGTCGGGGAACGAGAACACTGGATCTGTCTCATGGGCTCCGGGCACTCTTTCTATCGTTAATTGACATAAGATTCTCTTCTCCAGATCCTTCACCTCCCTTGAGACACGGTTCTAGCGCAGTGCTGTTGGACTCAAATACCGATACTAATGAGCTGCACAGTAGGCTCGCCGGTCTATTTCATCACTTCCTCTCCCGAGCTGCAATGCGATTGCTATATTATACAGGATATCTCCACTCAGTTATACTATGAATCAACTCAATATTTGATGATCTTGTACTGCGCAAGCCAACGTCACGCTATCAGATAAGACGGCTTGGTGCTGCGGAACCTTAGTCTCGACCAGGCCACGTCGACGAATATACTGCGAAGGCACTGAGGGGCGTCGTCACCACGTCTACATAGATTCTCGGCTGGCCTACGTTTTCGCTACGGCATGAGATACTGGAAGTGTATATATACACTCGTCGTTCAGCATTGGTAGTAGACCACTGCAGTGAACAACATCTCTCATCGAACACTACCCATCTCACCTCCTCAAGTCTACTTCTCTTTCTAACACATCATCATCATCATCATGTCCTTCGCTTGGTTCTTCATTGGTGCTATCTTAGCTACCTGGTGGAGCCGTTCTCACCACCGTGGCTGGAGGTCTGTCTGTGGAAGACACCAGGATGACCACAACGTGTCTACCGAGGAGCAACTCAGGAGGAAGCAGAAGGTTCGTAGAAATCCTCTTCAATTGGGATATGCATATACTACTAGAAAAGGGTATGCTGATTTACCATCATTCACTCTACAGAAATCGCAAATCAAAGAGGCAGCCATGGACGCGACCCTCGAGGCTCTTCAAACCTTCCGTATTGTAAGTTCCTATCCTCCCCAACATTTGTGGTGATAGGCCCTTGGCTCACCTGAATACACGCCATAGAAACTCGCCGCTATCAGGTTGGAAAACCCAGAGGCACAGGCCGCCATCTCCGCGGCAAGGCCCGCGGTCACTCCAGTTACCACCTCGCCTGGTTCAGGAGAGAAGGTTGGGCATGACGCTGTATACGTTTAGGACTGAGCAGTTGTATCTCTCAGAGTGGATGTTACTACTACGGACATTGCATCCACACGAGTATAGAGGTGTTAAGATAAATAATACAGATTCAGAGGTTTGCTATGTATAAGATTAGCACCACTCTCGTATTTATGCTTCTTGGAGGTCGACTTCAAGTTGTTTTCCCCTCTACTATACTCAGGGTTTAGTATCCCTCCTCGTCCTAGCATCTTCCGCAGAGTCCTGAGTCGGTGATGTCTCCCTAGACTCCTCGACAACCGACCTCGTTACGTACATCACCGCCCTAGTGCTACCACCGGGAGCGAAGCAGGTGTCAAGCGCCTTGTTCCTCTGAGTAGTATCCGGGGCCCGTGGGGCAATATCAAAGACTACTTCACTCTGCGAGTTTCCGGAATGCGGTAAGGTGTTCAATGTATTGAAAAACTTCCCGAGCTTGATGTTTCGGTAGACTCGACACGCCATGGAATTGGTGAGTGCGACGTTGGGTGAGGTGAACATGACGCGGTAGACGGGCGAGACGCCTGGTGCGAGGATCATGGCTAAGGAGAGCAAGTTACCCAGCAGTGTGATACTGCACATATATAGAACTATGAGAATATATCTTGAGAACGACAGAAGTAAGGGATGCAACGTACAGGTAATATTGCTGCCCACTCCGGAGGATAGCCCTGGACAGAGCCGGAAGACGAGAAGGCATCAGGAACGACTTGACACGACATCCGATCCCTTCTTCTTCCTCAACCACAGTCTTCAGAATCTTCCACGACACGCCAAACAAGACGCAGGCGTCGTTGACACAAGGTCCGATGATACCGAGGGAGGAGTACAGCGGTACACGGGTGTTGATACACTTCTGCGTGATTCCGACGTGAGCACCGCCTATGGCGAAGGGGACAGTCATGGCACAACCGACGACGCAGAGCCATAGGAAGAGGTAGAATAGGATGATGAATTTGCGCTGGTTGAAGATGGCGTGAACGCGGAGAAAGAATAGAAAGGCGGTAGAAGCTGAGGCGGCGCAGTAGGACCATCCGATGGCGATCTGAAGGGCTTGACAGGAGGAGACGTTTGCAACTTGTATGAAGATGAGCGTCATTGAACTTGAGTGTTAATTTCTGAGTAATTACCTTGGAAGATTAGATTAGTGATGATGAACGAGAGGGACGATAATCTAGTACGAAGGGGTAGGTAGATGAGATCATTTAGCTAGGAACTGACTCGTTGAAAATGAAAGACAAACTATAACATACCTAGATAGAAAATATACAATAGTCGGCAGCGAAATTCGATGCCTGAACACAAGTTTCAACTCCTCTGGCAAGTGGGTCAGAATGTCCCATCCAAAAGCCTATTTCAATAAGGAATCTACATCAGTAGGTGGAATCAGTAGAGAAAAAGAGCAAGACAAACCCCTATGGTAGCACAGTAGATATACCGAGATAGTTCATACTCGTTCGCAGCATCAGGTTCCAGGAATACGAGGGGTGTATCTAGGTTCACTCGTTCCATGGACGAGGGGAAGGGACGGCAGGGCAGCAAGGCATAGAAACTCCTCAACCCAAGCCTCAAATATAATGAATCGACCAGTCAGACGACAAACGCCATCTGCTCGGGACAGCCGAGCATAGAGTTCGCAGCGCTGGACACAGCTCGGGTCGAGACAAACATTTGATGAGCGGAAGCCTGAGAAAAGCGGTATCGTGCCTCTTTTCTTAGATTAGAGGAAGGTGTAAAGGAGTGGAAGAGAAGTTGCGTCACCGGCGTTATGTAGGGTAGCATCTCGCGTGAACACAAGTATGGAGGCAGAGGGGCTTTCAATATTCAGAGCAAGTCAGGAGCTCGAGGTACGGCTGCTATCGCGACGTGGCCTGGCTACGGCTCACACCTCCGATGAAGGATAAGCCGCAATATCATAACAGAGGCTTGGTTCAAGACGACGATGGCGGTGATGATGAACCCTCTGAAGCTGGCGCCGACACGGGCAGGGCTGAAAGCTCTTGCACAGAGCTGTCCTCGCTCTTCCACTACTGATGGGAATTCCGAACACCGAACAGCTACCCCGCATGCTAATAAAGCATACTTTTAGAATGAAGTAGTAGACAAAAAACACAGACAAGAAATATAATAATAGTGCTGCTAGCCACTTGATATTCCAAACCACGTTATAGCCTGATTTGTAACGTCGACCTATGTAGAGAACGGAAAGCTTTGTATGTACGTACGGGGGAGGTTGCATTTACAATTAGGGAAAAAGAGACAGAGACGGAGACAGGGAAATAGAAAAAGAGAAGGAGAAAAGAGGAATGTAAAGGTGGTGCGCGTAGAGAGATGGGAAGGTGGTGGGAGATCCGAATTGGTCCTAAGTATGATGGGGGGTGATGGATGCGTAGGAAGGAGGGAGTATGTTCAGGTGTAACTAGCAGGGATGCAAGAAATGCAAGAGAGCAAAGGCTCGGGGAACGAGGATGGTTGGAGAAGGGACTGTGAAGAAACAAGTACAACGTGGAGGAGAGAAGCTCCGTTGAGGGTGCGGCACAAAAAGGAGGGGGGATTGTGAGGTCGTGAAAGGAAAAGCAAGACACTGGAGAAGCGAGGAAAGTAGGAAGAAGGGCGGAATACTATTCACTGTCCTCTTGCCCCTACGGTCCTCTTCCTCTTATCCCCGACCTCCCCGGGACCTGTGACGTTCTCAACCTCGACATCGTCCCCATCGATATCAACGAGCATAGCGTTGTCCATCATATCCACGTCCGCCTCCTCCTCGATGCCGCCGCCTCCCCGAGAAGACCCGTTGACCATGGTAGCAGCAAGCCCAGGTGGTCGTCTTCGCGCGTTGTTAGAGCCCGAAGCACCGAACGAGCCAAACTCAAGCTCAACTTCCGTCTCGGCGCCCGCCTCGTTGGCATTACCACCACGGGCAATCCGGGTATGGCCATCCACCTCGATAGCGTCGACGTCCTCGTCGTCTTCGTATTCTACCGTGTATGGCCCTGACCTCTGAGCAGAGATAGGAACACCGGAACGACGAGGGGGACGATGGTCGTCCGCTGAGCTGCCCATGTCTTCATCGGCTGCTGCACCCTCCATAGGGTTCGCAGCGTTGTACGTTGGTGTAACGACACCCGCTACACCGGTGTCAGCGCCAGACGTCGTTCCCGACGCGACCGCCGCTCTTTGCGCGTCTTCCAGCCTGCTGGCCTCGATGGCAGCAGCGATGACCTGCTCCTCGTCCCCTGAACCGGGAGCAGCGGCACCGTCAGAGTTGTTGCCACTCGCGGCGCCGACGCCCATCTGGGCGAGCACGTCCTCCTCGAGGTCCAGTTCGACATCTTCCTCAAGGTCTGCGAAGGTGCGGCAGAGGGGGCAGGAGAAGGCGGGGTAGTGCGAGAGGATGAGAGGGCGGACACATTTGTAATGGAAGGTGTGGGAGCATGGGGCGAGGAAGAGAGCTTGACGTATTGAGACCGGGAAGAGGCCTATCAGAAGGGAGAGAAGAGTCAGCGTCAATTTCCGCGCTGGTGGTTGGATGAATGATGAGAGCAAGGAGGTACGCGGCTGTTTCCGCCGAGTGCGCTGGTGCACATGGAGGGACCTGTCCCAGAAAGGGATACGCCACCCAGGAAAAAAATAAGAACGAAGAGAGGCGAAGCAGAGTACGTACATATACAGCAGTCTGGGAGTCCCATGCCTTTGGCACCGGTTGGTGCTCCAGACGCATTCTTCACGTTCGGTTTACCGTCAGGGATATTCGCAAAGGCTTTGAAGTTCTTGAGGGCGTTCGTGCTGCACGAGAGATGAATACACAAGTGCAAAGAAAAAACTCAGGAAAAGAGAAAGAACGAACTTGAACGCGTTAGGAGTCCTCTGCCAGTCCCGCCCGATTTCAACCCTGATCTTGACACTCTTGTATATATCCTCTGTTCCGCCCTGATAATCAACTCCAAGCTGCAGTACGTCCCCATCTCGAAGTGGAAACGGCCGAGACTCCTGACCAGCCAAGCTCAGCCTGACGTGGTTCAAAAACGTGCCACTGGAACTCTTCGTGTCCTTGATCCAGAACTTGCCTTCTGCGTCGACCCATATCTCTGCGTGGGCTCTAGAGACGACTTTGGAGCGGAAGGCGAGCTTGGATGAGGTGGTTGCGTTGGCGAGAGATGCGAGACCGAGGCCTGAACGATCTGTGAAGCGACCGATACGCAGATAGGGATCGCCGTGCTTGAGAGTACGATTGATAGGGTCGAAACGCAGGGACCTGCGAGATTCCAGCTGGGGTACTAGACGAATCCTGTGTATGGTTGGACCGTTGGATGTGGTTGGTGCTGCTGCTGTGGTACCTGTCGCTGCATCGTTGGCAGATCCGTTGCTGGGATTGGAAGTCAGGGGTAAAGAGGTGGGCGGGGTGACCGCAGTGTTGGGCGTGGTGATGTTCCCGCCCGACCGTCGTCGTCGTAGCATCTGACTGAGCCCGACGTTGTTGGTGGCACCGTTGCTGCCGCCGTTAGCAGCGGTGTTGCTGTTGTTGTTGCTGTTGGTGGTTCCTCCGGCGCTCGGTGAACCGTGCCTGTGACGACTTGGACCTAAAGAAGGAGAAGTCGGGGGGATGAGAGGGGCTGGATTGGATGAATCTGGATCTGTGTTGAGAGGCGGAGGTTGAGCAGGACGAGGTCGAGAACGGAGGAAGGAAGAAAGGATGTTGGAGCGAAGAGGAGGCGATGATGAATCAGAATTTACGCCGTCGTTGTTCATTCTTTCTTGTTCTTTTCAGTCAGTGTCAGCGTTCGATCCTCGCCTGGTGCGCTACCTGGCCACAATAAAAACAATCAAAATCGAGGCTGGTGGTTGCTCTTTCGTCGTCGGTTGGCTTCAAGCAAGCCTAGAGCGGGAAGATCTGGATGAATCGTGGGGGACAGGAAGCAAAGACGAGATTCTTCATTACAACCGAGGAAGATCTCATCAGTGGCCCCGTCACATACATATGGTCAATCACCGAGCGGACGCTCACCTGTTCTACCAACCAACACTCAGCAAACTGGCGACTGGGATTTCTCTCGTCTTCCTGGCTATCGTCTGAGGGGAAGGAAAATAACAAGTCGCTTGGGCGCTGTCGTGGTAGTAAAAGACCAAAAAGGTTTAGCTGCCGTAGAATCACTAGCGCACTGGCGAACGGAGCCAAATGGCTGTTCCTCTCTGCGACGTAGCCCTGCAATTTATATAAACAAGGGATCTGGCATCTATCACTTTCAACCGTCCCGACCCCTTTTCCTACTCTGAAAATTTTCTCTCTGGCGGTCTTTGTCCTCGACACCTCGTTGCTTGTTGCATCACTGCATCTTCCCTCGAACGAAGATCAAGCTGCGGGGAGTTACCCACTCTCCCCGAACCCCCTTGAAGATTATCTTCGAAATCTTCTCATGAGGTGCCTGGACTGGTTCTGTTTCTTAACGATCTAGACCCAGCGGCCCCTCCTAAGACGCTGTCGAGCTATGCGTGAAGTCTAACGCTCCACACTAGGCAAGCCGGTGGCAGATAGAATTCAGTCTTAGCGCCCTGCGGCAGATTTCCTGGGGAATTCTCTGTGACCCCTCTCTCTCACATAGCTGTACGCAGAGACGATCTCGGATCCAACTTGTTTCCTCCTTCACACTCGAACTCAAGCATCAGCTTGCTGTGCCCCAGTCAACAAAGTTCCATGCGCGTTATTTGACGCCGCGAGCGCGGTCCAAAGCCAGTTTTTGTTACTAGCCTTGCGCGAAAAGAAAGCGCCGACGTCACCGCACAGCCTTGAAGTGTTCTCGGTAAGTCCTGCAGTCAAGATCCCCACTGATCGGACGTTTGGAGTTCTGAATCCAGTTTTGCTTTCTCTCAGCGACCCGCAACTCCTCAGGCCTTTACGCCATCGTATTCACTAGGGCGAGTGAAGAGAACAACGGCGGCCTGGTCAGATCAGCGAAGCACTGTCGTTCTTCTTTCTGCGTGGCTCCCTCACCTCGCCTCCGGGCCCTACGGCGTCTGAGAGATCTGGATATGTCTTCCTGGGACTTGATAGTGTTCTGGTCTTACCCTCTGTGACTGAACCATCAACGTTTCAACCCTCGTTGATTTTCATGGGGAGCATCGCATTCTTCTGAGATGGCGCATACTTACCTCTTCAATTGAAAGCTCAATCAAGAGGAGAATACTCTCGAGCTCAACCTTATAATAACGAGGTCGTCAATGGCATGTATGTGATGCACCGTGCGTTTCATTTCGTATCTGCAATATGCCGGGTCATACCAGTGGCAGGGATGATAATCTCGCTGCCAGTGGTGGACGACTTGGTTTATGTGCCTATCGGTGGTTCTTCTCGGAGGGGGACGCAGAAGCTTCGAACATTCATGTATTCCCTCTACTTTCTCAGATTGGTAGTGTTATGTTGGGTTATCTCTCGGCAATCACCTTCGCAGCTGTGTCTCGTTCTCTCAGTAGGGTGGCAGGTTCCTCCCGCATTGCAGGACAGGTGTTCGTTATTATACTACACAGGATGCGTGTTGGTGAGTTCTAATAAGGTCCTTCTCACGGTCTATCCTGTGCAGCTGTGCTGTTTTACTAGCATGGTCGTGGTGGTCGATGACTCCAAAGAAGCGTCTCATCTCCGAGTTACTCAATATGTTATGCTGGCTTCTGGGGGTTCTTGAGTTCATCGCCGCTAGCTTTGCGACGGGTGTGAGAATTGTGGTCTTACTTTGAACTTGTGGCTGGATCCGTTCACGGACACTCATTTGTCACGCTAGGTTAGCGCACTCAACGGCACTCGATACGGTTTATGTATAAGAACAGGTCAGAATTGTAAGAGTCATGGAGGTGAGATAGTGAATTTCTAGATCGCTGAAGCTGTGGCTTATCGACTTGCCCAGTCACTACCCCCCGGCTTCTAATCAAGGGAAGTTTCCTCGACTTCTCGATGTGCGCGGTCATGAACCAGCAAGTCCTTCACGCAACTATGGGACTCTATTATCATATCGTCCATCTTTCGCCACTCTCTCATTGACCCCATCGGATACGCCATCACCACCTCCACCTCCTCTTCCCTCAACGCTTTCTCGACCCGCTTGGCCGGGCACATATCGGGGCCAGACTCAGACTCAGTATGAGAGGGCTTGATGAGTATCTGTGTTATATGGGGGTTACGTGAGGTTAGATGAACGAGATGGGGTGCGATAAGACTTTGGGGTTGTGTGATGAGTGTTCGTAAGCTTGTGGAGCTGCAAAGAGAGAAGGTGATGGGTGTTGTTTGGTGATTGCGGGGTATGGTTTGGTAGGAGTGGGTGTAAGGGTAATAGAAGGTATCCTGTGCACGATGAAGAGGGACAGTTTCGTCAGTCTGTGGGAAGAGGGAGTTCAAATTTGAGGAAGTAGTATACCATAGTGGTCCACTCGGTCTCTATGGCGTCACAGATCCGCCTCCCTAATGATTCACGGACTTTCAAGTGCCAGCTTCCTTCCCAAGAAGGGAACGAACTATCCACGATTCCGACCCTTCTGGGTTTCATACCAGCAAAGAAGTCCGATGGGAAGAGCCCTGTATGTTCTTGAAACTCCAGTAACCCAGTCTTGAACATCAGCGATACGCACAGGTCCGTGATCCCAGGCGCGACAAGGCGCACTATATCACGAAGTGTGTCGTCATACCCATCCTCAATTCTCAGTCTGCGTACACACGAAGACGACGCGAGGTAGGGGTGACACTCGAGCGCGGTTTTGAGAGATGCGTAACGGGCTTTGGAGCGTATGATGACGGTGTGGTAGAACGCGGGCAGACCACATCGGTGCCATTGTCGCGACACGAGTAAGATATGAGGGTCGGGTTGGTAGGATGGTGCGCTTGTTCTGGCGGTTGAGTACGTATTTGAGAAGAAGATGCTATCGGGGATTGAGCAATGGTAGGAAAGGACCTGGGTGAGGAGTTCCTCTGGGAGTGCTGGTGGTGGCATGCCTTTGACCTGTTACGAGGGCGCGTGACCGCGCCGCAGTTGATCTTCAGCCTTCCCATTATCCATGCTCCAACACCTGATAACGCGTCGCAAGGCGGTCAATCTGATCTGTTTTTCCATATCCTCTCCTACTGCAATGCAGGAAGCGTTATAAATCGATTATCCAGGCCTGTCTGCACATGACTTTGTGCAGGGATACGGACTTTAGATTATCACTGGCGCCGGCTCACACCTTGGACTTGTTGTTTCGTCCTCGTTTCGTTTATCCAGAGGCAGGAGGTCTGCTCACCTCTGCTTCTATTTGCTTGAACTGTTCTCCCACCTCTCACTGAAGTCATGAGTTTCAAAATTTGGGACGCAGATGGGAGTCCTGGGTGCTAAATACGGTCACTTGTGCCGGATAGCACTCTCACGCTTCTCTCGTGAAGTCCGTTGGAGCCGAAAGCGACTACCTAGAATCTATGTATAACATCTCATGATACTTCGTGGACTAGTGCAAGGTGCTCTTCTTGCTATGCCTATACTCACCTCTATCGCGATATTCCTCGTCGCTTGTAAACATGCTAGTGCACAATCAACCCCTACCGGTACTTTAACCTCTCGCAGCTCTGCTATTTCCTCGGTCGTGTCATCCGCCACTGGTGTCAGCAGCGCTTCACCTCCAGCTGCTAGTGTATCTGCGGTGTTCCCTGCTCCGGGCTCCTTCCCTCGCGATTATTCTCAAGAATCTCTGGAGCGACTATGGGAGCTGGTAACGCTTCGTGTTGTACGTCTAGTAGAGACGGATTCTGACTGAGTACATAGGTTGGATCCGTACAAGCACCACCGTTCACTACGACTGTAGAGCCAGAGCTCCCTATTGTGACTCCTCCGGCGCCTCCACCTCTCTACCCAGAGTTCTTCGCCCCGAGTCCAGCTGGTGTTCTTCCCCATCTGAGCTTCGGACAGGGGTTTCTTTTCGGCGTTGCTAGGTATGTAATCTATATTTCTCCTTCTGGAACTTCACGACCCATTGAACTGTTCTACTCTCAGTGCTGCGTATCAAGTCGAAGGTGCCGTCAAGGATGAGGGCAAAGGACCGTCGGGGTGGGATTGGGCTGGGAGGCAGCCCGGAGCTATCATAGACAACACGACTGGTGAATCGCACCCGTGATCTCTTCCTTTCCTTGGCTCGATTCTCACCTGTAACTTTCTTACTACTCTAAAGGGGATATCTCGGATCTTCACTACTTCTTGTACAAAGAAGATGTC
The DNA here is from genome assembly GCA_002718315.1 of Agaricales sp. HM26-F1. Lineage (NCBI taxonomy): Eukaryota > Fungi > Basidiomycota > Agaricomycetes > Agaricales > Agaricales sp. HM26-F1. The sequence continues at coordinate 142,569 of NIBX01000120.1, forward strand.
GCTCGGATTGCGGCCATCGGTGTCAATGCACATTCGTTCTCGTTAGTCATGGGTTTATCGGTTTTATGATCCTGTTGGGTGGTAGTACTCACTGGAGATTGGGTGTAGCATATCTTGGTCGAGAATCTTCCCGTTTGGAGCAGCGGATTCTCCCCTGAATCAGGCTGGGTTGGATCATTATAGTGATGGTACGATGATCCCGGTCGCTTCACCATTGCTTTTCGTTCATGGAATTGATACTCTTCTAACCTAGTAATCGACTATCATATCTCGATGGGGGTCGAGCCCGTGGTCACTCTCTGTAAGATTACAAACCTCGTCTTGGAACTCCTTCTGACTCAACCCGCAGTTCACTGGGATGTACCTCTGGCACTGATGGCGTTCTATGGAGGTTTCACGTCCCCTGATATCGTGGATGATTTTGTGAAGTGAGCTCGTTTCTCACCGTCACAGATGATTATGACTGAGTGAACGTGTTTAGCTACGCGGTGACTGTGTTCAAGGCCTATAATGGACGTGTGAAAACATGGTAAACATTGCCCTACTTCCTGATGTTCTTGATAGAGTCGGCTCGTCATCGTTGACCATGTAGGTACACTTTCAACGAGCCTCGCGTGTATTGTCCCCAGGTAGCCGGTTTCCCCTTCAGTACGTTGTTCCCATTTCCCCAAAGCGTCGTATCGCCTCGGGAAATTCTGATTTTAGCGGCACAGACGCGTCTCTGGCTCAAGGAGTCAATGCATCTACCGCACCCTTTCACTGTGCCTATAATCTTGGTACGTCTGGTGACATTCGTCCTTCCGACCTCAGCTTTCTTGACTTTAAGATCACGAGCTCATTATCTTTTCTCTCTCTAGTAAACGCCCACGTCGCCACTGTCCAAGCCTTCCGTGCTCTTAATATCTCAGGCGAGATCGCCTTCAAGAACGATGATTTCGTCGGGGTGCCGTGGAGAGCTAATTCTACGGAGGATCGAGAAGCGGTAGAGAGGCACGCTTCGTTTGGGATTGGCATGTTCAGTGATGTGGTGTATGCTACGGGGGATTGGCCGGAGGTCGTGAAGGATACTGTGAGCGAGGATTGGTTGCCTCGGTTCACACCGGAGCAGATCAAAGAGAACTTGGGTGTGTTTTCCTCACTAATTTGCAAGTCGTGCTGGATATGATTGTGCTGATGTTTGGCCCTGGTCCACTTAGGTACGGCGGATTTCTTCGCTATCGACCCTTACAGAACGCAATATATTGCAGCACCACCAGACGGGATTGAAGCCTGCGCGTCTGACCCACAGCATCCGCTCTTTCCTGATTGTAACGTGGTTATGAACTTTGACTCTTCTGCCGGTGGATGGGCGGTAGGATGGACGGCCGATGTCGGGACTCCTTGGCTGCAGGGCACGCCTCGACTCATGAGGGGGTATTTCAAGGAACTGAGGAGACGTTGGCCTTTTGATAAACTTGTGAGTGTCTCGTTTGCTTGTTTGCTGTGTGGATATTCTGGCTAATGGAGGTGTACTCTGATTTTGATAGTACATCTCGGAATATGGATTCACTGAGCCACTTGAAAGTTCGTTCACGGAGCTGTACCAGTTCAAAGAAGATATCACCCGGACAAGTACTGCTCCTCCTTCCTCCATTCTCTGTGATACATACTCACAAATAGCTTGCGTAGCGTATTTCATAACCTCCCTGGGCGAAACCTTGCTCTCCATCCATGAAGACGACATGCCCATTGCTGGTGCATTCTCATGGGGTTAGCACCGACGCGCCTATAATACTTGTTTGGTAATACCTAACACCGTGTTCCTACACAGCTATCATGGACAACACAGAATGGAATTCTGGTCTGTCGACTAGGTGAGTTTGTTTGGACTAAACTCGCTTGTTTTCACCTGTAATCTCGGGCTCACCATCTCCCGTCAGGTTTGGAATCCAGTATGTTAACTATACTACACTGGAAAGACACTACAAAAGATCTGCTTTGGCTCTATGTCAGTTTGAACTCTGGTTGCGCTCCTCATTCAACTTGAAGTTTTCTCACGACGTTTCTTTTAGCGGAATTCTTTGAGGCTCATGGCGTGTTCAATACCAAAACAAACTCTTCTTTCTGATGCTTAGTCTGATATAAAGTATCTAGGTAGTCCCTACGGTACCTGTAAATGAAAATTATTCCCACTTATGAGTGGGAAAACCGTTCCATGTACACCAGTTGTTGGGTCCCAGTCATAGTGACTCCCCACCATTGATGGGCGCTATGAGTGCCCAAAAGGGGGACGCGTTTGAAACTCCGATTACGCGTTCCCGGACAACCACCACAAATGAAGTAGGCCTCTGTGCTGTTTGACCATATACATACTAGCCACTGGCCCTTTGCTTGACCTTTACCACTACATATTCATCAACTAGAAGCATACAATGGCCCAGCAAGAAGTCATCGTCATCAGCAGCGACGACGAAGAAAGGTGCAACAATCATAGGGGTCGTGCTAGTGCCCATCGTTCTCCCAGCAAGCATCACGTCGAGAAGGCTCACGGGAAAAGGAAGCTAGAGTCAGACCATTCCAGTCAGTTTGACTCCCTTTGTATGTGCCCCGAGCACGTTGGATCATTGGGCGCCATAAACTGCAGCTGACCCGGATTACCTTAGATTCTAACCTCCAACCTCCACCCCCTCAACGTGTGAAGTTGAACCATAGCTCTTCTGTTTCTCAGCTTGCGACACCTCCAGGCTCTGTTTCAGGGATGGATCAAGACGGCGATTGCATACCTAAGTCGAGAAACGGGCATCTCAAAGGGAGGAAACGCTTCAAGGCTGACTTGCAAGATGTGATGAACGATGGCAAAGACGGTTTCGTGGTGTATGGGATGCTGGTCAGTGGTGAGTATTGCACAGCCTTTGACATGGGTCAAGCGATTCATAACCCGTACAAACAGGTTTCGGTTCTGAAGATGAGGGTCTATTTTCTTTCACGGTGCACGGCGGCGTCGAGGAGGAGGTACAGATCGGGTTCTTCATTTCTGGTTCGTCGGGCTCTCTGTCAATCACATCTCATTCTACCCAACCCTTTGTCTTATTGCGTTGCAGATACATCCGACTATCCTGCTCAGCACTGCTTCTGCGCGTCGTCAGAGTCGAGACTGTCTCCGCGGACGTCCAGCATCATAGATGAGGTCGCGACTTTGCCTTCCTCCACCATCCAAGACGCGATCCAAGGGATTCTACTCAAGTTGGCCAATATATCCGGTCCTGCAGATGGTTCCTCTGACGTAGAAGAGGACGATAGCGACGAGGACGCGAATTTCTACTATGACGATGACGATGACGAGTACGGATTACCAAAACGCGACTCGCTCATTAAACACGCCGTCCTGCAAAAGTACGCGTTATTCCCTTAGCTTTCCAGGTTTGTTGTACTGATGAACCAAACTTACAGTGACTGGAATGAGATCGTCGCCACTGGGTATCGCCCGGGTTTCCTGAAATTCACGGAAGATTCCTTCGCTATCAGCGTTTCCTATCCTGTAACGTTGATTTCCCAGCTAGTACCGCCAAGCACCTTGATGGCCTGGGACCGCCGCCTTCTTTCCAAACGACAGTACCTCACTCTCCTCATCACGGACATGGATGGCGTATACCCTCACGCACCAGGAATCTCGTCCAAACCACTCTCCTTCAAGGTCGGCTTGACCGGTAACTACAAGCCAGGGGTCGAAGCTGCCAAGGAGATGATGCGGAAGTTCGGCTCGCTTCAGGCTGATGCTGAGGAGGAACTAGAGCGACAGAGACTCGAAGCGGAGCAGGAGGCGAAAATGCAGGTCGATACAGAGGAGGATCCAGACACTGATGATGTCCTAGTAGAGGACGGTGATGAAGACGAGGAAGAAGAAGACATAGAGGAGCCGGACGATCCTGATCGCTTTAACCGGTTCAGTTTGAGCAATTCCCTAGAGACGCTGATGGATTCATCGTTCCTCAAGCTGGTCCAGATCCGAACGCAGTTTGGACTGGGGTGGGCCGGTGCTGAGCTCTTGAATTCGATGGTGGAGAAGAATCAAGTCTGCCCGCAGGAGGTATACGAGAAGATGGAGCAGGTATGTCATTCTATCGCGCTAGGCTAACCGACCGGCCTGACTTGGTTTTTTAGGTTCTCAAGGATCAGGACGCATGGGAACGATCCCTGCCCAGGAGCCCTAATTTCCCTCAAGAGCCAGACGTAGGCGGGGACCATCTTAACCTTCCCTTGGTTGCGTTCTCGTACCTACTTCGTCGATTTGTGGTAAGACCGTTCTTTCTTCAGCCTGAACGACAGCCTCTCACGCATACACCTCAAGAATTGTACCCGATACTGCCTCGTCTGTCATAACATGCTCAACAATAAGCTCGAAGTACTCAAGCCCACCGTCTGCGAAGAAAAACTATGTATATACCAGTACTACTGCCTCAACCAGGGACCTTCCCTTGAGGTACGCGGACTCACAGACGTCTCTCCGCTCTTTCTCATTCCTTCTTTTATCAGTACCAAATCTGTCATAATACTGCGACAGTCGACTTGCTACTTTCGCTCACGTATACGGCTGCAATAGAGGGTGCCCTCAGCGACCCTCTGCCTGTGGGGATGAATCTCCGTGTCCAGTTACCGACCTATCTACCGCCTATCACGCAATACCATAGACCTGGCATGGTTCTGGGTGGCATGGCACCGGGGCGGGGACAAGCTAGTAGTAGTTCTCAAATTGAAAGACCCGCCACGGTTGATTTGCGACCTGACGCTGATGGTCTCGTCGACTTTGACAGTATGGGTATTCAACAGATGAGAGGTGCCGTGGTTCAGTTGATCAAATCGCTCCCGCCCGTTAGTCTCCTGCTCATTTTCACATCGTCTGGTCTTTAAGTGATATTTGTCTGGTACTAAGACGTTTATTCGATAGATCAAGGCTATGAAGAAGCACCTGTTGAAACCCGTTAAGTCCGGGAAAGCGAAAAGGACTCTCAAGTCCCTGGATCCGTCGATCCTGCCTGCAGCTTGGCTGATTCTCCGATGGTGAGAGTTTGTTTCTTCCTTCTTTCCTTCCATGGCTTTCTAATACCTGTTCTCGGTTATAGGTGTGTCGCCTCATGCACCGCTCATATTGAAGAAAGCGGTCCTCAGGATAGGATCAGAAATTTGGGTGATTTTGGCCTATTCGTTCTCGCTCTCGCTGCCCTGCTGATGGGTTTGGTAGGGGACGAATGGCATCAGTTCAGATTCAGCGTCGGGGCACCCGATGCTCAGACGAAATTCAACGCTGCGGTGAGAGAGGGTCAGCAGACGAACACGAATATGCTGACATACCCATCTCTTTATGTGAGGTCCTACTTGTCTCTATCTCTAATGACTATTCCTGATAACGGTCAAATTGTAGGCATTCCACGGCTCTGCAACACGGAACTGGCACTCTGTAAGTAGCTGACCTGCGTATCAACGTCGACATCTTCTCATACCCTCCCAGATCATTAGAAACGGCCTTTGGTTTAAGGATGTCGTCAATGGGAGAGCTTATGGTCATGGTAATCCCTTTCAGCTCCTTCACTTTCGAGTCCTGATCGAGTCGGGCTAGGCATATACCTCGCGAAGGAGGCTTCTATATCCATGCACAGTTATTCTGTCTCTTCCAAAAATTACTGGGAAAACAGCGCGATCCATCCGTCGACATGTACTGCCCTGGCCGAGGTCGTGAATCAGCCTTCTAAGTTCGTGTCCAGTAACCCTTATTGGGTGGTTCAACATCCAGAATGGGTGATGTGGTACGTTTTTCCTTCACCTCTCGTGTCCACAACCGCATGCTGATCATTGTTGACTGACCACCTTCAGTCGATATCTACTTGTTCGGGGTCGGCGCGTTGCGGAAAGAGCGCCGGCAGATTCGACTGCCACCCCTCTTGTCGCACTCGATCCCAATGCTCCCGCTTACCTCCCAGCTAAAGCCGGCTCCAGATCGGCACAGGTCACAGCAACACCAGGGCATCTTGTGCCACCAGGATCTGTAGAGCTCATCCAGATACCCGATCCTAGCTACCAGATCGCTGACCTGATGAGGGTACGGATGGGGGAGGTGACGGGGATGGTTGAAGAACCCGATCGGCAGGATATGGCTATATTTCAGTGGACGCCTCCTGCTCATTCTCAGTCGAATGTAGTTAACGGCAAGGCGAAGGAGGTCGTCGTCATAGACGACAGTGATGACGAGGATTACGCCGTTGGAGCGTCTTCTTCGGCACATTTGGATCCTAACGACTGGCAGCACAATGCCGAGTGGGTTCAAGAAGGGATAAAGCATCTTCTACCTCCGCCCTCTGAGTCATCTCCTAGCTCGACGATGGCGGTTCAACGAGAGCTAAAATCGATGTTACGCGAGCAAGAGAAGGCGAAGAGTATGAAGGAGCTAGGGTGGCATCTTCCTACGGATCTCATCGGGGACAATCTGTTCCAGTGGGTGGTCGAGATGCACTCTTTCGACGAGGATTTGATCATCGCGAAGGATATGAAGGCCAAGTAAGTCATTGCGTCGCAACTCCTTCCCCGCTCGGGGATGCATACTGACGTATTCGAGCAGTGGTGTGAACTCTGTCATATTTGAGATCATCTTTCCTCCTACGTTCCCATTGTCCCCTCCGTTCTTCAGGATCTTGACGCCAAGGTTTCTCCCGTTCATAAGGGTAAGCTCGCCCTTAGTTCCATTACTCTTTACGAACTGTACTCATGCTGCTTACAGGGCGGTGGCGGTCATGTAACTGGCGGCGGTTCTATCTGTATGGACCTTCTAACATCCGATGGTGAGCAAACAAGTTCTTCTCTGACTTTAGTCTCTCGATTCCGTACTAATCTTCCTACCAAGGTTGGCTTCCCAGCTACAGGTTTGTTCTACGCTTGCTTGACGAAATTTAAATAGTCCGACTCACATCTGCTCTTTCCAGCATTTCTGCCATTCTTCTTCAGATTAAGCTAGCGATATCCAACCCAGATCCACGTCCGGCAAGGTTAGCTCCTGGTACAGAATGGCGAAGACATTACGGCCCTCAGGAGGCTTTGGAAGGGTATAAGAGGGCAGCAGCGACCCACCATTGGACTGTGAGCATTCCTTTATTTACACTGGCTGTTTACTGATTCTGTTCACAGGTACCAGCCGGTCTAGACAAGCTAGTACTTCGGCGATGAACGTTGGATCTGAGACCGTATTCAGTACGCAGGCCTCGAGATTTGAGGCTCTTAGATTGATTTGTTAGTTTCTCCTATCTTGTTTTTTTAGTCACTTTGCACTTCGTTTAGCAATTGTATCTGTTGGGCTTTTCCCCATCCTCATTTCATGATTATTTTGCTCTGACTCCCTCGGTTTGCTTGAAAATGAGAATAGCTCGGACTCAGGTCAGGATGAGCCTGCTTTCTGACGCGGTGGTGTGACCTTGAACGCGTCTACTCCCAATCGGGCCGGACCTAGTCAAGGTATCGAGTCGATACTGAGCCTACTCTGACGTCATGTAACCAATCACAAGAGGTATATTACCCCACATTGACCTCTCGCCTTCGTCATGTTTTCCAGGATTTCCACAACTCGTTCTTCACTCTCATCTACCAGAATCTACACCGCAACAGCCCGCTTTCCATCCCTTGTTCTCCTCCGAAATATGGCATCTCACCAGAAGACTTTGACTGAAGCAATTAAAGAGGATCACCAGGAGGTTTGTTTTCTCGCATCGCTAGCAGGAGCTGTGGACTGAGACCATTTTGTGCAGATGTACGAGTACTATAACCTATACAAGAAAGCTGCGGGTAATGCTGACACTCAAGAGCGATGGGCGAGACAGCTCATTTGGGAGGTCGCTCGTCATGCCGTTGGTGAAGAAATCGTCGTCTACCCTCTCATGGAGAAGCACCTCGGGGAGAAAGGTCTGCAACAAGCTAATCATGACCGTGAAGAACATCAGGTATGTTTTAACAGCGGTTACAACGGTATCCCCCCTGCTAATTCTCATCCGGCATCAGCAAGTCAAGGAGATGTTATCCCAGCTTGAGTCTTTGACTCCTGCCGCTGATTCCTACAACGACCTCTTGAAGAAGGTGATGGATCATTTACATCATCACAATGACGAAGAGGAGATCAAAGATCTTCCTATTCTCGAGCCTGCTCTCGGCGAAGAAGTCAGCAAACAGGCCGCAGCGGAGTTCACAAGAACTAAGAAGTTCGTTCCCACTAGGTTTGTTCCTTACCGAGTGTTACTTTCAATCGCAAGGTCTCATAACGTTTTATTCAGGGCCCACCCGAGTGCGCCGAATCGCCCACCGTTGGAGACTCTGGCAGGCTTCCTCGTCGCTCCGATCGACAAGCTCAAGGATGCGTTCGCCAAGTTCCCTACAGAGGAAATGAAGGAGTCGGCTTGAGGATTGCCTCATATTTACAAGGTCCATCATACTTTTGTACGCACCCGTAGTTCAACAAATTGTACCAACATCGATTCTTTCTCTCCCTCCTTACTCGGGCTGTGTTTATCCATTGGCATGCTGGCGGAGCGATGACGATCAGTTTTGCACTCCGACTCGACGCGTGGATAATGGCGCGTCAAACACGATCACATGTGTGCATTGTACTATAGTGTCCTATAGTTTACCCGCATTCACTTAGATAGCGCGTTGAATCCTCCATAAGTCCGACTCGAAGCCAATTTTTTTTAGAATGTATTACAGAAGTAAGGGGCTCAGTAACGAAGACAGGGAGGCATAATGGGTCTATCATATCAGAGTGGCGGTTGCGACTCTGATCTCGCTAGAGCCCCATTGTGCTGTCAGCAGAGAACAATGGGATTCATCTCGACCTTATGACTTTATGGCCACATCGGATCAGGCATCTTCCTGCCAGTGCTCCTTGGGGACTACTTAAAAACAACCACTTTACCACACACCGTCTTCTTCACTTTTCAACCACTACTTCCCTCCTCCGAGTCCGCGTCCAGAGTCCAGACTCCTTTTCATATTATATCTTCCAACCTAGCGTCCGAGATTTTTATTATGCATATTCTTCGTAAGATTGCTTCTCAGCGTAAGTCTAATCAACGACTATAATATACTCCTTTGTACTGAACCGACCTCGCAGGACAATCAGAGAACGACCCATCCAGTAGTCAATCAGACCATTCTCAGATCACCGACCGGACCAACCTAGCGCAGCGCTTCATAACCCAAATACCGACGTACCTATCTGTCCCTTCATCTTCGTTTTCACGCTCTTCCTCCTCCCGGAGTAACTCAGCACGACACGCCAGCGAGAAAGCTTCCGACGCGGTGGATGCGATGACCCGCAAGCTGAAGAACGACTACAACACACTGCGAGAGAAGACCAAGTCTTTGTGGAAGGACAACCAGCAGATGAGGAGTACCAATCGTCAGCTGAACGAAGAGAACCGCGACTTGAGGGAACAGCTGAACGCCGTGGGCCCGATAATGGCGGTTTTACAGAAGGAGGTGGAAACCTTGCAAGAGATGTTGCAGTGCGCGTTAGATGGCGGTGTGGATAGGGGCCATAAGTGCCTCATGGATATGGTTCTACGGCGAGAAGACGAGCTCAGAGGATTTCGCATGTTGGAGGAGGAAGAGAGGATAGCGAAGGAGAAAGCAAACTTGGAGGCAAGACAACTGAAATTAGCGGTACAGCCTATACCCGGTCCTGATGTACAGCAACGGTCGAGGGAAGGCTGGTTATAGCTCTGCGTGGTCGAGACAACGGAGGAGAACGAAGGATAAGCTTAGCAGTTATATTGTAGATCTAGAGCCACAGGTGTACAACCATAAATATTCGACAACCGTCATTGGGTTTCCCTCTCTTTCGTCCGCCCACACATGATAGAGTTGATATAATCTCTAGTCCCGCCTCTTCTCATCTAACCTGATATTGGAACCCGGGGCCGAGGGCCCTACCGCGTTCTCGTTACATCCTTCAATGAAGGCCTCTGCCTCGGGATGTTCAAGTCTAACGGCTGCCAGTTTCTGTAGTGAGGGCACGTCAGTGAATCTATGCTCAAAGTTTTAAAGAGCATCAACAATCCACGTACGATCCGGGCGGTGTGAACGGCTTCCCAACACAAGGCGAAAATTGCCGCTCTAAGTTCATGTTTCTGTTCAAGAAAGAAATCAATCACGATTCGATGCTGGAAAGAATCTTACAGAAGAAAAAGAGACGAACCTTCTCTCTCCTCCTCGTTGTGACAGTATCCCCTCCTGGATCTCTAGTAGGGGCCCCGGTGAAGTGGTCAACGCACTGGCAAAAACGTCTCACGGCGTTGAGATCCAAGTAGCGCAAACACGTGGCCACGATGAACAGGACGACGAGCCAAACGATAGTAGAGCCTTGGATACGGATGGTGACCATGACTATAAGCTGATGTTCAATAGGTAGAAAGCAGTTGAAAGGACTGTGGGTGTTTTGTTTGGTGAATTTCAAGACACCCAATAGGGCTGGTATTTAACCCATTCCAGCGCTCTCCCATTGTTATTCACGGGCAACCAGGACCAGTCTCAACAGCGGTCGTGTATCCAATACAGCCAGATAGATTCTGGGTACGTGGCAGGTCCAAGATCAAAGATGCCGCAGTAAGAGGCGCTGAATCGAGGAGATCAAGAAGAGCACTGAGAATACAAGAGGTCGACTGCGCAGCTTGTCCAGGTGAGAACACGTATGCAGACCATCCTGAAATCAGCTAGTGGGAATCATAGTTTACTGAGGCCACGTAGGCCCTTGACTTTGGGTAGCTCTGTTCGGTGGGAATGTAGCTCGATGAGGTGCATGAGGAACCGTAAGGGGCAAGTGAGCTCTGGTATCCAATCAGTAGTCCCTTTGAGACCGAACACGGTCACATGTCACTCCTGGAAGCTGATGGTGGACCAACCCGTGGATTACCCACAATCGCCGCCTTCTTGCTGGCCAACCTGAGCGGTCTGCCTTTGTATACGTCCGCATTTCGTTGTACGGAGCACATTCTCATTGTCTACATTCAAGTACTATAAGTAGTACCTGCCAAGTCATGGTCAGTCACCTCCCTCAACTCAAGTTCCCTGGTTTTGTTTCGCGATGCCGCAGAAGAGGCTGTTCCACGAGTCAGGTAGATAAGCTCCCCCCTAGTCTTGACCATAGTTCTAAAAGTCAAATATTTGATTACTCAACTTTGACATGCTCTTTCGCAGATGCATATGATGAAGACGAAGTTAATGTCCTACCTAAAGCACCTTGGGGTGGTCGCAAGCGCACTGATGAGACCCCCTCAAGAGGGGACGTAAAAGCGGCTGCTATGCCTGTGCATGAAATCCCTACAGCCACACGGAATCTGATCGAATCGACAGGAAGAGAAAGTGACCCCGAGAAGAGCGATGTAGAGAAACTACGCGCTGAGATAGCACGAATCGAGACCGAGAATATAATATTGAGGGAGAGAAACGAACAGCTGCGGTTAAAAGCTCAATCCGAAGAGGCGTGGAAAGAACAAAGGGACCATTTTCTCAGCATCTTTCAGAGAGACTCGAGGAGGACTGGGCTTTTGAAGGATCTTATTCACTGTTGGGCTGATGAGTATCAGGATAGAGGGTGGAAGAGTCTGTTGACCTTGGTTCTGAATCAGGAGGCTGAGCTGCAGGCCCTGAAGAATCATGAGCCTTCTGAAGATGGGACGGATGCTGACGAGGAATCGAACACGAGGAGCTCTGAACATAAAGCTCTTGAACCCGGGGGATGGGGAAAAGGCGCTATGGATTCTTATCGAGTTGACGACTAGTAAACCCCAACAGTGTAATAGAGTGTCCATACGTACAGTTTCGCGGCTTTGTGGGTTCCATAATTCGGAAAGGCACTGTGGTACGCAGTGCAGATAAAAGGCTGGTATTCCTTTGGTTATATAACAGTTTGTCCTTGACATGGTGTGTTAATTAGAAACGTTAGTCGTGGGAGATTGACTCGAGTCTGGTGAAAGCTCTGGCAAACGATGCGCAGAGCTGAGATTCCCATAGAGTCAATCAGCAAGTAAAACACAGTCAGTTGAACCTCAACTTCAGTCTTTTCGTTAGGGTTTCCGCTATACAAAACAGAGGAATAGACGATGATGGAGAAGGAGGTAGATTCAGAACAAAAGTGGATGGGCTCAGGTGATCAACTCAAAATTGATGCTAGCCGTCTTTTGCCGCTTGTGGTCTCCCATCATGGCGTCCTCAATGTCACTGTAGCTCTTCAGTAGCTTCAGTCTCCTCAGTCCCTCTTGGTCTCGTTTCTGCACTCTCCTCGTCTCAAAACTTCTCCAGTTTTGGCACCTTACCCGACTCCCACGACGCTTAGCCTTTGTCGCAATGGCTTCCTCTGATCCCAGCCAGAATATCACCATGACCAGAGAGGATCTCCAGCTCTTGACGGCCTTCGCCGTAACCGCCGATTATGGATTCATGCAGACCACCTGTCTTATAGGGTTCTATGGTCTGTACCCTAAATTTCCTGTTAGCCTGAGTTTGCTGACTTGGAGTTTCTTTAGGTGCATACTTTGTGGTTTTCGGGATGGCGATCTACGCCCTGATCATGTATGTACGTTCCTTTCATTCTTCTTGTCTTATTCTTTGCTGATAAGTAATACTAGGAGACTCTCATGGAGAAGTCGCTCTACTGGGATCCTTCTCTTGTCGCTCCTAGGATCGTTCATCGTCACGACGCTCTGCGTAGGGCTCTTCGTCGTGCTATCTTTCACTTTGCTACGGGTGGTCCTCATCCACAGTGACCCCTCTACCAGCTTTATGGATAGGATAGAGGCGTTCAGGGAGATGGTATGGGTCGGAAGAGCCCAGAGACTGATACATGTACTTATGGGTGGTGCCGATTGCAACCTAGTCGTCAGTACTCCTTCCTGTTCTATACAAGATAGAAGATAGTCTAACCTCTCATGATCTTGTGTAGTTCATAGTGAACGACTCCGTTGCTGTCTGGCGAGCGTTGACACTATGGACCGAGAGCGGCAGGCATCATCTGGGGGGTTTCTTACATTTCCTGGTCTTCTCGAATTTCGGTATGACGACTATGCGCTATTTGTCTTGAAGGCAGCTTAGCTTATCGCATCGTCTTCCTTTAGCTCTCTACCTAGCCTCTGTCAGCATCGCCTACGTCAACCCCGACAGCCCGGTCACTGATAATTCCGCCACTGTCGCTCTCCTTCAACTAACCGGTTCGGCCTTGGGAACCCTCGCTAACGTTATTGCGACATCCGTCTTTGCCTATATGACTTGGTATGCGACTGACTTTTACTACTCTTCGTAATCATACTCATAAAATGCATACTGCAGGCGATATGATGTTCAAGTGAACAAAGGAGACGTACGGCTACGGACCAGGAAACGTCTTGTTCTTCTTACGGAGTCTGGGCTACTCTACGCTGTCTTACAGGTTCGCCTCTTTCTGCCTCTGAGTTAGTGTTCGACCTCACATAGATCTTCCTTCGGCTCCATATACATAGGTGGTAAAACTCGTGTTAGCAGCCATTCCAGATGCTTCGACGCCCCTGAGTAGCCCTCTGATCACTGCCAACGTGGTTTGGCAACTGGGCGGCTTCGTGTTGGGTGTAAGTTTGTTCCCTCAGAGGCTGTTTTACTGTACCATCGTTCTCATCTCGACTTTCATGATACTCTAGGCAATGTACACACCCGCTGTAGTCCTCATCGTCGCCTATAGACGGTCCATGGCACATCTCATCGACGCTTCCGCCCATCTCGATGAACACGGAACGCACGAGAACTCGTCGGGTTCAGAGGTCAAATCTCAGCAAAGGAGTCCGGTTCTTAGTCCCCTTATGAGACGAGGTCATGAGCAGCAACCTGACAAGGCCTACGCTGATGCTTAGGGAGGTGATGAAGCCTGTTGTGGGGACGCGGATGGCCCGGTCAACGTTCCTCGTCCTCATGAATTCTTCACGACTGCATTACGACTTTCTGATGTATGAATAGCCTGAAATACGATACCCTTTCTGTACCATCACATATGGGACCCATAGGATCCCTAGCCAACGCTACACTCGACGTAGACGGTATCGCATGGGCTCACATCAGAGGTCGAAGCAAAACATGCAACGACACGAAAGCTGGATTGAGAAGGACAGTAGTCCCAATCATAGTCACAGTGAAGGGGGAACAAGAAGCTGGCAAGACGTAGAAGTCGGGCCATGTGTAAAGACACAAGCGCTCAGGAGGGAGAAGAGGACACAGGGATCGACGGCAGCAAACTCAATTCAAGAACCGATGCCAAGGATTCGAACTGAGGAGACGAAGAGGAATGGGTTGGGAGACCACGGGGCATATATTTATATCAGAAAGCTAGATATAAAGTAAAGCTGCGTGTCTACGCCGCGACATTCAAACACATGGATAATCGAACATACACATAAGGAGAGACCATGGGGAGAAACCATATGCGAGCAAGGAATTTTTGAAGAGCGCTGGCGGAAAGCCGAAGTGCTCAGAGACGACGACCACGACGACCACCCTAAGCAAGACGAAAATTCGTTGAGTAAAACCGTTCAAAGAGCCAAGAGTCTGAAGAAACGTACCTTGCGACGAGTGGAGTCGGTGGGGACGGGGGTAACGTCCTCGATCCTTCCAATCCTCATACCGGCACGGGCGAGAGCACGAAGGGCGCTCTGAGCACCAGGCCCTGGGGTCTTGGTGCCAGTTCCACCAGTAGCACGGAGCTTGATGTGGAGGGCGGTGATACCGACTTCACGGCAACGGGCAGCGACGTCCTGGGCAGCCAACATGGCGGCATAGGGAGAGGATTCGTCACGGTCAGCCTTGACCTTCATTCCACCTAGAGAAGAATTCATATCAGTACAGTCAGAATGGCTAGATACGATAGCAGAAAACAACGTACCGGTGACACGGGAGATCGTCTCCTTTCCAGAGAGATCGGTGATGTGGACAAATGTGTCGTTGAAAGAGGCGAAGATGTGGGCAACGCCGAATACGAGTTCACCCTCAGCGACTTGGGGACCGAGCTGAACGGTGGTCTCTTCCTTGGCGACCTTAGCTTTCTTGGGGGGCTAGAGATAACATCCGGTGGTCAGCATCGCAATCCATCGAAGAAAACGCGCATTTGGACAATTCCAAAGCGTAGGATGGTCGAATGGGCCGATAATATCAGTCTGGGATGCTCACCATGTCGATGGATGTGTTGAATGGAGTACTGGAAGGGAGTCTTGAGGAGGAGGACGAAACTCGAGGAGGATTTGTTGATGGGAGGAAAACGTACACGTGCCAACTCATCCTCCAGTCTCAACGGCCCGGCTATGGTAGGAGTGTTCCTTTGCTATGCGAGTTCATCTCGATTGCCACAGTGAAAGCAGATATTGAGATTAGGAAAGGGGATACCAAAAAGAAATAAGGAGTCCTAAAAATCAGAGAGAAGTCACTCATAAGATGAATGAGATGGACGTTGAGAAATAAGCGACTGAGTGAATCATTCGACGGTAAAACAGCAAATGGGTATCATGAAAGTAGATTGGGTTTGGGTATTGAGAAACGGTACGAATACAATGAGAGCGACGAAGAGGAGAGATGAATCCGTACAGAAAGACAAAACGAAGAACAATAAAATAGAAGAAACCAACATAAGACCCAGAGTCCTACTGAACAGCAATGATGTTCGCGTCCTGACACCAATGAGCAATCCTGCGCAACACCGCCGGCTCCTTCTTCATCGGCGACACTTCAACCACCACCTTCTCCCAAACGACAGGCTCCGGTGCGCGAGGTCGTGGTGGGAGAGGCGGAGGGGTCCTGACCGGAGGGACGGGCTTGAGAGAGCGATCAACGGTGAAAGTCCCTATCGTCTCCAGCTCCTTCCTAACCTTGTCAACTGTAATCCTCGTCCTTGGATCGGGGTCGAACATGCGCAGGAGAAGCGAGTGAGCCTCGTCTGAGACTCGACCACTAGCTATCAGACTCCGCGGATCCCTGGTGAAGTCCCGATACCGCCGATCGCACTTGTCTGCCAATGTCCAAGGGTTTCTGTTGTTGATCATCTCGAACAACATCACCCCGAGAGACCAGACGTCGGAGGATTTGCGAGAGGTGACGCGGCAATGAACAGTTTCTGTAAAAAGAGAAGGACGGGTCAGTAAGGAGGAATACGATGAGTAGAAAGGGGAAAGCAGAGTAACCCACCTGGACTCATGTAAGGAGTGGTCCCACAAGTATTTCCAGTGACCGGTTTCGAGGTAGCCAGTCCGAAGTCCGCCAGGAAAACCTCTCCAGAGTCCGTCAGGAGAACATTCTCTGGTTTGAGGTCCCGATGAGCGACACCCCTCTCGTGGCAGTGGGAAACAGCGTCGAGAAGCTGAGTGAACAAGCTCCTCACCGACTCGCTGTTGAGAACCGTGGAGCGCCTGCCGCGTATCCTCTTCTGCAGAGTGCCGCCGCCGACGAAGTCCATCACCAAGATGGTATGAACCTCCTCCTGAATCGCATGATGCAAGCTTACGATGTTGGGATGGCCCGAGACGCGACGATGCAGGACTGCTTCCTGAACTTGGGAATGGCTACGAGAAGACCGAAGGTCGTAGCGCTTCATGGCTTTGACGGCGTACTGTTTGGGATTCTCAGTGACAGTAGCGTCATGAGCTCTCCAGACGCTACCAAAAGCACCACTACCGACGACATAGTCCAGGACGAGGGGGCCATCGGGTGTCTGCAGGATGTAAGGTCCCGAGGTAGCGGTGCCGTTCGGGGTGACGTTCGGGACCTGCTGGAAGACCTCTGCCAGAGGTGTGGGTTTCCCGGTGATTGGGCGTGTGACGAGGGGCTGGGGGACATCCTGAAAACAATCCTCCAGCACTTCCGGGTCAACGTTGGACACGTGTGCACACCCGAAAGATCGACGCCAAAGCACAGTCTCGATGGCTATCTGCTCACCGGCAGAATTCAACCTGTAGCCCTTGATCTGACGATAGGCAACCCATGTACCGACATCGTCTGTAGCCATGTCGGAGTCGGAGTCAGAAAACTTCTCAGGGCGAGATGCAGCAGAGATAAGCAAGCAAGGTGAAGGAGGAGAGAGGAGAGAGGGCTTGGTATTATCGAGGCCTGAACCGACCATGGTAGGTTGCTGATTCGTCGTGAGAGCTGGGTATATGGTGGAAATATTCAGCGTAGGGAGGAGAGTTAAACTTACATCCAGTTATTGTGGACTTTTATACTTCGCTGGGAGGCCCCTGGTTTGCTCAGAAGGAGACTGGGTGCGTCGACAGCGTCCTCAAACAGGATACTCCTGAATTTCGCTCAGACAACCACAGCATGTCATAACGAATCCATGGTTCGTAGGGAATCCGCGGAGCCATATTATCAACCAAGTAGAGTTCTAGACAAAATGAGAGGATATTAAACGTAGAAAACAAGGCCTTGCAGTCTCTTGGACTCGCAGTGGGGATAAGAGTGAGGAGGCCGGTTCAGAATCATCAGATTCAGTAATGGTCACCTGACTCATTTGTAAGTGGCAGAGGTCGGAACGGGCACGATGACTTAAACTCGTTCTCCCACCTCTCCAGACTCAAAGTCCAGTCTATCTCTCTTTTTGCACCCACTCTAAACCTTTGATCCAGAGATAACCTACAGCTTATCATGTCCTGGCAAAGTTAGTCCTCCCGCGATCTTTAACGATCTCCCTCTCGATTCTGAGATTATACATCCATATCGTTTCTTTCAGCCTACGTCGACTCCAACCTGGTCGGAAGTGGCAAGGTCTCAAGAGCCGCGATTTTAGGTCTTCAAGGCGGTGTATGGGCCTCTACAAAGGGGTACTCGGTGAGTAATACACAACACAGCTTCAACGACAGGGACGCTGAACTGTTTCTGTCTGGCTTTCATCATCAGTTGTCTGTCCCTGAGCAGAAAGCTGTTGTTGCTGCTTTCGATAAACCAGATGCGGCACAGGCGAGCGGCGTCAGGCTAGGCGAACAGAAATTCTTTGTCCTTCAAGCTAACCCAAAGAGTATCTACGGCAAGAAAGGAGTGCGTACAAAGTTTCGTTTCGTATGTTAGAAATCTCTCTTTTCTGATCTCATATTTCTTCTCGATAGGCCGATGGAGTCGTGCTGGTAAAGACTAAACAAGCTGTTCTCGTTGCAGAATACGTCGCTCCTGTACAAGCCCCCGAGTGTGTTTCCATCGTTGAAGGTCTGGGTGATTATCTAATTGGCGTTGGATACTGATTGAGTAGAATCATGGATACATCCCAACGAGAATTGTGTTCTTGTGTACTGGGCTTAGAATGCCATACTGTATTTGTGCTATCTCTATCGAGCCATTAGGCACTTCAGAATTAGGCACATATGGGATCGTCCTAAACGTCCTCTCGCACGGACCGTTCGAGATTTTGTACAAAGTGAACCTAAACTAGAACTTGAACAATAGATTCAGGATGAACTCATACCATGCCGCGAAATCTCCATACAAGGTTTGATTCCGGGTCACCTTGAACCAGCGGTTCGCGATAATGTCAAACGGATCACAAAACAAATGGCTCAATGAGCCATATAAGGTGATCTCGGATCACCCGTATAGGCATAACTGGTACCAGTTCGCGAGCAGCTGATCCGGTATTATATTCGGTGGTGCCCGAAATTACTGATTCGGGGACCGGTTTGGGGTTACCCCGCACCGAATCCTGAACGACTCGTTCAGGGACCAAGTACGCGGCGCGTACACTGGGTGTACACGCAGAGTCCATCCCGCGTACATGCTTACTGGAGACCTGCCAATTAAGGACTCCTGGCCCACTACAAAGTCACAAAATATACACCCAAGCAAAGCTGGGAATTCCTTTCATGTATAAACTCTAATTTCATGGCACTGGTTCTACAAGTAGCTGCGTACACAAGTTCACAAGTCCGAAGAAAGTAAAGGTGGAAGGAAAACTAAGAGGACTGGGCAGAGTGCACCGCTGAATAGTACTTGGTGGGTAGTTCGCAGGCTTATTCCTGTGCAAGTGGTGAGCGTGAAATTCTTTTTAGTTTGAGAGAATACGCACTCGGGATAAATTGAGGTAGACGCAGCGGTTGCCCGAAAACTGGAACTTAGCTGCGTGCGACACGATGTTGCGTATGGGTACGCAATCGGGGACTGGGGAGAAGTCTGAAGAGTAGGTTCGAGCGGGGAAGTGGGTGTATTTCTGGAATGGATCGAGCTTTCCAGCTGGCAAGGGGGCTTGGCGTTTAATCGTGAAGAATGAATTACCGTCGCGAGTTTTGATTTTCTCAATGGATCCAGCAACGAACTCGCTTGAAGCAGAGTCGGGGTAATAAAGAACGATGCTATTTCCGAGATGCGTTGAGGAGCGGGAATACACTGCCTTACCGTCTCTGAAGTAGGCGTGCTCTCCGCTTGGCCGGTCTACGCCCTGGACACTACTACTTTTTCGCGATGGAAACGCCTTGTCAAGTAAGGCTTTAACAGCTTTTACGACGCGGGGGCAATCCGGCCTGTTGAGCCATCTCCGCACATTGCTGCCACCGAGATATGAAGTAAGCATGGTTTGCTCTAAAGGGCCCCCCACCATGTTGTTAGTTTCGGTTCGCTGGAGTATCCCTACGAGTCTCTCATAGGGAAAAGCCCACCAAGCCATGACGGGCCCGAAAAGCAGTAGAAAATCGTGCAGGTGAAATGCAAGGTGGATGTTGGGACGCTTGCCATGCTCCTTTGTATGCGGATGGATAACGTGCAAATTATCCACCCACTCCTTCAAGAGCTCTCGATAGGTAGAGGCCATATGGGAGTCGGTGGAATAACGACCTAAAATGGTCAGAGCTTGAAAGAGAGCCATACTATGGTCCAGTTCAGCTGCGAAGGGTGAAGTGGCGCTATCGCCCCACAGGATGACCAAGGCGATAGGTACATATATGGTGGAAAGTATTCGCCATTCATCAGCTTTGATAGTTCCAGCTGCATGCTCCCCGTAGTTCTTAGGTACGGAGCTGATGTAGCTAGGCTTTGAGGTGTTCGCGATTACGTGCTGGACAAAGGAGAGAGGGTTTGGAAACTCGGGAACGAAAGCTGGAACCAAGGGCTTTTTCAAGCGCTGGGGGGTGGTTCAATGACTAGATTAGAAGCACGCAACTGCTAGAACTCACCCATGCTAGCAGCAACTTGCTGAAGTCAATTTTATATTTCGCCTTGCGGGTAGAGCCGTCTTCTTGGGCAGCGGCCAGTGCGTCGATACCCAGACTGAAGCACACAAACTTCAGAGGGCCTAGATTGGCGGCTTGAAGCCTCTTCAGAAGTGCCTCCTGGTTCATACCACCCGGCTCTGAAGAGAAAGGGATAACCAGAGCGCGGTGGATAGCAACAATCTGGCTGGGTTCCTTCCCTTCAAGGTTGATACGAAATTCAGCAGGCACGGAATTGTGGTCGTACTGCGGCCAAGGAAACTCGTATGCTGGGGCAGATGCGTGCACGCGAGATTGCTTCGCATCAAGCAAGAGTACATGCCTGCAATGGTAGTGGGCTAGACCCTCGTAAGCGCAGTGCATAGAGTCCACCACAAGCATCTTGGTAGGATCCCAGTAAGGAAGCCTCCAGAACTCGGACCACCGCACACCAAACTGCGAAAATATTTGCTCGCGTTCGGATAAGGTAGGGGCATCCCTCCAGAGTTCTGCTTGTTTCCGCAGTTCGCTGGAGTCGCGCAAGTGCCACCTATCGTAGTCGGTGTCGTGCACCGTGCTCGTATGGTATTTGTCGCAGACAGAGCAGTAATGGTGCGAGTTATGGGCTGCTAGCCCCGAAACTTTCCTAGCAGCAGGAAGGTCGTTAATAGAAAAAGCGAACGCAAAATAGACGAGCCGCCCTCGAGGAAACTTCGCAGTTCTGGAGACGCGGTAGCCCCTCTCCCAACCGACCAGTGCTGCATCAATGAACGGCCGGAGGTAGTACGATATATTGGCTAGTTGCGGCTCGTTGGGCCCTGGGATGATGCCAATTACCCACATGTTCTCTATTCTGTTGCGCAAGTGCTCTGGTAGTGCCAGATTGACCACAGAAACCACACCGATCGACTGGGCAGGCCCGCGCGAATTGTTACCATTGACCTTGAAAAAATCGACATGGATAGCGAGAAAGAGCTTGGCAGTGGAAGGGTTCACTCTACGAGCGAAGAGCTTTTTATCTGGTCCTTCAAACTGGCGCAGGAAAGCAGCATCGAATGGCGAGCGCAAGACCGAGGGTGGGTTACTGGCCTTCTCCATGATCTTGTCGCAAGCCTCGTCGATAAACTGCTCGATGGTAGCATCGGAAAGGTGGTTCCCAATGAAATCAGGAAGAGGGGCCGTCATATAAGGGAGGAGTGGGGTACCAGTCTCGCTGAGCAGGGGTGTATTGCACGTATGGGACTCTGTTTTGGTCAGAATCCTGTTGGGACACTTGCTGGGGTAGGTAGGTACCAAAGAGGGTCCCAAGGAGGGAGACACGACAAAATCGCAGGAAGCGCACCGGGCATGGACGACCGTCCGTGCTTCAAGGCCCATCTGCTTGATTGCATCTGCCACGGTTCGAGGAAGCTGGTCCCTGATATGCGCCTGGTTTGCATCTAGCGCAGCACCAGCTGGTGAGGCCGTGCGGCATGGGCAGGTAGCCATAGCCATAGGAATGACCAAGTGCACCATTCCCAATACAAATTCGCCCAGGTTGGAGGGTGCGCGAAAAACCACAGTGGTGATTACACCCAGCAGGATCGTGAGCTGGGCAAGAGTGTCGAGTTTGAGCACTCGATTCGAGAAAAGATAGGCTGCAAGGAACGATTTGAGAATGAGCAAGGCTGCAAAAATAAGAAAAACCGAGCGTTTTACCTGCATCGTAGGGCTCGGGTCAGAGTGGTTCGGTCGGGGCACCAGGAAGATCGGATTTGAGCATGGAAATGCGGTTGGAAATCTGCTGGAGAGAAGCAGTAATTTTCGCTTTTTGCTCCTCTAATTCAGGGGATTTGCTCCGCAGGGCAGCAAGAGAGCGATGGTGGCCTTCGACCTTTGTTGATACTCGATCGAGAAAGCTAGTCCGCTCACTTTCAAGGGCTAGGCTCTCGAAATCTGCGACTAGAGAGCCTAGAGTCGTGCTTGCGGAAGAATCCAGCTCAGCTGCAACAGCGAGATCCTGGGGAAGCCGTCCACCTTTTTTCCCCCGAGTTGGCATTGGAGGTGCAGAGGAGGAACCCGCGGACGGGGCACCTGCCGAAGGCACTGCTTCTTCCATGGTAGATTGGATTACTTGGAGGACATCACTAGTATTGAGCGCGGAAGGGATACCGAGAGCTGCGGAGAAGGACTGTAAGTTGCGCGATTTCTCCACCAAGTATGAGGAGTATACCTTCGACCCCAGGGTCGGCCATTGCCAAGGTGGTAAGCGAAGCTGCAATCGCATTCGCGTCTGCGACCTGGACGGGATGCTTGAGCAACCGGAAAAGCCGGATCGATGCGAATTATACGCACCTGCTTCTCGCGGAGGGATAGGAGATCAAGGGTATGCTGGGCTTTCTGCTGGCTTGAGACTCGGTGGGGCTGGGGTAGCAGAGCACAATGGCAGAGCTTGCCTGCCATTGAGGGAAAGTTGGGTACTGCGCTGGGGTAGTTCAAATCGTTGCTGGTACCACCGGTAGTTTTAAAGTCCAAAGTACAAGGGAATCTGCCCCAACAAGGTTGAAAAGCACGTTCTTTGTATTCAGCTAGCGCCGAGAGGGGAGAGCTGCAAGTGGAAAGTGTTGTTGCTGCTGCTGCCAGAGAGGTAGACCAGCGTCTAAAGAACAATGACGCGCGCTCGTTGGGCAGAAATGAGTGCAGCACCGTTGCCGCCTACGGATACCAGAGCTTAAGGATAGATACCCACGGGCAATGCACCAGCCGCTTGGGAACGAGAGCTCTCAAAGAAACTTTGTGCACCGTGCAGCCAGAGGCACCCCGCAGGTAGCTTACCTACCGCTCCAGCCCGTAGAGCACCGCGGATGGAGCAGCATCTACCCAACGACTAGAGCTTGCTAGATTTCTCGAGCAACTTTGGTGTATTCCCCATGGGCAAGACGGTCATGGCTTTCTACACGGGTGGTGGTCAAGACGTTCGTCGTTCTCTGACTCTTGGTCCCCCCTTTTGCTCACTGAATAAACAGCAACAAATAGCGCAGCAGGCTTTGACGCAGTTTCAGGAACATCCAGACGCTTGGACGCGAGTTCCAGATATCCTTGAACGCTCGTCGCTCCCACAAACCAAGTCTCATTGACTCCGTGGAAATGCCTCCGAATCGAGGGTTAAAGACGCGATATCTTGATTCAACGAGTTCAGTGGTGAAGGTTGGCCAGTTGCGAGACCATTCTTGCTTCGAGGTCTAGGGGAGAAAAGTGATGAGAACAGTGGTAGCCTCGTGCCTGCACCATGGAATAGCCACCTGAATAAGGGCAAGATTCAGCTTGTTCACGTGGGTTTTTTCTTTCTTGAGCGAGCACCACCGGAAGAGACCTTGACTGTGGTACCGGCGGTGAAACTGGTAGGTAGATTGAGACCAGGGTCGCCATTAGACCGAGCAAGACGAACCGGTGCGCATTGTCTTTGGCCACCAGGAAGAGATTTCCACCTCGTAAGTATAGGCTTCTCGTCCAGGACGAACTTATCATTATGCAAAATATTATCCGAAGAGATATTCGATTTCTCTGCAGACCAGGTGGCGCAATCACATGGGACCAACTGCCACCTAATTTCTTATCTCGTCTATCCATCTCCACTGATCTTTTTGGCCGCTGAACGATGGTGGGTCCCTCTCCCACTTGGTCTCCCCCAGGTCTTGACAACAACTAGCCTCTAGGAGAGAGGCTCAGGCCTCTTGACGGCCCTTTCATCTTGCTAACCTGCGTTATCCTGCAAGACTCGAACTTGGGAAGAAATCTGCGAGCTGCACTCCGAGAAGTTGACTGGAAGTGCGCCGATGGAAGGCCTTCCCTCGAGGATCTCATTAGCCTCGCCCCCAAGTGGGCCAGTTCGACTACTAGACTGTCCACCTCGCCCAGCGAGTACATCCAATGGTGCAAGAACCACCCGGAGCTAATTCCTGAGCAGATGGTGCAACTGATCAGTGGGAGTTCGCTGAGGAGGCAGAAGTCAAGGAGGCAGGGGAAGAAGAGGAAGAGGAGCCAGCTAAGTGAAGGGGCTGCATATCTTCCGGGTAACGAGGATTCACCGAAAGCAATACTTCAAGGAGAGCAAGACCAGTTCTTCTTCGGTCTCATTCACCAGATAATGGCTGCTACTCCAGAAGGGGAGACTCTTCGGCAGATACTCGCGTCCTCTGGTGACATCTACAGGCGTAATTCCCTGCTTGATAAAAAGCTGCGCGACGTCCCTCGTCTTTCATGGAGAAAAGTAGAAGATCGAACTGGCGACTCAGAAGATCCAAGAG
Organism: Agaricales sp. HM26-F1; assembly: GCA_002718315.1. Taxonomy (NCBI): domain Eukaryota; kingdom Fungi; phylum Basidiomycota; class Agaricomycetes; order Agaricales; species Agaricales sp. HM26-F1. Next base: position 167,029 of record NIBX01000120.1, read on the forward strand.
ATCGAGAAGCGCAGCGGTTGGTTTTCTTTACATGGTGCTCGCAACACTCCTCTGGTCTACCCGGGGATTTCCAGAGGATTCTGCAGGAAGGGCGCGAAGCAAGACAGCGAGCGAAGCTCACGCGCAACCATGTTGTAGGGAATCTACGGCTCAACGACGACCCCATCGCCTCTAGTGCGAAGACGCTTGCTGGTTTGAAGAAGTACCGAGCCGTCCGGCACCAGAAACCGTATCCCCCGGAGGGCTTTTGGGTGAACGATAGTCCACAAGCATGGGCTAAATGCGAGCGGTGGATACGAGGTCAGTTCAAGAAGAAGGCTGACGAGAGAATCCCCGCCAAACAAGCTCGAGAACTCGACCCTGCTATGCTAGCATACGATCTGGGGCCTGAAGATTCTGGGATATGGCTGGACGGTGACGGAAACACCGAATTCATGGTGCTGCGGAACTTCTGCAGAGACGAACGCGTGCTAGAATGGGCAGCCAAGGTAGCAGAGGAGATCTGCGAGGCCTCCAAGAGCATACGGGTGAGTCTCTTAGTTGCAAGTGCCTTCTCCCGCAGCTCACATCCGTGGTAGCTGGAAGATATGGGTAAACTTGCGATAGCGGGCTGGAGTGCAGGTTCTCGGAAGAAAGCCTTCTATCAGGATCGAGACTGAGCTCACTCGTGAAGAGATGAAGTCGGGCCGATCTGATATCGCTCTGAGAGTGAAGTAGAAAATAAGATGCTCGATAGATGAGAATCTCAAGCTGGGGCTTGAGAGTCGTACAGTACACAGTCTATATACATTATCTACGGCGCACAGACCATGGTGACAGTCACCTATAAGTC
>NIBX01000121.1:0-166116 GCA_002718315.1 Agaricales sp. HM26-F1
GAAGAGTCTTTCCATAAAGGGGTTGATCGGGAGATCAACCGGAACAATCCGGACCGTGTCCTTATAAGGAAAATAAAAGACACGTTCATGACAGTCGAATGGGAACGACAATGAACTGGGGTTTCGAGAACTCGATGACAAGACAGCTGGTGGGTCGAGATTCTCTCGTCCCAGACGAGACAAATAGTGTGTGCGTGTATGTGAGCGGGAGAGAGAGCAACAGCAAGAAATCTGAGGCATATTCACTGGTGAGAAGTCAGATCAGGGCACGAGCGTCGATTTTAGGTTTAGATCATCTGAGACGGTACACGAGGAGAGATGTGATGTGTGAAACTGGTAGCGCAACTGAGAGGGTCCATCTGAGACGAGGCGCGAGACATGCATGTGCTGAGTACCCGACCGGATCGTTCCCGGCCTTCGTCGCTAGACCTAACACTACCGGCATGAACATGTCTCGTTTGTGCGCAAGGTTCATCACCCATCTCTTCGAGTGATCAACTGTCTCGTTCGTCGTTACTGGTCACTGGAAACTATGGCCACTTGTACTACTCCCACCCCATGGCCCATCCCTCTAAGGGATTCTCAAGCAACGGTATGCTCAGGTCAGTCTCAACTTTCACTTCCTTTCTCCAGCACTGGCTGATATCGTATCGTGCAAGCCAACTCCCAGCCAGCGACTACATCCAAGACGGACGCATTCTACTGGCATGAACAAATGTCCCGTTTTTGCACCAGGTTCGTTACCCAACTCTTCCTTCATAACTCGTTTATTTAATGCTATCATATTGATGTGTTGCAGCCATAATCCGTCTGAGACGTGAAGAGAGACGAGGGTCCCTCCTTCGTCGAATGGGACGTGCGTCGCTCGTATTGACAGATCCGTCTGAGAAGGGAAGTAGGGCGTGGTCATTGTACGCAGGTATGTACATATTCCGTCTGAGACGTGTTTGTACGTACGTACATATGTGGTGTCAGACGTGTAGTAAATATCTCTCGTCTCAGACGAGAACGTCTGACGAACGACATGTGAGGTGTGAAGTAGCTAGGTGTGAAGTGTCGGTACGGGGTGAGCTATGCTGCGCAATGAATACGTGGGGGATGGGACAGTGGGTGTGGGTGGTTGATAATCTGAGACGTGTTACCCCCCACTGGTCACTGGCAGTGGGTGAGAGGGGTGGTATACGTACCGGGGTGGGTTGCGCCGAGTCGTGGGTAGGTAGGGGGAGGTGCAGTAGGGGTGTAGGGGGCGACAGTCTGAGACGGGCTACCCCCCACTGGATAGGGTGCTCTGGAGGGGGGGGGGTAGAAGATTTACCCCTCTTGAATTCACCTATAACCCCCACATCTCGGAATTAACCGAGAAGACGAAAGACTAACGATCTCTACGCATTCAGCCTTAACCCTAGCCCCTAACCCCCGTTCTTTTCGGAGTTAGGGCGGGGTTGTCGCTCGCCAAGCACGTGACTCGGTGATCCCGGTGATCTCGGCCTTCTCGGAGGTCGGTGATCTCGGCCATCGGCACGTCGGCCCTTAATCCGATCACGGCTTGATCGGATCATTGAAGCAGGGTTTTAAGAGGGTTCCTTCGGGGACCTCGGCCTTCCTCGAGCCGGTCCGCCGGTCCGTCGATTGCCGAGAACAGGTACGCTTCCTGCCCTCAGGTCCTGTCTGCTGATCGTTTTTGTCCCACAGGTCTGGTCTGCTGCCACAGCACCGTCCAATGGTAAGTCTCTCATTGTCTTTCTTCGTCTCGGCGCTCTCGCGCCAAGCACGTTCTCACAGCTGTTCAATTCATTGCACTGCAGCTGGGTGGTCCGGATTCGTTCCGGCCTATTGTCACAATCTAATTTTGAAACTTGGCCTGAAGAGTATATATACGAAACAGGACCATGGCTGTTGGGTCTTTCCCAACGCCCTGTTGCCCAGTTTCCCCTAACCCTGCTTAACCCGCTCCTCCTCAGGTACTCGCTTCGCTCGCACCTTCGTCGTCGCACCACCCCCCTAGGGGCGACAGTCTGAGACGGGCTACCCCCAACTGGATAGGGTGCTCTGGAGGGGGGGGTGTAGAAGATTTACCCCTCTTGAATTCACCTATAACCAGCAAGATTGAAGTTGTCAAAATGGCTAAGCCTTTCGTGTGTCCCTTGCAGCCTATATAAGCACAAACCTCAATGTAGAACTGTTAACTCTGTAGACGGCCCACGAGTTACAGGGACTTGATCTCTATTTGCGTACAGCCAGGCGAGGCTTTCTTTGGAAGACGGAGAGCGACATGTACTCCATCTATTTGACGATGCTTAACCTACATGCAGAGAATATAACAGCCTGGGGGAATAGTGTGCATAGCATCGTGTGCAAGCATAGAGAAACATAGATATGACGTAGATTCTTTACAAAGTACGGTGCGAAACGAGATCTAGAGGGAGAGCGGAAGGAGAGTAAACAGATCTACCCTGTTTGAGCGACTAAGCTCAGTTGATCCACAGCCTCTAGTTTTTCGAACGAACTTGAAAAAGAGCGAGATCGCTGAGCGCTGGATGGGACCTATGCTGATTCCTTCAGTCGTTGAGTGTCATTGACTCGACATCGAAATGCTGGCTATCGATGGAAAGGAAAGATCGCGAGGACAAAAGACCGCATAGCCGCTGTCGCGGTTCATCGGTGCAAGGCCCTATACGTCAGCCAAACAAAAGGGAAGAAAGCAACAGAGATCAGCGAGGTGACTGGTGAGGAACCGAGTGTGTTGATTAGAGAATAGATCTTGAGAAGTGAATGCGATCTACTAGGGATAGTAGAGGTTGAAGGTCGACTCTCGCAGCTTCTGAGCGTCGAGGGGTGCTCTAAACACAGGCGGATCTAGTCATCGGTCCCAGAGTTCGTGGGTGGGCGTTGGACGTTGAACATCTGGGTTAGAGGGAAAAGGAATGAGGTGGTACGGAAGTCGGCGGAGAGTCAGATACAGATATACCCTGGGATCGAAGTAGTATATGTAGTGATCAAGTATAGGTGTCGAGACGGACAATAAAAGGACTTACTCTCGTCCTTGGGTGCACGCAAACGTAGTGAGAGATTCATGGTACCCGAATCAGTAAGGAGGAGAGGAGGAGGAGGAGGAGGAGGAGGGACTAGGACCTACTCTTTTCCTTGGTGGTGTAGAGTAGAGAGCGATTCGTTTCATTGTACGCATCAAGCGAGATCGTCCGGGAGACTTGCGTATGATGAACTGTAGATGCTGACTTACTTGGCGGTGCAAACGGCGCTTGTAACGACTGCGCGACAGATATAGAATGAGCAAGATGGGTTCAAAGTTCAAACGTTCATGTCCCCAATGAGGAGACTATTACGCCAGAAGCATTAGAGTCAAGGGAAACACAGACATGGTTGACGTAGTTCGGGAAGTTATCTTAGAAGCAGTCTCCAGTCTTCTCGGTGCAGAGACGACATCGAAGACGCAATCTCAGAGCGAGCATAGAAAACCAGGAGCGCCACGTTCATAGCCCTTGAGGAGATCGCCCGAGGAGACATATATACGTCGCCGTAGCAGGACAGTGATGCCTATCTCTGGCCCTCAGCGCTCAGCGCTTGGCTCGATTCCTAGCTTTTCATAAGGGCACAAGTATCAGAGAGTCGTTGGACAGAGTGGATCCGCTCTTTGCAGCAGGATGAGTACATTATCATGCATATACACAAATTTGAATTTTCAGAGGATGGCCGATGAGGATGGGAGAAGAGGAAGAACGCGCAAGTGGGCAGCGGACGACAGGTGTGTGATCTCCGAGGTTGTGTCAGCCACCCTCGCGTACTCTCCATGAACACCCCACCAGCGCAAACGATGTATAAAAACAAATTCCAGCCCTTTCCCTTGACATCTCCTCCTCCTTCTCCCTGTTCCTTTCATATTCATCTTCATAACTTATACGACCAGAAGACCAACGTAGACTAATCAACAGCATCGAATCCGAATGCTTCACCGTCGTTTAACAACCCTCATCGCTCTCGCCACTCTCAGCGCGCATTCCGTTCTTTCTTCTCCTCTCGAAGCCCGGGGAACCTCAGTCGTTGATCTGGGATATGCGAAATACCAGGCAGATAAGAACTTTCTGACTGGAATCACCAGTTTCTTGGGAGTGAGATACGCTGCGGCACCTGTTGGTTAGTATCTCCACCTCACTTTGTGCTACCAATTTGAACGTGACTGACGCGTTTCCTCTTCCTTCTCGTCAGGCGACCTCCGCTTCAAAGCCCCACAGTCCCCACCAACGACTTCGGGCGTTCAGAAAGCCAACTCTCAACCGACACAATGTTATCAAGGTCCTCAAGGCTCGGCTTCCAAAGCTCAGTCGTTTGCTACCAGGGAAGTCGACATGGAGTTTGAGGAGAGATCGTTAGGTTCGACAGAGGATTGTTTGTTCCTCAAGTACGTCGTCTAACTTCTGAATTGGGTACTCAGACAAGGATACTGACCTGAGAACGGCGTAGTGTTCACGTTTCCGGCGACGTCGATGCCAGCAAACAGCTTCCTGTTATCGTCTGGTTCCACGGTGGAGGGTAATTCGCTCTTACATCCTTTCTTGAGGACCTTCTCTCATCCACCTCATCGTATAGCTACGTATCAGGCTCTGCATCCCTCTATGATGGAGGGAAACTCGTCACTGGCGCAAACGGGCAGGTCGTGACGGTCGTCGTCCAGTATCGTCTTGGGTTGTTCGGTACGCGTCTTCTTTCTCAATTCACGCACCCAACATGGGCGATAATACCGTTTGGACGAACTCTGATGTCCTTCCTCTGTTGTAGGATTCCTCGCTGGAAAAGAAGTCAAAGAGGGTGGAGATCTGAACGCTGGTCTACGTGTGTCGTTTCTCCCTAATGCTCTACTCGTGGGGTCACTGAACTAATTCAATCTTCTGGATCTTCTAGTCGATCAAGAGTTCGCGCTCAAATGGGTTCAGGCTAACGTACGTTCTCTTCTCCCTCTTTTGGTCCTTGGGACATGTTTGCTCACGGTTTGGCTTGTAGATCGCCAAGTTTGGTGGAGACCCCTCCAAAGTGACCATCTGGGGTCAATCAGCTGGTACGTATTTCTTCTACGTGGCATCCAGCCTGTCCTTGTACTGATCCGATACCAATGAACAGGCGGCGGCTCGGTCCTCCAGCACGTTGTAGCTCACGGTGGCCAAACCTCCCCTCCACTCTTCCGTTCGGCGATCACCTCGTCGTCATACGTGCCTCCTCAGTATCCCTATGACCATGAGGTGCCAGAGGGTCTTTTCAGTAAAGTTGTCGATAGCGTAGGGTAAGTAATCTCCCTTCCCTGTCCTGTCTTCCTCTCGTCTCCTTTCTCCACTACACGCACGATAACTCATGCCCATGTTTTTTCTCCTGTTTTTCATAGATGCACCAAAGAATCCGACAAACTCGCATGTCTTCGTTCCGCCGATATCTCGAAACTGGACAAAGCCAACAATGATATCAACGGAGCCGGATTCAAAGGTACCTATGTTTTCGTGCCAGTCGTCGATGGGAGCTTCGTTCAGGAGAGCATGGGGAGTGCGCTGAGCGGTGGGAAAACGAATGGGGTTAGTGCTATACGTGAACACTGAGCTCTTAGACGTTCTCGTACTGACTCTCGGCGATAGGATGTTCTCCTCTCCATCGTGAACGCCGCTGAAGGCTTGATTTTCGTCGACCCTTTGACCGCCTACAGCGCAGCGGATTACGCGAAGCAGGTGTATCCTACTCTCAGCGACGATCAGGCCAAGCAAGTTGGCGACGCATACGCTAACGTCGGTTTCGGCACGAGGTATGAGCAGAGTATGGCGATTATGGCTGAATGTAAGGCAGTTTCCTCATCATCTTGACCAACGCTGACGTACAACTGCTTCCCTCTTCTAGCCACCTTCCTCTGCCCCACACTCCGCGCTCAGTCCTCCTTCTCCGCCTCCTCCAAAAAATCCTGGAAGGGCCAATTCGCCATCCCGCCCGCCATCCACCTCCAAGACCTCATGTACTACTTCAAGGGTTACATCCCCTCCGCTCTCCTCCCTCCTTTGTTCGACAACGGCTCTTTCGTCAACTCGTTCTCCAAGTCCTTCTTCAGCGTCGCCGTGAGCAGTGACCCGAACGTGCACCTACACAACACGATGGTTACGCCTGACTGGCCGACCTTTGTGAAGGGAGGCGAGAAGGAGATGCTGTTCGGTAAGAAGGGACTAGCGAGCCCAGATATCCGGGTGCAGAATATCGATGCAGGACAGCTCAAACGATGCGCGTGAGTAATCGATTCTCTTCGTCTTGGTGATAGTGCTCGATTGCTAACACTCACTCTTGTATTTCTAGCGTTTGGGACGGTCTGGCTTCTACAACTTTCCAATAGGCGTCTCACTCATCACATCTCAAGTCACCATGTGTTGTGTTTTCTCTGCACCGTAGAGGCGGGGGTACTGTCTGGGGATCAAAGTGGTCGAGGACGAGTTGGTCGATGACTCTTGACTCAGCAGCGCACTTGCTCTTTTGTTATTTATTTACCTTTACCAAGTAATTTACTAAGTCAACTGTAGGTGCAGTTGCAGCGTGTATAGTAGTAAGGCTGTGGGCCTATCGATCCGTTGTCGTTCCACGTTCAACATCGAGGTGTATTGCACTAGGAGAAACCGAAAATATACATGGTTGAGGATATGCTGGCTGGGGATATCGACCCGTGAACATCCATATTCATGGCCGCACAAGGACCCTGCGACACGAGCCTTCAAACGACGCAACTCATGGTTGCACTGGCAGTCGCGAGCGACTGGGACTGGTGAGCAATCGTCACGAGCGGTGCTCATGACAAGTAGCAAACAATTTAGATACAACAAGGATAAAATTACGAGAATGAGCTATGATTACAAGATGCCACAAATACATGAGGGACCGGGAGATAAAAGCTACTGTATATGGAGGAATAAAACAAAGACCTATCGTGAACGCGGCCAAGAGGAGACCAGTCGGTAGTCGAACTTAAACATAGCCCTGGCCCTGAAATCATTACATTTTTGAGCGCCATGTCGACCGAGGCACGAGGAAAGCGACTCACATATCGACCAGCATGTCCACGTCCGTGGTGCCGCCCAGAGTGATGGATAGTTGAGAGTAAAGTCAATACCAAAGTAGCGAAGGTGAGCCAGCCAAACACTTCAATGGCGGTAGACTCCTTGCAGCTACGGAGCGGGCGATAAGAATTAGCCAACGGCCGGACGCTGAGAGAAATGTAGAGGGCGATACAACTTACTTTCGGAAGATGGAACCACTGCAGCTGGGTCTGCTGGTAGAATAAAGGCCGGTGGCGATACCCTTGTGCGAGTAGTTAGATTGAGACGATAGGATAAACATGGTTAAACAGAAACATACCCAAAGGATAGTGGTAAGAAGAAGCCAAAGGGCTGAACTGCCCATACTTGCTCCTTTGTGTGCGGCGCGAGTGAGGATGAATATCATATACATGAGCGAGAAAAGAAGGGTCCAAATGGACAGGAACAGAAGGAAGATGTCACTAGAGGACGAAATAAGTCAACTGTGAGAGGACGGGAAGCGACAACATACGACGATCTGAACCTCCTGTTAGGCCAACCTTGACGGCGACCTCGACGGATATAGAACGCGGTTAATCCTGGTAATACGATGAGAAAGTGACGACTCAGAGATAGTCAAAGAACCAACCGAGCTCGATGATCGAAAAAAGAGTCAACAGGCCAAACAAGATCGGATGGTAATCCTTCCTATTGCCCGTTTTATTGCCAGCAAGTGACTTCTCAGTCCCGACAGCCGCGCCTGTACCGGCCCCAACACCTGCACCAGTGCCAGCCATGTTGTGAGTACCAGTCCCGTCATTGACGGCAGTGCTGTTCGTGGCCGTCGAATGATGATGGTGGTGGCCGAAGCCAGAGCCGGTGTTGGCAGGTGCCATATTCGGATCTGCAGTTGTGTTCATCGTCGAAGGTGGGGCGGTGGTGGATGAATAAACTTGGGTAGCTGAGGTGGGAGAAGGAGTACGCAGGGAGGGGCAAGGAGGTAAGACACGGCTATGACTATCTTATATAGCTGGAGTAGAGTCCGCACAATGACGAAGCAGAAAAGCGGAAGTGTTCGATCCAAAGGTTCACTTTTTGCGTCATAATTGCGGAAGATTCTGAGTCGTTCATAGTTGCGTGAGTGAGTGAACATGACGATGGTACGCACGAAAGAGGAGAACCTGTTTCCCGTGGAGAAGCGGATTCCATAAGCCTCAAGCTACCTACAACAGGCTCAGGGGGCTGCATTCTGGCCAGTGTGTTATGGAGCAGCTTAGACACGAGTACAAGTTTAGTCGCGGATCCAAGCGACCGTGAGGATCCCGTGGACCAAGGCATTAGGGATTTAGAGTTCGATGACGATGAATTTGGAGTGTGTGTGGGAGACAGCTGGCATTTGGCACCAAGCGCTACGTCTAAAGGTTCGTCATGCCAGCAAACCGGTAAGATACAACCAATTCCAGTCTGCCCACGGATCCGGCAGAACAGTCGACGTTCTTATCAGGGTACACGAAGAAACTCTAGATTCAAATTTACCAAAGGGTATTAGCAATGATGTGAAACCAGACGTCTGAAGTAAACAGTCCTTCGTTCAAGTTGAGACAACTGAGATATATGGGGTCAGCAATTCGCTGGTCCCCTGAATTAGATCCGAAAAATTACTTGGGAAAGGTCAGAGCATTCCGAAATCGTGTTGCATCTTGGGCGACACAACGAGATTTTGGTATACATAAAGCGTGCGTGGGGTATATATCCCGTCAAGCGGCAGGAGTTGAACGTCGTCTTGAACCGGGTTAAGTTAGCGGCCTGGAATCGACCTTTAGAACACTGAGAAGGTGGGACTAGATTTGAAGAGCGTACTGGAGTATTTGCTTTTCTTGCTGATGCAAGAAGCTACCTCAAGTCAAATCGAGCTATAGGATGGACCAATGAGAATTATTAGCTGAAAGACTGTTCCCCGATACATCACGACCGTCGAGATCCCCCGGCAGGAGTGCCAGTGGCACCGGAACCAAACGCCGCCTTGGTAACATGCATCGCTCACTGACTGAGCACCCAGCACTACCGATCCGCTCTCAAGGAATGGTTACCGAGATATCGCTGGCTACTGAATACAGCATGAACCGCAGCATCCACTATTGCTCTCCTTTCCCTGGTCATTACGATCGGTCGTCTGCCCCGACTTCCTCTCAACCTCACCCTCGTTATTGCGCTCGCCTTCTCGCCCACCTTCCTGCTCGCTGTTGCGATGGTTCGCTACCACATCACTAGGCGGCACCACTGGTGAGATGACTGTAGTAGCCCCAGGTTGGTCAGTCTCGGTATTGTGAGTTCTTGTAGGTGTCGTCAATGCGGCGGCTCCGCCTGGGCAAAATACCTCACTCGTCTCGGTGTTTCCTCGAGTCGGATCAGGGTTGGTCTTTGGGGGTGAATCTTGAGCCCGCTGCGAAGTTGTGTTTTCGTCCCCCGGCCGAAGCGTCTCCGAGCTTCCCTGGAAAGGTTGTGAACCCGCAGAAGGCCCTGGAGCCAGTGTATTCACATCGGACCCACTGGTTTCCCCCATCGGCGCATCCTCTTCCTCTTCCTTCGCTTTCGCCATGCTTGAATCTGAACTCGCCTCTGAGGTCTGTCTAGGCAAGTTGGCCCACTGCTCCGTCGGGGTCGTAGGACTGCTCTTCGCTGTTTGAAATCTCGAGGTGGCTACGCTGTTCACCGACTCTTGATAGACCTTGGCTGGTGGCGGAATCTTGGGGGGAGGGGGCTTATGAGTGACGGTCGTAGGGAGGCTGACCGGCTTCTGAGTCGCAGGCATAGGCGAATTCTGCACGTCCTTATCAAATACACCCTTCAGAACGTTGTTGATAGTCTCGAAAACCGATACCTGTCTCTCTTCAACCTCCTGGAAGCGACCCAAGTGATACATGCTCCATGCCAGATCCGAGGATGCAGCGATAGTTTCTGGATCATGTTGGCCCTTCAACTTCTCGAGCTTGTGCAGGACTTCAAGCTGTTGTGTCTCCGCGTCTTTCCACCGACCAAGCAAGGCGAGGGCGAAGGCGACGTCGGAGGAGGCTGACAAGCTGGCGAGATGGCCACTTCCCAACTGGTCGCTAAGAGCCTCCAAAACTGCGGTCCGTTCACGGTACATTTGCTTCGGTTTCAATAACCACTGCTTTCGTCGTCGTAGAACAGCTGCGAGGTACGAGAGCGCAGAAATAGTGGTGGAGAGATCGCTCCGACGGACTCTTGGTAGGCCCGGGGGATTCGATGGCGTATGAGCATATGCAGAGCGTTTCGGGCGTGGAACCGATGGTAACAGGGCGTGGGCATATAGTTCGCAGAGAATGGGGGAGGGATAGTAATCGGGTATCGACATGAGGTCAATGACCTGGAGTGCGCTTGCAATATGGAGCGCTAGGGCTGCGGGGTATGACGCATCTTCCTTGCAAGAGTAGCAAGCAGCAGCAAGGAGAATGTGCGAAGGAACCCTTTGAACGGAGATTCCCCGGATGGCATCATGTATCAACGGGTGCACCGAGTAGAGTCGGGATTTGCGATCAGGGTTCAGGAGAGAGTGGGAGCATATTTCCTGCATCGCACCGTCAAACTTTGTCGTGCTCCACTCGTTAGTATCCACGAAGTTCTCCAAGAGCGATTTTATCTGTTTAGCCGCATCAATTTCAGTTTCTGAAAGATTTTCTCGCGACTGAAGGCGGGATAGACCACGGTTCGCCAACTTGAAGATGTCTGACCCAATGGCTTTATGACGGAGGTGTGAGAATATCTGGATGAGGGAACGAGCTGCGGGTGATAGTTGACCGTAGCTGGATAGCCAAGTGCTACGGACGGTGCCGGAATAATTGTCGTACCTCACGATGCAGTTCATTGCGCCATCCGAACGCATGAGGTTGACGCGAGAGAGGAGAAATCCTTCTAGATATTGTTGAACGGAACTCGTATCTGCTATGGTGATACCGGCCTCCACGATAGCGAGTGGGCAGAAACATAATTCCTGTTCGTGCAACAAAACGACGAGCTAGGTAAGTTACGTATCGAACGCAGTCAGGGATATCATTTGCGTACTTCGACCAGGATTCTAATAGCCTCAGTCTCCTGAACTGTGGGCGAGCCTAGTTCTGCTTTATGCGTCAGAAGTTCTTGCGCTTCGCGTGGTGAAAGAGGTCCAACGTGAACCGAAGGCTTAAAATGCCGGAGGCGTGAAGTAACCAGAATCCTGAGGGATGGAGAAGGGGGTAGGTAGCGGTTAAGGTCGAGTCCAATCTCATCTGCTCCATCCATCAACAGAAAGCAGTCCTCTACGCATCCGGCCAGCCAGTTGACCCCGTTGCTGGTTTTAGAACCGCATTGCTTCGCGGAAGCTATGCACTGATAAGCTGTTTCGATTTTCTCTTCAGTCGTTGCGTCGATGAAGAATATATTTCGAGGGTCAATGCTAGTATATCAGGAGTGGTTAATATGAGTCCAGCGAGGCAGAACGTACATCACCGCACCTGTTACGAACCCAGTTGTACACAAAGTGATATGCGAGCTGTGACTTTCCAATTCCACCCATCCCAACAAGATAGTAGATCATCGCGCTTTTGTTCTCCCTGGTACCTTGAGGAAAGAAGAACTTATTTAACATGCCCAACTCATGCTTTCGACCGATGAAGGTGTTCGATGGTAACGGGCACTGGGGCAAGGGAGAGGATTGGTTGGAGTTTTTGCCATTCTGATCTATGATTCTCTGTGAGCCGCGCGTCGTGATAATAAGGAGGTGGTATACCCATGTGGTAGAAATTGTTATTGACCACGTTGTTACTGAACGCATGGCCGCCAGCATCTGTAGGGATTTACTGCGAGATTAGTATCGAGTGTACACTGAAGTAAGCTTGGAAGAAGAACGAACTAGTATTAGCCCCAGCTGTCTCGACGTTCATGGATGAGAGTATGACAACAACATAAGGCCTCGAGGACTCGGACCGCCACGCAGTCCATCGATATCGTCCACCAGGGGATTCAGTTGAAACTCTTGAAGGGTAGTATGATTGAGTAATGACCAAGAATAGCATTTGCCGAGCTGCCGAGCATCCACGACTGCTCTGATCCCCATGTTAAAGCTCAAAGATTGAATATCAAGAGGGTAGCCAGGCCAAAGATGCTTGCGAGGAAAGAGTGTCCACGCATCTGTGGCTGGTGTCGGAGGTTCTATTTGGCCGTATTTGGTCTTTCCAAAGAGTAATACCGGATCGTCGGATCAAACTCCTTGGCGTTGCGGAACGTTGACTTGCTGTACTCGAATACTTATCCGTCCACCAGCACTGCAGAGCAGGAGTTCCTAGTATCGCCGTTGGGTGGTACTCTTTCTGCTTGGAACTTCAGGTATGTATACTAGATACAGCACCAAACACTCAATACGCCCTGAATTTCGGTCTCTCGATCCAGACCCAACAAGCAGTGCCGCACGCCTCTTGAAGCTCTGGGAACTATTTCGTTCCCACCCTTCCCTACAATACGACCACTCTGAATATCGGCATCTTAGAACCTTATCGGATACTGATTATAATGCTCATACTCTGCTCTAGAGCCATTTGATCCTTCTAGAAGTCACTAGGGAATGTAGTACTTATTACACACGTATGTTCTTAGTCTTCCTTCTTTCGTTGCACTGGTCTAACACATTGTTTTCTTATCCTACAGGATACAAAGCATGTTCTAAGGCTGTTCGACTCTGCCTTTCTTGTCTTCGTACCACGCAAGAAGTCAAGCATCATCCAACCCATAATCAGATCGCAAAGAACCCTTGTAATCGATGGTGATTGAAAGCGTTGGGGCAGGGCAAAGATAGGGTCAGCGTCCATTGGTTTTGTCGTTCAACAGAACAGATTCTCATCCAAGTCCTGAATTAGGACTTGTATAAAGGAACCGATGAACTGATTGATGGCGCCGAGTCCGTTCGTTCTCTCGCCGGATCCTCTCCCTGCTGGCAGCTTTCGACCTCTTTCTCAGTCGTGTGGACACGCTACCTATACCCTTGGAACTAGGTTTCGAATATGTCGTTGATGACTATGCTCGTCTCAGATTATGCGATGAATTCTGGTACAAGCGAGAGCGCTTCGCTTTGGACGACGACTATCGGTACCAGCATATCGCCTGCTCTTACTTCTTATCCGAGCTCGAGTATTTCCACTCAGCAAATACCCACTTCCACTCTATTGGATACGGAAATACTTTCTTTCTCTTCCAGGACATCGATGGAATCATCTAGTCGTACCTCCAGCTCTCTCAGTACAGCACACTTCCCCTCCCCCTCTCATACAACGAGCGTAGGCCCATGTCCCACCACGGAGTCTAGCATCACCTCTTCTCCCAACTCGCCAGAAGAGAGTAGTGCAATGTCACAGATAACCACCTCATCCGGCTCTTCAGATCCGACCTCACTCCTTCCATCTCTTGAACCGTATACTATCACTTTTGGGAGGTTCCCCATTACAATCGTCGTTACCGAAGCCACTTTGAGCTCTCCATCGACACCAACGACCAGGCCTGGGATGCCTACCATCTCGGGATTGGCTACAGGATCCCTCACCCCAGTGACAGATCTGCCTACCAGTACTACACCGTTCGGTCCGTCAACATCTATTTTCCAAGTATCTATTATCACAGAGAGCACGCCAACCTCGGTACTCTCGAAGACAGAGTCCTCGTCAAATACTATCCCAGTATCTGTCACAACAAGTCCCACCTCACCCGCTACCGTCCCAACGACGATTCTATCCTTAGATGATGCGTTCACCTCCACCCAGTCCTCTGTGACTCGTATAGTTTCTGCTGCTAACTTGCCAGTAGCGGCGGCCGACACTCGCACCGGAGAGTCTTCTTTGGGTAGGACTTCGATCTCACTTCCTTCATCATCCACAGCATCGAACCCAGCATCTTCATTGACTCCATTACCATCAAACTCTCCTTCATCAGCCGTGCCAATTTCGTCACAAGAGTTTACACCGCCCTCTAGTTCTATCAACGCACCGTCCTTGGCCTCGCACCCCGCAGATTCTACAACCAGGTTCACACCACCACCACCACCGGTAAATGCAGCCAGTGGTGCTGACCCCCACCTAAAACCGGGTACTATCGCAGGCATTGTCCTCAGTGTGCTCGCCTTTCTCATCTTCTGCGCGATATGCGTATCCCGACTGCTGAAGAGATGGAAAAGAAGTGAAGGACAGTACGGTGCCATATCACACTTTGGGAGCGGTGTACCGGATGGCAGTTCAGCTTGGGAACTTCTAGGTGATGGATCAACGACAGGACCCAGACGTACGTCTCACGCTCAGTAGAAGGCGGGATTGGATCTCACGCCCTTGATTCTTAGGCTCCAAATGTAAATTGACGAGAATATCTATGTTGATGGCGAAACCGCTTCGTCGAACACGACCTGCCTTCTCCCGTCGTCTTTCCAAGAGCCGTCTGATGCGGGAACGAGATTTAGAATCCGTCACAGTCAACGATGGCTCCAGATCATCTTCCACCCTAATTCCACCTCGTAGGCTGGATCCAGTCAGGAATGAAGCCGATGGGAACCTCGGGACTAACTTTCATCACTACAACTACTCGGGTTCAACTTTGCCACCATCGTATACGAGTGGTTATACGGAATCGTACGATGCTAGGTTGGAGCAGGCTCGTTCGGATAGAGCTAGTGCTGGAACTGAGCTTCCAGAGTACGACTACGAGGCTCTAGAAATTTCTGTACCTCATAGTACAGCTGGGACAGGGGTAGGCAGGAGCAATTATATGCTGAATGAGAAGGACGCTCCCCCTCCTTACCGCTAATTTTTATCGTTATTTATTCCTCACGATTGTCATGGACAAAGTTCTGATGTTTGTTTACCCTCATTGCATGTATCTATTCATATCGGACACTTCTTCCTCTAGAGTCGATACCCTTTGTGCTTGCCCTTACGCTATGGAACCTGGGTTATACCTCCAACGCAGCGTGCAACTAGAGCCACAGCGACCTCTGTACCTGATGAACCCCACGTGGTAATTTGATGGATAAACTCAACCGTGGTCCAAATAATCTGTTTCTGATCTCAACCATCACTGATACCCTACCACCTCTTTCCCGCTCGGACTTTCTGTACCATGGCTGATATCCATATGAATACAGCACGAGGAATCGACGGACTCCCGGACATCCACATGCAAACCGCCAAAGGCCTTGCTTACGACTCCGACGTTTACATGCAAACAGCGCGTGGTGCACCAGATCAGACCGTTGGCAAGAGCGCGAAAGCACTTTGGGAGCGGGAGATCTTGGACAGCAATGAAGTGAAGAGGAAGGCTACCGTCGCTCAGCTGTGTGAGTATCGCGCTCTTTCTGTGAGATGCCCTGTCGAGACCTCAGTGGCACGTTAAAACTCATGTTGGCTCGTTCGTTTTTTTCTCAGTTTTCTTGGACTACTACTTCCAGACGTTGGGATACCTCGCTGCACGTAAAGAGCGCAGAGCACGGTTCGACCAGGATACCGAATCACGTAACCTCAACGCTGCCGAGTACACCAAAGAGTTCAGATCCTACTGTGGCCGCGAACGCGTTCTCCTCCGACGCCGGCGCGCAAAGTTACACGTCGACCAGTTCCACATCATCGCTCAGGTCGGTCAGGGCGGTTACGGAGAAGTCTACCTCGCACGCAAGCGCGAGACCGGCGAAGTCTGCGCTCTGAAGAAGATGAAGAAGTCGACGCTGTTCAAGATGGACGAGATCAGGCATGTATTGGTTGAGAGGGATATCCTGACGGCGACGAAGACGGAGTGGCTGGTTAGGCTGCTTTACGCTTTCCAGGATACGCACCATGTGTATCTTGCGATGGAGTACGTTCCAGGTGGAGATTTTAGGACTCTGCTCAACAACTCGGGCGTCTTGAAGGAGGAGCATGCGAGGTTCTATATCTGTGAGATGTTCGCTGCTGTTAACGAGCTTCATAAGCTCGGCTATATCCATCGAGATCTCAAGCCAGAAGTGAGTACACTCTGCGACGTGGTTCTCGTTCTTCCTGACCTTATTGGTACAGAACTTCTTGGTCGATGCTACTGGTCACGTCAAGTTGACAGACTTTGGTCTCGCCACTGGGGCTCTCAGCCCTCACAAAATCGATTCTCTCCGGAAGAAGGTATGCAGCGTCATCACACATCCTATATCTGCTGGGTTCTTACGTTTACCTGCAGCTCGATAACGCCAAATCCGACGCCAATCTCGACGTCATGAAACGATCCACCATGGAGCGCCGTTCTCTCTACCGGTCTATCCGACAAACCGATCCTCGTTACGCAGACTCCGTCGTCGGATCCCCAGACTACATGGCCCCCGAAGTCCTACGGGGCAAACCGTACTCCTACTCTGTAGACTTTTGGAGTCTTGGATGCATACTGTTCGAGTTCCTCGCTGGGTTCCCGCCGTTCAGTGGTATAACGCCCGATGAGACCTGGATGAATCTGAAGAATTGGACCAAGGTGCTCAAGAGGCCGCATTACGACAAGGAGGAAGATCTTATATTCAACCTCACGGACGTCGCATGGGATGCCATTGTCAGGTATTCGATCTGTATCTCATCGTATATGATAACGTAGCTGACGAGTGTCTTCTTTCTCAGTCTTATCGCACACTCATCGGTTCGGTTGACTACCCTATCTCAAGTCACGAAACACCCTTTCTTCACTCTCGACCGCCCCTCAGCTTCTTCTAAGATACCCCCAGTACCCATGGATTGGTCTACCCTCCGTTCCAAGTACGACCCACCATTCGTACCTTCTCTAGACTCCGAGATCGACACGGGCTACTATGACGATTTCACCTCTGTGGAAGATATGGAGAAGTACAAGGAGGTGAAGGAGAAGCAGAAGAACGTGGATGCCGTCGCAGAGAAGGACATGGAAGGACTTAGTCGTGGTGTTTGGGTTGGCTTTACGTTCGGTAAGAACGGGCCTGGGGCCAACATGAAGGGACTCGGAGGTGGATCCACGGATGACGGAGCGCTGGCTACAATCTTCTGAGCATTTCGATTTGTATATTTGTTCTATTGCTCGACAAGGTATATACCTGTCCTCTGACTGGATACATTCGCGCTGATATGAGAACGATAGGTTCTGGGACACTGTTATACCTCTTGGATTTCTTGTACACTAGAATTCGAATATGTTAGTCTGTTTTCGGGACCGGCTAATTTCTCGGCGATCACTCCGATTTTTTCCGATCAACGCCGAGGTCCGGCATCGAAATTCCTTCTTCCTCCTCAACGTCCTCTCTTTCAACAAACCATATTACAGTGTACACCTTTAGTCCGCTACGTGGTCGAGTACCAAATACCGCGTTCGACAACAGCCATATGCATCATCAGGCTCATAAGATGAATCCTCATGAGCGCCGCCGCCGCTATATCTCTCAGGCGCCTGAAGCTTCCAAGCCGACTTTATTGTGTTAACCTCGATCATCACTGGCGTCTTCAAAGCATCTCGTCGCAGCGTTGCCCGCTCCTCTCATTGTCCTAACCCTCACCATCAGACTGTCATGGGAGTTACCAAAGATCCTCCTGGCCCAGTCGGCCCAAGCGGTCCATTCAACTGGGTCAGAAACATTTCATGAGGCGATAGCCGGAAGATCACGCTGAGAACGTTGTCAGTTGAGGAAGAGGAGAACAATAAGGATGCCCCATGGTCCATCGAGCGAAACGCGTACGGATGGATGACGGATGACTGGGAAACGTTTCGACGGTGATTCTTTTTGTCCTCGATTTTTTTTTGTGCGCTTTGATCATGATCGTGCGACGATAGGACATTGGGCCATGGGGTGGGTGGTATAAAGTGCTGGAGCGTTGAGGACTTCCTCGTCGTAATTTTTTTTTTGTCTTTCGCTTCTTCCCCTCTTCGCCCTTCCTTACGCTCTTGCTCACCCCTCTCGGGAGTGCTTCATATCCCCTCACATCCTCTCATACCCCTTCGTCGTCGTCTCTCTCTTTTACAACACTATCACCACACTACTCAGCACCATGTCTGATACCTTCACCCTGTTCTCCCTTTCTTCCTTCATCTCCCAAGACGCCTCCTCATCGACTTCCGCCCGGTCAAACCCCGACTACTCAGAATCCGCGCCTCTGTTTGCAACAGAAGCGACAGCCGGCGGCCTTGACTGCGCAGCAGACAGTGAAGAGGTTCTGGTAGACCTCGAAAGAAGGGGAGGTGGTTCGAACGCGTTGTGCTTCTGCGTCATCGCATGAGCAAGACGTTTGATAGGTGTGTTCGGTTTTTGTTCTCCTTTACTTTGTTCTTCCGTGCTCACTCGACGGGTATCTTAGGTTATGAGCTGATCTGGCATACGGATCTACGACTGTTGTTATTCAGGCGAATTGGATATAAACGCGCTACCTGGGCTGCTGCGCGGCCCTACGGTTACTTTTCTCTCTCGATCATGAATGAACACCCCGAGTGGAGTGCCATGACCATACGTGAGTTTCCTACTTCGTATCGATTCGTCCATCTTTGTCTCAACCTTGAGCCCTCTTTCACAGTTCACACCCACATTACTCCACTTCCTCTGCGAACCACACTTATACCTTGAGGGTGACCAACCCTCGATTCACCTTACCTTCTCCGGACTTCCACCGCATCCCCATCGCACCAATCTGTGACACCGTAGTGCATACTCCACTTTCCTTTTTGTTTCCCCTCCTCGGACTGTGCCTCTCTTTTGTCTTTTGTTCCCGAATTACCATAACGATCGTGGATCGACTGGCCCACACATACCCGCTACATCCTCTTGCGAGCACGCAGGCCGTTGCTGGGTTGGTGTGGGTAATATAGCTACTATTTTGGCGGCATATGTATACTGTTCACGTTACGGACACGACTACGATTCTCTGTTGTTTACTCTCTCTTTCTCTTCTGGTTCACGATCTTCATCCTGTAAATTAGTTGTATTTGCTCAATAATACGATAAAATCGTCAGCGTCTGATTTGAACTTTGGTACTAGTCTTTGACTGGGTACGCGATGTTTCAAGTCACAGATAACAATGCAAGCTGCGGAAGGGAGACTAGGTTGTTCTCAGAGGACTTGGTTACCGCGCTAGACTATCACCTGATTTAGCTAGCGATTCCTTATCGATGGTGTTAGTATCCGTGGCGTTGATTCAACATCCCTTGGTGACCGGTAGAGCTGCAAGAGAAAGCGAAATACGGCTTAGCATCCGCAGCGGCTAGGTATCTCTCTTCCCAAGTGCTGTTCGAGGCAGTGTCTAGCCAAAATAAACGTGTAGAACAGGTGTAACAAGAGTGAGATTGACTCCTTGGGGTCGGTCCGTCCTGCAGAGAATGTGAGATATCGCCCTCACATGACCGTGCCACCCCATAATTTCTGGTTCATCAAACCGAGGCCTAGGGGATCAGACAGCCAGCCCTGACTTTCTCCGCCTTGTGTTCGTTTTGTAAACCATTCTTGTTCTTCAACCACCACCATCACCATCGTCCAATCCTCTCTTTCATTCTCCCAGAGTTCCCTTTCACAACTTTTTCCTTCTTCTTCATGAGTCGAATACTATCAGATTCAACCAACGCTTCATCCGGAACGAAATCCTGTGCCCTTTCAACCGTCCTTTCCCTTACACACGCTTTGTCCAACTCCTCTCCGACCAAGTGTTCCTCTCCCACGTTCTCAGTCGAGGATATGGCAGATTCGACGGTCGAGTCTATGCAGAAACCAAACGCGAAACCTGGCAAGCGCCACTTTACGTGTTTGGCACTGCTCAAGTCGTCCAATCCGTCGATCAGGTTCCCCGAGAGCGCCAGTTCTCTCAACGCCTCTAGTGCCTCGACCGCCACTCAGTCGGCATTCGCTCAGGAGAACACCCTCGGAAGCAAGAAACGCCAGAAAGTCTCTTCTGTGTCCTTGCCTCTACTCGACATCACCACTGCTCAACGCACGAGGCATGGTAGTCTGCCGTTCCCTAGTCGCAAGCGAACCACGTCAGGTCTGGTTCTGTCGAAAACACCACATGTCAGCAAGCCTAAGTCCCGAACGACGAGCTCCGGTGAGTTGACGAGGAAGAAACACGTTTTTTCTCTTTCCTCTTCGATCATCCATCGTCTTAAGCGGTACACGTCGCTTACTGTGTTTGTTTCACTACAGCGCACAGGCCGAAGATCACTTATAGCAGACCTCTGCCTTTGCCGTCACCAGCGACACGAGTGGCTAGGCCCCCATCGCACTCGGATCTCGCGTTCATGGAGGTGACATGCAAGAGCGTGATTCACCACTGGTCCCACGTAATAGACCTGGATAGCTCCAAGAGCGCGGTGTTCGATTTCTCAGCGATGGACAGGGAGCTGGTGAAGCGGATGAACGACTCGCTTCTGAAGAACGGAAGGAGAGGAGCTTTGTTAGCGATCGCAAAGGAGACGATGGAGAAGACCGCGGATCGGAGGTGGAGGCGGAACGCAGATGTGGAGATGCGAGACGGAGAGGCGGTTATGGACGTAGATGAGAACGTCTTCTTTGACGATGCGGACGACGAGGACGGCGAGGATGTTACCGCTGGCATGCCCTGTGTATCTCACCGTCAGCTTCCTCCCCTCTCTGGCCTCCGTTCTATCCCAATCGCGTTCCCTACTCTATCCAATTCCGACCAGGACATCGATTTCCCCATGTCATGCTCGGAACCTAGTACGAGCGATAGCATGGATCAGATTCCCTTAAGGACAAGGAACGACTCTTTCCTCTCCCTCCCCTCCCGTTCTCGATCATCCTCCTCACGCTCCAAGTCAGCTACCACGCCTAGCAGGACGTCGACGTCTCAGTTAGGTGATCCCAAGCCGATCTCACACATCGTAGCCATCGGGATCCTGCGAAAGCGGAACTACATGAGGCCCAGGAAGACTCGATCAGCGAACCAGAGTACCGCCTTGTCTGCTTCCTCACTGGGGTCTGGACCAGATGCCGTGGGCGTACTCAGAGCGTCGGCTCCTCCAGTTGGGAAAAGTTCGCCTATGATTAGGCCTTCTCCGTTGTCGTCGTCGACGACGGCGGAGGCTGTGGATTTCGGGTTTGGTTATCCTGTTACGATTTATTCGTATCATGATCATCCGAGTCGTAGCTCGTCTTCTACGAGGACTTGTTCGGCATGAGGTGATTGGTTGATCCATACGCCTCGGATGACTTGGTTCTGTCAAAAGCGTGTTCCTCGTGGTTTTACCTCGCTGTCGCGCCGTCCCTCATCCCCACTGTGTCCCTCCTCCCAGCCTCATGTTTTCCTTAGGCGTCATGTTCATCTTGCTATGCGTCCCATTCCTACTACTCTCCCTTTTCTTTTCCCCTTTATTCTCTTACGGCACCTGGCTTGAAGCCACCACCCTTTCTCCGAGCTAGCTTCTCGGCCTGCGATATCACCGGCTGGTACCCATTCTTCTCTTCCTCCATATCTTCTTCCATCCCTCCTTCTTCCTTTAGCTTCCATAACATCGCATGCAACGTCAAATCAAACAACCACATCATCACACTTGTATTCACCGCATCCACATTCATATTATATATAACGTCTACTCGCATCTAACTTCACGATCTTCTTTTTTCATGACCTTTTCATTCCTGTCCCTCTTTTCTCGAATCAATCTCACTCCGCTCCCCATCCCCTTCTGATCCTCGTTTCCTCATTGGTTGTTTCGATTCCTCGTACTTCCTCTCCCTCTTCTTTTCTTCTTTGTTCACTTGATCTGGGCTAGTGTTTTTCTCTGTGCTCACGAACTATGCAACACATGCTATCCGCTCGCTTTCGTAATGACATACATATTAATCAGTACAAGCATTGGTATCAGGTCTCTGGCAACTAATGCATTCACGATTCATCACGATCAAGGATACATACTTAGACTACCTGGTTTTGTCCTCCTCGTCGTTTGGTGCTGACTCCGAACGGCCTGACATGGGAGAGTAGCTCTGCGACTCGTTGAAGTATTGAGAGAGAAGCTGGGCTTGACACACAATCATACCCTTCTCAGAAATTCGTTTTACAAAACGATCTTGAAGAAGCCTTTATGGCTGGTTCTCAAGCCATAGTCTCCTTAGGAACGATAAGGAGTTCGTTCTACATGATATCAGTCTCAGATGCTCTCAAAAGGCAGGATCCAAGTCACCGACTCGGAGCAAAAATGCATCTTAATTTTCTGTGAAATCTAAGTGGACCCGCCCAGATTCGAACTGAGATAAGAATGGGTCCGTAGACCCACGAGAACTTGGTTTACCGTTAGACCACGGGCCCTTAGTTAAGTCAGGTTTATAGCACTTATGAGATCCCAGAAGAACGCTGGTCTTGATCAGATGATGATTCAGATGACCGCTGTGGCAGATGACACACAACCATCCTCCGTGGGTGACGAGGACACGGCAAAGGAGTTGCACCCGTACACAACACAAGTTTTGCTATCGCCGTTCCAAGAATCGCAATGCTCGAGATCCATAAAAACCCAATACATTTGAATATATACAACAGTGCGGTATCGACATCAACGTCCCCCAACCCCCCTCCTCACTCTAAGGATACGTGGTATATATGAGTACACCCTGTTAGCAACCTATCCAACGCCTTCTCCCTCTCTCCCAGAGTCAGCAACTGCCTTTGAACGTACTGCGACAGACCGCAGAAGCGTTTAGCAGTTGTAGATCTTGTAGATGTTCAAAGCCATGCACTAACGAACAAAAGCGATACCGTCAGTGACTTGCAAACGACGTTAATGAAGTAATAAGAAACCACAAAGCGTACCTGGTAGTTGTCTGCGTTGTTCCTCTTATCCTGAGCGTTCAGCGACTGGACGGGGTTGCAGTAGTAGGAGATATCGCCAGTGTTGGAAGTGGCGTGCGAGAGCTAGATGAGTTAACGAGCCGAGGTCAGTACAATCGTTTGGGGAAGAGGAGGGACGTGGGGAGGCTTACCTCGTGCAGCATGACGCCACCCTTGCTGTTGTTGATGTCACCGATGGCCTCTGTGAGAAAGAAAGGGTTAGTATCTTCTCGTGTGTGCGTGGATAGAGAAGAGACGTACGGTTACAGATGGCTGGTGTCTCCTGGAGACCCCAGTAACCCTCGCATGGGTAGATCTGTTGAAGAAACCGTTAATCAGTACAAAGAACAGAGGAAAGAGGATGACAACAACGGATACGAACGTCACTGCTGGTGATCTTGCCAGAGCCATCATAGTAGAGGAGAGTGTAGGCGGTGGCACGAGAACAGATGTTAGCCGGGTCAGTGTTGCAGTGAATCCTACAAAGAGCAAGCCTCGTCAGTGCCGGAATTCATACAAAAACAAACCAGTGGATGAGAGAGGACGTACTGCCTGACACCAGAGCTCGCCAAATCTCCCGCGATGATATCGAATCTGTACCAGATATCGTCCTGGCTGTTGCCACCGAAGAACTTGTTCCAGGTATCCGAGTTAGGGTGGTTCCTGATATCGCTAGCAGCTCCACCAGCAAGACTCCTGGCTCCAGCCAAAGCGTTGACGAGGATCTGCTGCCTGTTCGCGTCGCCACAAGCAGGGGTAGACTGAGCCGGGGCACGCTTGTGCTCTGGCAAGAAGTGACGAAAGGCGACGTCGTTGGTCACAGTGACCTTGACGTCCGGGACCGAGACGACGAGCGCGTCGTCGGTAGGACCGGTCTGGAAGATCCCTGGGGTGGAGAACGTGTACTCTCCCGTACCCGCCGACTCGAAGTGGTACAGATTCGACACGGTGTGGTTCACAGCGACGCTCTGGCCAGCGGGGATCGTCACCCAGTTAGCCTCCTGGGCGAGATCAGGAGCGACGAGGGCACCAGTGAAAGGCACGGCTTTGCCGTCCTTGGAGACGGAGAAGGAACGAGTGGGCTGGTCGTCGAGGATGTTGTTGGCGGAGATGACCTTGATATCCTTGGAGGTCGGGTTGGAGACGACAGCGGTGAGGATGATGTCTTCGATGGAGGAGACGGTGGTGGAGACGGGAGTGACAGAGACTTTGAGGTCTCCTGCCGAGAGAGCTAGAGCGAGGGTGGCGAAACTGAGGAGGGCTGCGACGCGGAACATCGTTACAACGAGCTTAGGGAGGAGAGGATGGAGAGAAAGGGATTAGACGAGGGTGGTTAACATTGGGCTTGGCTCTCCTTGTTTTATACTACGTGACTCCCGTTTTGCAAGCAGCACACGGTACAAAGGACCACACGAACGACGGGACACTATCAACAGACCCGGCGCTGGCACCTGATGGTGTCGAAACGGAGAGATACCTTCTTCCATTCAAAATGGCGATTCAGACACGGGAATCATAAAATAAGCAGCAAACTATGACGAACGTACCAAGAATCATCCGGGGTACAGAGGCCGGGTCTTCAGCTTCGCATTCGTCCAGTCTGGCAAATCTAAGCCCATACAGCCTTTACGAACACAGGTTTCATGACTCTTGAGCCTCTCCGTTATTGCACAAGGATGAGCTACTGGTAGCCACGAGACCTGCAAGTAAGCTTATACTTCGTAGCATTTTCGAGGCCTCGTCGGGATCCGCATGGTGTGTTTTGAGATACGCAGAGCGCCTCCGGTGGGTGAGCGGTTTGCTACTCATGGGTCTTCTAGAAGCGTGTATGGTGACAACGGGTACCTTGCGTTGCATGGGATGAAGACGGGATGAAGACCACAGCCTCCGGGCGGAGGTTAACGTTGATCCAGTGACGAACGATCATTGTAATTGGTTCTGGGGTCGTTCGTGCTGCGGCTATCGTAGCCAGTAAGATAGGAAGATAGACTAAGGAATGGGAGGAGAAGAGTCGAAAAGGCTCTGGAAGAAAGGTATTCAGAAGACAAGAGGATGCAGGGTCGCAAAGTGGTTGGGGGTGGTCACTGTCCAGTGCGGGGAAATTCTTGCATCACCCTCTTTCTTTCGATCAACGACGCCATCAATCGTCGTCAAGACCCACGACAATTTCAGAGTCAGCCTCTGCAGATCTTTACTGTTATCGAGTCGCACTGGTGTCGGGCTTCCCCACTATTCTCTAGGCTCACCCAATCAGTACTCAAAGAGAATAAATACGTGCCATTACAACCATTAATAAAGAAACCACCGTGAAGAGGGTATAAGTAAACCGTGCCGAGTCTGGGTATGATATATCTACCCTTCTGGGAACCCCTGAAGCTCACTGCTCTGTTACCATCCACCCTACTTATGTCCATCCACGCCACGACCCCTCGTGGCCCTAAGCCTATACCCACCGAATACCAGCCTTTAGCAGTTGTAAAGCTTGTAGATGTTAAGAGCCATGCACTACAAAGGACGAGAACACAAAAAATCCAGACCAGTACGCCGAAAAGATAAGTGAAGGAGCCGGGAAAACTGACCTGGTAGTTATCAGCGTTGTTCTTCTTATCCGCCGCACTCAAGCCCTGGATATTGTTGCAGTAGTATCCGATATCTTTAGTGTTCGATGTCGCGTGCGAGAGCTGTTTGGATAGAGGTATTGGTGTGATCAGACTCGTTTTGAGAAAGATAGATGAAGAGAGGAGAGACGGAACATACTTCATGCAACATCACACCGCCCTTGCTGTTGTTAATGTTTCCGATGGGCTCTAGAAACAATGATAAGGATGAGGAATAGTTAGATGGATCGAACGAGAAGACGTACGAGAGCAAATAGCTGGAGTTTCCTGGAGGTTCCAGAATCCGGCGCATGGATAGATCTAAATGTGGGTTGTGTCATGAGAGTCCGAAGCAGAAAGGGGGGATAAAAGGAAGGAGATGGTGGGTGGAGGAAGAGAGAACGAGAACATACATCGCTGCTGATGATCTTGCCAGAGCCATCGTATTTGAGAAGAGTGTAGGCGGTAGCACGAGAACAGATGTTAGCCGGATCAGTGTTGCAGTGAATCCTAGAAAGAGCAAGCCTCGTCAGCACCGGAATTCATACAAAAAAAACAAAACGGTGAATCAGAAAGGACGTACTGCCTGACACCAGAGCTCGCCAAATCTCCCGCAATGATATCGAACCTGTACCAGATATCATCCTGCTTGTTCCCTCCGAAGAACTTGTTCCAGGTAGCACTGTTAGGGTGCGTCTTGATATCACTGGCAGCTCCACCAGCGAGACTCCTCGCACCAGCCAAAGCGCTCTTCAGCACCTGCAGCTTGTTCGCATCCCCACAGGTAGGCGTCGACTGCGCGGGTGCTCGCTTCGACTCGGGCAACAAGTGGCGGAACGCAACGTCCTTGGTCACAGTGACAGACACATCCGGTACCTCGACGCGGAGCGCGTCCGAGTCTGGTCCGGACTGGAAGATACCAGCGGTGGAGAAGGTATAGGTACCCGTTCCTGAGGATTCGAAGTGGTAGAGGTTCGAGACGGTGTGGTTGACTGCGACGCTCTGTCCAGCGGGGATCGTCACCCAGTTCGAGTCCATGCTGAGGTCTGGTACGACGAAAGCACCAGTGAAGGGAACTTCGGCACCATCCTTGGTGACGGTGAAAGAAGGGGTGGGCTGGTCGTCGAGGATGTTGTTCACGCCGATGACTTTGATGTCTTTCGAGGTGGGGTTAGAAACGACGGCAGTGAGGATGATGTCGTCGATGGAAGAGACACTGTTAGACACGGGGGTGACAGAGACGGTGAGGTCGCCCGTGGAGAGCGCCAGAGCGAGGGTGGCAAAACTGAGGAGAGCAGCGACGCGGAACATCCTGAACAAGGGCGAGAGGTGAGGAAAAGGTGTATGAGAAGATGAACGGTGAGAAGGGAGGGTAACTCACCACGAAGAGATAACGCCAGCATTTATACTACTCTCCCCGACCGTCAAAGCGGTACCAAGGAGGAAGGCACGACCATCAACGCCGTGCCGCCCTCCTCACATGAAGCTGTACCAACGTTGATGTATGTACTTACTCCAGCCCATACGCTCAACCTTCCCTGAGAGTGCTGAATGGAAGCATGGCCTTGGAGAAAATGTCATTTCAATTACAACAAGACGGTTCGTCGCAACGGAGGCTAACGGAAGGAGCTTTGCAGCGGGAGTTTTGTTGATGAACCACGGGAATCAATGTAGAGAACGTTACTCACATTGACATCTGAGCTTCATGATGAAGAAGAAAGCAGCGCCGTCAAAGGTTCAGAGACGGTACGAGGTAGATCCCCGCAGCTAGCTTCGGTGCTATTGAGCCTACTTCTGCCTACACGGATGTATGGACGTCCGCTAATCCAAGATAAAGCAGAGTCATCCATTTTACCAGGAAAACGGCACAGCGTATGAGAAGCTGCACTACACCGTACGTTGGACTCTGAGATAACGGGTACCTTGGAAGAACTTGGAGTTGGAGGCAGAAGGCAAACACGGGGAACCGCCATCAGTGTCAGGAAGATCAGGGGAGAGAATCATTCAGAACCTGGTGCCTCCTCGATGTCGATCGATGATCATCGGTACCGCAAAATCAAAATTGGCTCGGCCGCATCTCCGTACTACCGTCTCCCACTTTTCACGAGGTTACAAGTGCTCAGACGGTGTGGCAAGCAGCAAGATTCGAGCTATAGAAAAGGAATATTGCTCTCTGGCTCTCTCAGTGCTGGCTGTGGCACTGGTAGGAGCGCACGTGCTAGTTCAAAACATGAACTTAACAAAGTTGGCATGATTCCTCAGGCGATAGTATTTTGCTGGTAGAAACAGGCCAGTGGCACATTACACTCTTCAGGAGGTACTAAGTATAGAGGCCAAAAGAAAGGGAAAAATCCTATGCTTGGCATTAGACTACAGGCCCTTGTCGAGTGAGGAGCACATGATCATGAAGAATGCCTTCTCAAGATCACCCAACATCTCATGACTCTCTCACCTGTGCCTCTCACTACTAGTAGCACCACGTTCATGACTATAACATATTTCGTTGATTCGCTCATGAAAATTTGAGCGGGTTTCCCGCTCTTGGTGTCAGGTTTCCGGGCTGATACTTGCATGGGAGCGAGCTACTCTAAGTAAGGTTTCATTCTCTATCTGATCCGTTGCATGGCTCCACCCTCTTCTACTCAGCTTCCATTTCTGTCGCTCCTTCCCACAGTCTCTACCCTCTGCCACCAAGATACCAGGATTATCTAAGCCTGGGATGAATGACTCGACACTCATTCTGATCATGGTGTGCTGCTCCTTTCGCAGGTACTCTTGACTTTATGATCTCTGGTTTCAGTCTCCTCTGATCCCGACGACATCAATTGGGGAAAGCCTGAAGAACGAGGCGATTGCAGAAATCGTAATTGGTGGGCTCTCGATAACACGTTACGATTGTGGTACATGCTCTGACCATTTTTTCTTGTTTTAACCGCAGTCATTGCCATTGTGTCAAAGTCGCTGGACCGATAGGCATGATATTTGTGCCAGGCAAGGTCTATCGTCGCTGTCGTGGGATAGCGGTTTCTCCACAGAAATTGATACGGGTGACGCAGGAGATGCCTCCAGGGACTCGTCTTAACCACCTTAGCCCCCTGCTCATGAATGCAGTTAGAGGGCCCATGGTACCGTGACGATTCGCTCAAACTGGGAGCCCAAGCTGTTGAGTATACATGTAGAATTCGCATTTCCCGCTCCCGTCATTGGAGCATCGTGACGGCCATCGTGGGCTCTCCATAGCACTTGCCTCCCAGTGACCTATATTATGACGACTTTCCTCTGAGTCTTTTGGCCAAATCTTATGCTTCCAAACCCCTTTTAGGAAAACCAATGATCCGAGCCTCCAGAAAATCGGCATTAGAACGATTTATTCAGACTCAAGGCTGGTCTGAGCGGGAAGCGGGAAAGCCGAGTTGAAATTTGCTGTAGAGCTCCCTACCAACTTGCAAACTGCTGTAGGCTATCCGTCGCTCTGTGCAGGGGTTTTAAGGTTCTCCAGCTAGGCCAAGCTTTCGTCAACATTTCATCACTTCCATCTCTTCGTATCTCGTTCACGTTGTCAGTAAAGTCATGTTCGTTCCCTATCACTCCAACGCGAAACAGTTCCTAGTTGCACTAGTTTTATTCTCTTCCTTTCCGCTTTCCTGTTCCCAGGTGATTCAGCCCGTGCCACCATCCTCTCCACAGCCGGGGTCGGGTATTCCTGATACAGGGAACGATATTCGCAAGGCCGGGAGTATCATAACGAAAGGTGTTATCGCAGGGATCGTGATAGGTATGTCCAGAATCACGGTTGACATGTCTAGCTGCATACGCATAGTCTCTGATCCACCTCTACGACAGCTGGCATCTTCGCGCTCGCTGTGATAATATTCTGGATTGTCGTTTGCACTGTGGCCTATCGCGACCGCCGTGGTATAAAGAGCGCACTGAGCCGCACCGTCGGTAGATCGCGGAACTCTCCTCAGGCTAACGGTGGTTCGAATGATTATTATAATCCCTACGTGAATGGGACGCCAGCGCAGAATCAGTACCAGCATCAATATGCTAATAGGGGTGGCCAGCTGAATGGTACTCACGACGCTGGGTATCCTGATCCAACGAGTATGATCTCACCTGCGTATGGAGGGATGACAGGAGAGAGGCTTCATGGGGATGTGGAGAGAGGACGACTATAGCTTTGCTCCAGTATGTTTTTACACCTTATCTTCGCTGCTTCAAGTTAGCGTTCAAGTTGTCGACTGCCTGACTGCTCACTATAGCTAGGCAGTTTTCTTTGACTCAGCAGAATTGTAGTCTTGCCTTGACCTTGAAATCCGCATTTCGTGGAAAGCTCTGACTCTGAACTCTTCCTGAGTGACTCGTTTTGCGATATACTGGGTGAAGTGGTCGAGTTCAACGATATAATGATACGGGTAACTACCATACACGACTAGCATTGAGGTATACTCTACGATTTCGACACCACCAATGTATGGCATTTGTGTAGCACTTCGGTTACCTCGGGAATGTTCTCTAGCCGTGGCATTGGGTGATGGCCCCGCGGCAAAACAGTCTTCCCAATGTGCTCGCCGCGTTGCTCGGATTCTTGACAGCATACCACCAGCTGCCTACAGAATCAGTATCCCACTTCTTTTTTACTCGTCGTGTTCAGATCCCTACGCATGGATCTAATACCTACGTTCCCAGTCAAACCCGATGGGTCCAGAGGAAAATCCCGCTGATAGCTTAACACTCGCGGGTTGCTGAATCACAAGGACGACGCTGAACTCAACTGAAATCCATCGCTGTAGCTAGCTTGAACGTGCAATTGCCAGCAACCGACACCAGCTTTCTTGCAGGGGTCAGTGCAAATCTTCTCTCCAATTCCCTTTTCCATTCCACCGGGGATTGTCAACCACGGTTATCCCCGGTCTGCACCACGTAAGCTGCAGTTCACGGTTCAGCGCTTGGGGAGTTGTGATTGGCTCGGGATCGGCTCCCATGGGCGCTCGTCATTCTGGAAAGTCGTATATAGTCTTCATGTCCAGAGGTTCAGGGTAAATGGTGGCGATTCTCTTCTCTATCTGACCCCCCATGGCAACACCAACGGCTCAGGCTCTCCAGTGCGTACTACTTCTTTCCCTTTCTCATTCCTCGTTTTCTGAGCTGTTCGAATCCGCTTGCAGCTTTCTTCAGTTTCGCATCCAGTGGTCGAGCCTGGGTAAGCCTGGTATATCCTCCTCAGTGATGAAAATCGACTGACTTTGATTCTTAGCTTTCCTGTTCTACGATTATGCCCTAACCTTCCCGATGGAAGGTGATTATACTCTCGATATTAGTTCAATCCTTGTCCAAGCTTACCTGCCTCTTTGCAGTCGCATACATCTGGAACCAACGAGCAAAACTTTCAACGGCGTTGTACGTGTGCTGCAGATACGCGTTACTTGCAAACGTGCTCTATCTGTTCTATGCATCAGGATCGTTTGGTAGAGGGGTGAGCGTTTAGCCTAAACCCGAGAGGAAACAACTCTCATTCACTTTTCACACAGTGATAAACTTCTCGTCAATCTACTCCATCTCTTTTTGCTGACTGGTGGTAAATCCGCAAATCCTTAGGTCACGATGCGATGCGGTCCTGAAAACGATCAGTGTTCTTAGCTTCTTTGGGCGACTGGCTGTGATCGGTATGTCCTCCGGCACTGTAATCCGAGATCTCATACTGACCTCAGAGAGAAGTGACCTTCACAGGACGAACCTACACATTGTACGACAGAGATAAGTATGTTCTGAGTTTCGTTGCTTCGCTTGGCCTCTCCGCGGTCATCTTTGATATCGTAAGTATACGATCTTCTGCCTCCTCACAAGACTGATTTTGAAAAATCGGATGTCTACTGCAGATGCATATGCCCAACGTGAAGTGTGTCGGAGGGAAAACTGAACCTATGTAAGCCAGCCACAATCTCAAGAAATGATGCTAGCTCATGGTTCATATCTGTTTCAGAAGTACGTGGTCTTCAACTCAACGCCTCTTCACACCCCATCCGAAGCGCTCATATATATCTGATCGTCCGTTTCAGACACCATCCTTATGTGTGCTTTCGAATCTACTTGCGCACTGCTCCTGCTCTTCAGAGCCGTGAAAAGCCGAAGGAATGGAATCAGTCTAGGGTTCCTTTCCTCCCGAGTAACTTTCATCGGCCTCTTGTATGAACACGGTGAGATTTCGTGTAATCAGAACTGTTTTGGGTTCACCAGTGCTGAACTCGTCATCCAGCGTTCGTTTATTTCTGGTGGGTGGTGTCTAGCTCTCGATTTCGATCAACCGTCGGCTCAACGGGACGCTTTGGTTAAACTCAAACAGCATCACGACATGTTTATCCATCGCGACGTTGGTACTAGTCTATGTGCGTTTTAAGTTTACTCTGGCGTCTTTTGGGTATGAACCGCGCTGACCGGGATGTATATCTTTGCTAGCATACCGCCGTGAGTTCTCAGGTCTCGTGAGTGGGTAACATATCACTAAGAATCAGCATGATAGCCTGGGTTCTTGCAACGATCGCTCAACGCCTATTCACTCCCGTTCGTCGCTCAGAGCTTGTATTCCCGTTTTGATTTTGACTGACGATTTAATCTCCACATATCTCAGCCTCTCATGCGTGTTAACCGCCCGATTCCTACTCCACTTGCGTGAATGTGAGTATAAGCTCCAACACGGTATAACCTCGAGGTCCAGATCACATACGACGGAGGGTTTTGGTGAGGGAGGAAGGTCTTTTCCTTCGACCTTTCACGCTGCGATTCCAGAGTACACGGAGTTTGCAGAGGATATAGCACTGAGGGAGATGGATTGCGATTGGGAGAAGGAAGAGGATACAGCACTACGATTACGGGCCACTAGTATAAAGTAAGATGTATATAATACCTCCAGTAAAGTCGGAACAGTCAAGATGGGATCGCACACGACGATACCTACAAGTCAAGACTAAGATATGAACAGAGGCTGGATAGTACGATAAAAGCTAATCTCAAACCCCCGAACTCGAAATCCGAACACAACGCCTAGTTCAAAGTGCAACGCATTCAAACATGAATACGCAACGAGTCAGTTCTGTGACCACAATCGAACTGGTACAACGTTATCGCTCATCGACCCAACCTGTAGCTAGATGACCGCTCAGTCAGAAAAAGAAGATTCGAACGAGCAAGAGGCTTACCATCGAGATCCAATATCCCTCTCTGATAACACCACGGCATACAGCTCCTGACTCTCGAGGCCCAGCCGTCCCAAACCGAGCGTTCTCTCGGATACATCCCATTCATCCTCGACTCCGCGGCCTCGCCAACACGAAGGCGCAGCCTTTCCAGACTGCTGCTGAAGGAGCACGTACTCAACGCGTTGTCCAGCTGACTGAAACTACATCGATCTGAACTTCGAGCCGTGCAGAAGTGGCTAGAGCCGCAGATGTCGCTGCAGATGATGTCAATAGAGAGGTGGGTGATAGGGGAGCGGATGTGGGAGAGGATAGTAAGGATGTAAACCTGTGTAGCGCAGTGGTGTAAGCCTCGGAAGGAGATTGATCGGAGGTGAGGGTTCTTTGAGAGATCGATGGGAATAGGAAGGGTCCTGCCTGCTGTAGATTCCGGAGGAAGAGAGACGTGATAAGTGAGAGTATAGTGAAGTGGGGAGCTAAGACTCACGAGCTGGAAGCCACCCGGAAAAGTCGAGTGTGATGCCATTCATATTATCACTGCAGTTAGACAGAAGGCAGTTCAATCGCTGAATATACCTAGGGTATGGATGCGATCCTAGTCGGACAACCAAGTCGCACGAACGAGAAGACAGCTGCTGAACTACGCTCTGAAAAACCGAGCTCAGCTCGAACTCGAACGTGTCAAGACTAACGTGGCCCAAAAGGGCCGACAAAGACCACGCAAAGTCGAGATCCGGAGGATCACGAAACGGCTTCGAGGCGGTGAGGACCAGCTTCCTCAGGCTTCTAAACCTCCCAAGAAACCCAAGTAGCTCGACAGTCGTACCGGAATGGAACTCCACCAGCTCCAGTACTTCCACGGAATGGAAATGCGGTGACTGCCTGACGAGGGCATCTAGAGCGTCGTTCGTCCAGGTGACGTGATGCAACGCCAAGCTCCTCAGATGTGGGAGACACGCAGCTACTCGAAGCGCATGGGAGAACCACTCTTCCCTTGGAAGGTGATTACTAGTAGTAGCAAGCCGAGCCCCCGAGGTTCCGACGATACTCATATGCCTTACGCAACTCGCGAGGGCAGAGTCAGAATGGGGTATGAGGTCAAGAAGAGAGTCGGAGGATTGTCGACCATATTGGAGAGCGAGGGAAGAGAAGAGAGGTGATCGTGCTGGTGCTGTCCAGGATTTGCAAACTCTAGAACAGCTGACGAGGCTGCTCATGTCGTCTACGTTGTCGATAACTGCGAGCTGAAGCTCGTAAGGGAGCTGTGGGGAGCAATGTGCTGGCATAACAGTCGTCGGAGTTGATTCGACTCGAATCTACAGAACACAAGTCTCCGGCTTGGCTACTTATATATGCGTCCACAAAAAAAAACGGGCGGAGCTTCCATTACTGAAGAACAAGCTCGCAAGGTGAGAAAAAAGTCGCTTGGAAGCAAAGACCCCTCGTTCTGACGGTGAGGAAGTGTGAAATGAATACATCAGCCTCAGTGGTAGGTGGAAGCGAGGTTATGTCGTCAATGGAACCCATCGCGCCAAGACAAATTTAAGTGTTCCCGTGACGAAGTCGCCCGCTCTGTGTGAACGTGCTAGTTGCTTGGACTCGGAGGTGCCTGCGGACTGTACGGGTCTGGAGATGATCCTTGCAGTCCCATTGGGACGACTTCTTGATCCGCCGAGTTTCTAGGTAAAGTAGGAAACCTATTGGTATGCGGTCAGAATTATGGCAACAACAGTATACAGGAGGCGTACGGCACTGGCATGTCCTACTTCGCGGCCGTCTCGAGAGCAACGATCCTTCTGCAACCCCGGAGATCGTTGATCAGGCCGTGGGACCAAATTAAACGTGTAAAGCTAGATGTGCATGCGCCTGGACTACACCCATCTGTCCTATTCGGTTCAGGCGGCATACGGATGATGCTGATGGAACGATGGGCTTACTTGAACGATGCTCCCAAGTGGAACCACGATGACGTGGAGACAGGACTCATCCGAGAGCTCGAGGCTCCTAAGCGTGCTACCCGAGTCGAGTGGGGTGTGATGGTGTGATTCGGAAGAAAGAAGGCGAGACTTCGTCATCCTCCAGCAGGCACGAAGCTAGCCTCACGCAAAAGTCTAGCCAACACCTTGATCTCTGATCACGACTCAAATCTGCAAGACTAGCCCAGTCATGGCGGTTCCCCCGACTAGACCGAGTGGTGATACTTCACCGTAGTGCGCATGTATTCGTAGAGTAAAACCGACTGCGACAGTCGAGTCGGCTCGTAAAGTCACAATCTGGTAAGATAAACGAACTAATCCAGAAATTTACTCGGAGTCACACGAGCACTGCAGCATGAACGGCAAGTTGGCAAGTTATACGACCCCCACAAGAATGAACGGGACCCATACCAGAAGGAGGATGGTCTGGCGGGGAAGCTTTGATTCAGAGTCGCTCAGGCTGGGCCTTGCCGTGGAGCTTCCTTGAGGCGTTTGACTCTAGATTGAGTCTACTAGTACGGTATACCACAGTGCCGGCACAGTGGGCTTCTTGCACTGTATAAGAAGGTGAAAGCAACGGTAAACCCTCATAACTGTAGCATCCTCGCGACGAATGAAGGTCGAGAACACGTACGTACAACAAAGATGATCACTCCCCAGTGCACCATCGCCATAGAGTCACCAATTCTACCATTGAGAAGGCACACAAATACGTCTAAATTCGTCCTTCTCTGGGATGCGATGTTACGGGAGAATCATGGATTAGTGTAGATTAGTGTGTGTCAGGAGAATCAGCAAACGTCAGAAGCAGCTCTTTTTTGACAGTAACCTAGACGCCCTTATTCAGAGCCGTTGGTGACGAAAGCGCTGACGGAAAGGAGGTTTTGTCAAAGCTTCAAGTTGGAGGTCCGATCGACTTGTTGTATTGCAGTACACCATCGCCTCAAGGTGACAGGCTAGCGATATTATTGAGATGCCGCCTCCGACTCCTCCGACTCCTCCGAGTGAACGGAGACAAGCACATCAGGGTGCCACAGACAAGAACCGGATCCCGGTAGGGGAGATATTCTCCTAGGAATCAGTACTAGGGTCGTCCTTCGACTGCGTCGCATGTTCTAGACCTCTCAACTAGGGTTCTTGAGGTTGCCAGCAAGACTAAACCGGTTTGTTATTTCATCGGTAGTAGTGTTGGTGATGGACGTCCAACGTTGAACTCTAAGTACTGTATTGATGTGAGTTGATAAATTGCGTGAGGACCTGTTGGTCAGGAAGTACGACATGGCCGGAAGCAACACCGAACGAGAAAAAAAAACGCATCTAACCCAGCGCCCGTCTGAGAACCAAGGCTTTCTGGGGAGGTGGAGGAAGAGTACAAGGGGATTACTGCAGATAAAATAGGTGGAAAAGGAACAAGGACCACTAATGAATGACGGGGGAGTTGCAACGAGCAAACAAGGTTGGCAGCGGCAGGACCTGGGACGTGCCGGCGCCGAAGTGACATGTGACTAGAATTGAGTACCGAAGTCACGCCCTGGGCAATAAGCTGTGGGCCTGTCGACTTGATTGTCAATAACTCCCACACCGACTCTTTCTTTCTCCTCAGACGCCGCCCGCTCCTCCTCTCTTCTCTCCCTTTTCTTGCGGCAATCCTTCAGAATCACCCTATCACCACCTAACTTGCGATACATCCGACTAGATGGGCAACTGCGTATCAGATGCCCAGGAGCGTGAAGGGAAGGCCCGGTCAGACGCGATAGACAAACAGTTGGATGAGGACAGCAAGAAGTTCAAGAAAGAGTGCAAGATTCTCCTTCTTGGCACGTTGTGCTCTCTGCACTGCGATATACGACGTTACAGTGGCTGATCAAACATCTGTTTCTTTCACCTTAGGCTCTGGCGAGTCCGGAAAGTCGACTGTCGTCAAACAGATGAAAATCATTCATCAGAACGGCTTCACCACCCATGAACTAGAAGAGTTCCGGCCCATTATCTACAAGAACATCATCGATAGTGCTCACGCCCTCGTAGGGGCTCTGAGGAATCTGAAGAAGGAGTGCGAGTTGCCCGCAAACGCCGTACGTACATTTCTTTCAGTCCCCGCAGCTCTTTGTAATGATTTCTCACACACTCTATCTCCACGTAGGCCAACGTCGAGAAGATCATGGACTTCCGGATCGACCCTCTCATGACCTACGCTCTATCGGATGGCATAGCAGATGCGATACACGAACTCTGGAGAGACCCTATCATCCCACAAATACTAGATGAACACAGTAGCGAGTTCTATCTGATGGACAGCGCTAGCTAGTGCGTCTCACCCCTCCTTTCCTATCTTCTCCTCTGCCTTCCACTTACTGATATCGCCTTCTCCGACCTTAGTTTCTTCGACCACGTACGTCGGATAGGCGCTTCAGACTACATACCGGATGAGATGGACGTCCTCCGCGCTCGAATCAAGAGCACCGGAATTGTAGAGACCCGATTTACAATGGGCCCACTGTCGTACGTTAACCCCCCCTCATTCTCTGTGGCGGACAGGCTCTTTAAATTGACGGGTTTCATTACTTCCTCCCAGTATCCACATGTTCGATGTGGGTGGCCAACGTTCGGAGAGGAAGAAGTGGATACATTGCTTCGAGAGCGTGACGAGTATAATATTCTGCACTGCTCTGTCGGAGTACGACCAGGTTCTGTTAGAAGAGAAGAACCAGGTAAGCGAACTTTTCCGAGTATGGAGACGTGGGTTGCGCTAGAAGTTTCTCATTTTACCGACTTCTATCCTCTAGAACCGTATGGCCGAGTCCCTTGTCCTTTTTGAGAGTGTGATCAACTCCCGGTGGTTCTTACGAACGTCTATCATCCTGTTCCTCAACAAGATAGACGTCTTCCGAACCAAGCTTCCCAAGGTATGAATAACCCCCCAGAATCACGACCACCTCCCGAGCTGATCACCCCCGGCGCTACTAGGTTCCACTGGACAAGCACTTCCCCGAGTACACGGGCGGCGATGACATCAACAAGGCTGCGAAGTACATCCTATGGCGGTTCATGCAGGCGAACAGAGCTCGGCTCAGTGTCTACCCTCAGTACGTCACCCCGCCATGCGCCCCCGTTCTTCTCACCGCATTCAGTTGTCACTGAACTTGTCCCTTCCCCTTTTCTCTCTCTCTCTCCTAGTTTAACCCAAGCCACGGATACGACGAATATCCGACTGGTATTCGCCGCTGTCAAAGAGACGATATTACAGAACGCACTCAAGGATTCAGGAATCCTATGATCGTCATTGTTCTCCCTCTCCCTCTCCTCTCTCTCTTATCCTCTCTTCCTTCTCTCCGCCGCCTCTTCGTCGTCCAGCCCCATGCTATCCCGATTCTCCCCTCTCGTCCTCTCTCCTGGTTTATGTTTCCATCTCCTCTCCTCGCTTGGTTGTTTCTTGCCCCGTCGTTCTGTCAGTTGTTTGTGCTCAGGTGTGGCGATATCTTTTCAACGTCGCCTCTGTTCGGATCTGCATCTTATGTATTTCGTACGTTACCTCTCTCTCTCTCCCGTCGTGTGTCGCAACCTTACTGACGGTGCTTTGGTTACGATGTCTATAGATTACCCCCCATCCATTACCTCACATCGTCAAACACCCCATTTTATCTCTCCTTGCATCGACACGCTGTTATGGCCCACCCCATCCTACCCATCACCCTTGTTGTTGGCTTTACACGTGCATTTTTCTTTTACATTATTACTTACTACCCCACCCCAACCCATCATCGTCATTCTACACGTTGTGTTTTGCCTCCTTTCCCTTCTTTCATCTCCACCCAATCTCCACTGCTGCTATTCCCTATTAGTTGTCTAGTTGCCGGGTGCGTATACTGTATATACGTATACGCACTTTGCCTCTTCCTCCCTCCTGATCTCAGACGCTTGTTGAACCAAACACCCCTCTTGTACCATCTCCCAA
Organism: Agaricales sp. HM26-F1; assembly: GCA_002718315.1. NCBI lineage: Eukaryota > Fungi > Basidiomycota > Agaricomycetes > Agaricales > Agaricales sp. HM26-F1. The sequence continues at coordinate 38,593 of NIBX01000121.1, forward strand.
CCACCACACCACAACCACAATACACAACCATCCCTGTGCTAGTTTTTTTTTTCTTCTCTCTTTACGTATCGCTGTTTTTTCTCTCCTATCTCGTAGTACAGTATTGGTTTCTTTCTTTCATCTCTTTCTATCTCGTTTGATCTTTTTGATCTTTTGAATGTGGATATGAAAGTAAAAACTAAAGCCTGATGGATGACCGCTTTCTATCCCGACTTGGGTATAGGGTGGTTTGGGTTCGGTTTTTGTGTAAGTTGTGGGATGAGTCGAGATATGGTCTAGAGTATATATGCGTTTGCGTTGTAGCTGGATTAGGAGCTGTTTATGTACGACTACGTAGGGTTTGGCATGAGGAGTGGTATAACAGATTATATTCGGGAATGCGTGAAGGGCGTGTGTATGGTATAAGTACAAGTTTGGTAAGAGAGAGCGAGGACGAGGACAAGATTAAATAGGTGGAAAAACAAGTGAGATAAGCTTTAGATGCGATGGGTTAGGGGAAATGGGCGAGTGAAGGGAGATTGGGATCGATGGAGTGGATGCCACAGCTGGATGAATTGTGATGGAGGAAGTGGGATGCGAGGCATGCAAAGCAGGCATGGAGATATAGGACGTGTGAAAAAAAAAAAAAAAAAGGGAGATGAACGCTGAGCCGTCCTAACAGAGGGTGAGGGAGTAAGTGCTAGCATATAACGCAATCCGACTCCGGCTTCCCCAGCTTCGCCTCCAACCGCGCTCTCAGCTTCCCATCCTGAGCAAGATACGACGTTCCCCTACAGATCATAAAACCACACCACAAAAAAACACATCAGTTCAACATCTCAAACGACAACCAGGCAAAGGAAGAAACAGACGTACGAATAAGTCAAACTCGCACCCATCAAGCTCCCCTGCTCCAACGACACCTCGATCCCACACGTCTTTTTCACCTCCGCCCAGCGTCTCTTCTGTGCCCTCGTCGTAGGTTCTGGCGGCAGAGCCACGAGAGGCTGGGACGAGGGCGAGCGGAGGCGTAGGGAGATGGTGGGTTTCGGGTTAGTAGCACTGGTTTTACTAGTAGCGGAGGTGTGTTTGGTGTCGAAGAATGATAAGGTGGATTGTGTTAATGATGTGCTTGTGCTTGGGCCTATGGTAGGGGTTTGTGGTTGTGGTTGTGATGTTGCTGTTGGTGTGGACGTTGATGGTGGTGGGTAGGAGAGTGAGGGGTCTGGGATGATGAGGCGGGAGTCTATGTATGTGCTTGGGCTGGCGCCGAGGATGAAGAGCGAGACGAGCCAAGAGCCAGTTTCAGCCGGCGAACTCTCGCTTTTGTGGAAGAGAAGTCTGAACAGACGACCTGTAGCAATAAATTCGCAAATTCCTTCATCAGAACATACACACATACAAGAGGCAGAACGTATAAATGAGAGATCATATACAGTTACCTTTGGCTACGAATTCCACCTTCACCTGCCCCTTCACCACCATCCTCTTCTGGAACGACGCAATCGCGAGGTGCACACAGAACGCCGAATCGTCGCCCTGTATCCCATCCACATCCACCACATCGCCCTCATCATCCAACAACACCTTCACACCCTCCTCCTCCTCCCCCGCCGCCAAAAACAAACGAAAGAACCGATGGTCCGAGTTCACCAACACCCCGTCCCTCAGCTCGCCCACCGCGTCCTCCCCATACGGTTTCGCGAGCTCAAACAGCAGCTCCGCGAGGGAAGGGGAGGTAGGGCGTTTGATGAGGGCCCAGTATATAGGGCTGTGGGTTTCTATGTATTTGAGCTGGAGGAGGGAGGAGAGGCTGAGATCGTAGGTCGTGCAGGCTGTGACGCAGCTGTCTAGGATGCCCTGTGCTGCGAGTGGATCTGAGTCTGTCAAGTGGTGCGTTACGAGCGTGCGCAGCAGCTGTTGCACCGTCGCTTGGATCTGGCTTTTCGTAGAACTCGATGGACGGGGGTGCGATGTGGTTGCTAAGAGTCCGGATGGGGAGGTGGGAGGGAGGTTGGTGGTGAGTCTGGGTAGGCCTGTCGCTGTGAGTGCGGGGCTGGTGCTTGAGCTGGGTTGACCTGGTATCGGATCGAGTGGTGGTTTCTCCGACGGCGGGGCGGGCAGCGCACCCACGAGTTCGTCGTAGGATGGAGGATCGTCGGAGAGCTTTTGGTCGATGATCATCCTGCGTGTTCTTTGCGTACGTAGATAATAATAGTTGTGGGTAGTAGCGTCGAGACGTCGAGAGATTTTTGGTTGCAACTATATTAGTATGAGAAAGAGCGCTGCGCAGACCGCAGTCTGACCATTTGGAAGATTGATATGTATAATTGATTCTCGGAAAGGACTGGCTGGGTCTTGTGGAAGGACGGAAATCGCAGCTGAGAGGGCACCGCCTTCAGGGTAACATCTCTACCTTCTCTCAGGGACACCAGCGCTTCACTGTTTCGTCACCTAAGTTCTAAAATGGCTCTATAAACCTATCGTATCCTCTATATACACCATCCGCCTATACTCCTCTCTTTCTACCAACCTCTAGAAATACCCTTCCTTCTCTAACAACCCCACCGCTCCCCTCAAGTCATCCCGCACATCATGATCATGTATCCACGCTCTCACCTTCTCAAACTCCTCCAACCTCCCTATAAACTCATCGTGCTCCATATACCCGTACGACCCGTGCAGTTTACCTATCGCTGCGCTCTGCACTGTCACCTCGTTGGCGCGAGGTCGGCGGATGGTGTCGTAGGCGTGGAGTATACCCTGTGTAATTTTATAGTTGTAAAGTCGAATGGTGTGAATGAGTAAGGATAAGAACAAGGGGGGAAGGAGTGAGACGTACCTCGATGTTGGAGAGTTTGGCTTTTGGGTGAGTGAGTAGTTTGGTGAGGAGGTAGACGTCTTCGATGCCTTGGCCTATACCCGCGCCCAGGTGGGGAGTCGACGCATGCGCCTTATCGTAGCAGTGAAAGAATGAGTACAGCTCCCCAACAATCATACACCATCGAAGAAAAGCTCACAGCATCACCAACCAACACCACCCTCCCTCCTCCCCTCCCTCCTCTTCTCATCCCCACCCCATCCCTCGGGCGACCCACATAACTATCCAACCCAGGCGTAACATCATGCAACACCCACACATTCCCCGCATCCCCCACCGCACGGAGCAGAATCCTCACATCCTCCGACCACCCCCCGAACTCAGCCAGAAATTCCTCGTTAGGAACCCCCCTTCTGACCCAGGGCTGTGGGAAGGGTGGGTTTGGGGGTGTGGAGAGGAGGGTGTGGGTGTTTGCGTAGGCTGCTATGTTGATCTGTTATATTTTGGGATAGGGGGTAAGGGGTTGGGTATGTGAGGTGAGTATGGAGTGTGGAGGGGAGAGAGGGAGAGGGAGAGGGACGTACGAGTTTTCCGCCTGCTAGAGGGGCGGTGAAGATGTTCTGTACGTTGTTACGATATAAATTGAGCACAGTGGACAGCTTTAGCATGTGGGCAAGAGAGAGCGACTTACATGGTGGATACCGACTGTTACCAACAGCCTCTGTAAGTCCATCTTCAAACCCGCTTTCACCAGGTCGTCGTGCCGCACCAAGGCTCGGTAGACTTTGCTCCCCGTATATGAGAGACACTCATCACCCTCTTCTCCTCCCACCTCACCCTCACCCTCACGCTCCTCATCACACTCATCCCCATCCTCGAGCTCAACCTCAACCCCACCCCTCCTCCTCATACACCCCCTAACCACACTCCTAATCCCATCCGCACCAACAACAACATCCGCCTCACACACACTCCCATCCTCGAACCACACCGCGTACTTATCCCTCCCTCTCCTATAGGTAATGCGTTTACACCGTTTCTTGAAGTGTACTATGTCAGCGTGGGAGGGGAGGAGGGGCGTGAGTGAGGAGAGGAAGAGGGAGCGGTGGAGTGTGAGTTGGCCGAGTGGGGATGTGAAGTTTGTTACCTGTGCCATAAGCGTGCCATGAGCAAGATATGTTTCTTGTAGTAGAATAGAAGAACCTCACTTCGTGTATGGTTCTTGGTTCCGTATGTGTGCCTTTGGCACTGGCGTAGTGAAGCTTGGACGTGCTCGGTTTGAGGCCGGTATGGTCTAGCACCGGTTGGAGGAGGTCGAGTTCGGAGAGTGCGTGGAGTGCGTTTGATCCTGTGTGAGTTTTCTTCAGCACGAGTCTCATCGTATAAGAATAGATCATAAAATAGATATAGATTCTAGGAAACTGTGGATAGAAGTTGAGCTTGAACGAACCTAGTGTAACACTCGCTCCGATCTCCTTAAAACAGTCCTATAACCCATCCATCGTCAAGACCATTTCGTGCCCACTCATAATATCAGAAAAAACCAAACGTACCGCGCTCTCATACATCTGCACCCTCACCCCACCTCTGGCAAGCCCGACGGCTAGCGTCACACCGCACAAGCCGCCGCCGACGATTGCGACCGTGAACGGGTCGCTTCCTCCCGCTGCCCCCGTCGTGCGGTTCGTTTGAGAGTGGATTGGGTTTTGCATATCGACCCCGGGTTATGAAGTTGATATCGAATATATCGGAGGGTTATCGTCAGGATACGAGGGGATTCAGAGAAGTTGCGTGAGTGCTCCGAGTTATTGGTGCGTATGACTGCTCGGAATGCAAAGGGATTCCGACCAGAATCGAAGAAAGCCATCCTTTATAAACCGAGAAAGCAAGAGGAAATCAAGGGCGGACTCGGAGACGATATGAGGCCATGAGTTCAGGCCATGGAAAAACGGGCCAACTCTTGGAGAAACGCTTGAGATAAAAAACCCAATGTGACCCGTGGGGTCAGTGTTTTCTTTCTCTTTAGTTTAACATGATATATGATATCAGTTATTTCATTTTACTGTACCCACGCATCTTGGCGACTCGGAAGAGATTCCACACCAGGGTGTGCATGGGATGGATACGGTATGGTCACTGGTGTTGCTGGGCGGGTTTGAGACGGCAATTGTCATTTGTATTCGGGAGGACGCACATACTGGGAATGACGGGAAGGGATTCGGGAAGGGAGATGATCGAAGACTTGGATCTGCGATAATCGATAACCTCGACATAGAGTGAGTGCATGGGAAGTGGGTGGAAGGAAGGAAGGCCAGAGTCAAGTCATCCTGTCGTCCCTTTCATCCGTCCAGTGGATTAAGAAGTTTCCGCAATGGGAAAGTACACGACAGAGCGCTGGTATTCGCCCACGGCACGGCAAGGACTCAGAAGCAGAAAACCGCGTCTCTCATTTCATCGTTCCGAACGTTTCTGAGGAAAAGAATTTTGAGATTTCAGCGGCAGCTATTCGGAAATCGGCATTCATAACAAAAAAAAAAAAACAGCACACACCCATATGATTTATGTGCGTCGGAATGAAAAAACGTCACTTGTCTGAACATGGGTAAAGTGGGTTGGTCGTGATCACAAGTCCGTATCGTGTGATGTCAGATGCTCGATGTTGGATTTTCTGTGAGCGGAGGGATGAGATGGTGAGATCTGCTTGTGCGTGTGCGCAGCACTAGGGATAGATGACGGTATTTGTAAATTTGGATCCGAGCTCGAGTAGCTCTAGGGAGGTAGGGGGTGATAATGAGGCGTGACGTGGTATATCGCGAATAGATCCCAGGCTAGGCGTAAAACAGGAGGTCGATGTATTAGAGTATAGCGTAGGAAGGACCTCTGGATCTACGATTCGTCGACGAATTCGAAGCCAGTCGCCCCAAGTTCAACGAATTAAACACCGGAGACCGCTCCTGAACTCTCGAGCTCGGTCCTAGGTAACCCATTTTCCCGTAAAAATCAAAAAAGCCACGATTAGCCGTTTGGGCACTCACCGAGCTTGATCCACGTACTAGTAAGGGGGATCGTCTAGCAAACAGTCATAGGGAGCGCTTGCTTTCACCAAACAGAGGCACGTATACGTGAGGAATTTCAGTGACAGTAGAATGAGAAGAGCTCGAGGTAGACCTGAGGTCGTACCGACGTGTCTGTTCAATAGCTAGTGTGATCCAAGAGTTATCCTAGAAACGCACTCGAAGCACGACTGCCCTGAGAACGGAAGCAATCCTCCAGAGAGCTCGAGAGCGCTTGTCAGACTCGCAGTTACGGGATGCAACCATCCTTTCCCGTCTTCCTTGAACCCCCCGGCAGCAAGAGAAAACCAAACAAGTGGATTTCCTAGCTCTGTATTATGATTCCTACCATCTGTTTGCTCACGTTGGTCGTGTGTATTTCCGAAATGGAAAAGAAGGAGTGGAGGTTCGATTCTGTTCCTGCCCATTTATCCGGTACCAAGCCTTGCCCCGACAGGCAATGGCCAGGATAAGTAGTTGAGAACTCACGCTAGTTCTTAGAGATAAGATTCGACTTTTCTTTCTATGGGGTAATGTGAATTAGATGTACCCTTGAGCCTGGGATTTCACAAGGGTAAGTTGGTTCGATAGCTACTGGTCCAGGGAGGTTGGTTGGCCCGATGACTCGCGAAAGCCGCTTGGATCGATATCGTAGTTGTATTGGAGACGATTTACTCGTGATCAAGAGAATAATTCTCTTGAATTCCCAGAAGTCCATAGATATAACACGACAAGCCAGCACAGTACGAGTTCCAGCATGAGAAGAGGTCGAGGTCAAGAACCAAAAACGTGGCAGTGCCCGACGCTGGCGACGCGGTAAAACGCAGCATGTGACCGCGTTTCCTCCTGTCCTCCCACTCATCATCATCGCTACACCTGCCAGCGATATCGCCTAGAAATGCCAACATGGGCTCCTCGTGCGTACCCACACCTCTATCTTAACCTCCGAGAGCAATCTATAACACCCACTCGCAGGACCTAGTCGACTCATACCACTTTCGATCCTCATCTGTGGAGGATTGACATACTACTACTACTCCGTGAGTGAACTTTTCGCTGGGTAATTGTTGTGAGAAAGAGTCGGTAGCTGATGAGTTGTCTTCTCGGGTGCTCTATGTTTAAGTCTCTTTTTACTACTTCCCCTGGTGTTGTAAAGCATGGGGATGTTTTTGAGCAGTATGACAGTGTGAATGTGAATGTTGACGCCGGAGCAGATCTGGAGAAGAGAGATGCGGTCGTAGCTGCGTTCAAGGTATGCCAAACTTCTACTCACCTCTCAGCCCCATCTCAACACTAAAATCATCTCTCAAGCACGCATGGCACGCCTACGGTAACATTCAGCCCCAGCCATCACCTTCTTCCCTAAACTAAATCCCGGACTTAAAACAGAGAAAGACGCGATGGGCTTCGACGAATACCACCCCCTCTCCCACCGGGGCGAAAACCTCAACCACCAGACGAACCCCTCCTCACCAGGAATAGGCTACACCATCCTCGACGCACTCGACACCATCCACCTCATGGACCTCCAACCCGAATTCCGGCGCGCACGATTCTGGGTATCCAAATCCCTCACCTTCGACCAACAAGGCGAATTCAGCACCTTCGAAACCACCATCCGTGTCCTCGGCGGTCTCCTCAGCACGTACTGGCTCAGCGGGGACAAGCTCTTCCTCGATAAAGCGGTGGATCTGGGGGAACGGATGGTAGAGGCGTTCGATACGCCGTCGGGGTTGCCGCTGCCTTCGGTGAACTTGTTCGATCGGACGGGTGTAGCGGATAAGTGGGCGCCGAGCAGAATTAGCACGGCGGAGGCGACAACGCTGCAGTTGGAGTTTAGGTATCTCGCTGAGCTGACGGGGAACGAGACGTTCTGGAGGAAGGCGGAGCATGCGATGCGTGTGGTGGAGAGGCAGCTGCCTGTGTTTGAGAAGTATATCGTGCCGATTTATATGGAGGTTAACGGGGGTACGTTTGAGGCCAACGAGGTCAGACTTGGGTCGAGAGGCGACTCGTATTATGAGTATTTGCTGTGAGTTTGGTTCTTCTGTTTTGATCGGTTTCATATGCCTAGCGGACTGACGGTGTTCGTGGTGGCTTCACAGGAAGCAATATCTGCAAACTGTCAGTAACACACTCATCCTTTACTGCTTTCCTCAGTCGTCTTACCATCTCCCTCTTTCAGAACAGAACAGAACCCGGCTACAAAAAGGTCATTTCCCCACATCCATCGTCATACTCCTCGTCCTAACATACAAAAACCTGGCTGAGTAGATGTACCAACAAGCCATGCAAAGCGTCCACGAACACCTCGTCCATAGGACGCCGCTACGGAATATGACATACATCGCGGAACTCATACCCTCGCACAGCGGTGGTCGGGTCTCGAAACCGTCAGTACAATCCCCCAATCATCACTGTTCTTCCACTGCCGCTGTTGATACTCATGGGATAACGTACATATAACAGGACATGGCGAACTTCTGCTAAACAAGATCACCTCGTCTGTTTCTTCGCCGGTTCTCTCATGCTCGGTGCAACCACAATCGGCGCCCTACCCAACATCCAAGTCTCCATACCACCCAACTTGGAGACCGAGTTGACAGCCGAAGGAAGGCGGGACTGGGAAACGGGCGTGGAGTTGCTCGACACGTGTATGAAGACGCACGAGACGAGGACGTACGTTTATTCAATTTGTCGTTGTTATTGTTGTTCTTATGTTTTTCGTTGCAAACCTAACCTCGTCCTCGTGCCGTGCAGTGGTCTGGCCCCTGAGATAGCACAGTTCGGTACGGATGGGAAAGATCATCCGAGTCGAGAGTGGTGGATCAAGCGACTCGGAGGGTCGAGCTACGACGCTCGGTACATGCTCCGGTAAATCCACCTCCTTACTCCCCCTCCTCTCCTCATCTCTAACCACACAACCACCACCACCCCCCGGCGGTTACCTACAACAGCCCAGAAACCGTCGAAAGCCTCCTTATAGCCTACCGCCTCACCCACTCACCAACCTACCGCGCACACGCATGGGCCATCTTCAGCGCCATAGAGAAGTGGTGTAAAGTCCCCTCGGGGGGATACGCGACGGTTGAAGATGTCGATGATATCCGTGTGCCGGAAGGCGGGGTGGGGAAGGAGGTGGGGAAGGGGAGTGTGAAGGTGAGGTGGGATGATAAGCAGGAGACGTTCTTCTTGGTGAGTGGTTTGCTTTTATTTTTCTTTCTTGGTGCTGGTTGTGGTCGGCCGCTTTGGGTTTTTGAGTTGCATGGGGATTTGGGTTGTTGACGAGCGTTTCTTTGCCTTGCTTTTGTTGCAGAGCGAGACGTTGAAGTATCTGTACTTGATCTTTGACGACCCGGTCAAATCGAAGATAAACCTTCACGGTACGTTCTCCTTCTCAATTCCTGCGGAGGTCTCATCTCTCACACCGTCCTCCTTATCTATCTAGATCATGTATTCAACACCGAGGTACGGCTTCATTTCCATCTCTTAAATCTGTCTCGCTCATGGTACTGAGAAAAAAACGCTTCCCATACTACTACTAGGCACATCCGTTCCCTGTGTTCTCACCGTCAATCGCGTCACGGTTTTCATGATCCTTGGACTGGATTAGGCCTAGCATAATGCTTGCGACTACACGTCTTTGTGGTTGTAAACCACATATCTCATTAATACATATATACTTACCTCGAGAGGTTTATAACATGCCTTGGTATGTGCACCGCACGTCTCATCGCAGCTCAATGCCTTCAAGTTCTCGTTCTTTGAGGCAATTTTTTTTGGTTCTACACGCTAGAGCGGGATCATCCTCTCGTAACCATCCTCTTATGCTACTTGGTGTGAATATAGTGTATTGGAGAATTTTCTTCGTATGTAATCCTCGACAGACAGCTCCTCTCCTCTTGTTTTCGTTTTCCAGGGACTCAGGAGGAGAAAACCGCTGATATCGGCAACATCGGAACTCTATCCGTCTCGGTCCAATCAAATCTAACCGTCCCATCAAATCCTATCGTCTACCCGGACCATCCAGTGACTCTTTCCCCCATTCTGCTTCCTCCTCTCATACGATTCGGGAACATGTAGCTACTCTACAGTATTCTCGTGGTCTATATGCTGACCGCGCTCTATCACCTATCTATCCATCATACCTCTATCATCGAGCCATACTTGATTCCTGCTTCTTCTACACAATATATCTTCTCGCGCTCTCAGCGGGGCTCTGTCCCATCACGATATTCCTCAGAACCCGGTGCTATACTACATCTTGTCTCTTCCTCAAGCGATTTAGTATCGTGTATTCGTGTGGGCCCATATACCTCGATATAGTTAACGAACTCTTAGTACTCCCGCAAAGGTGATTGTTTAGAGTTTAACTCTGGATTCGGGGAGAGTGATAAGTATTCGAGGTTCAGGGTTTTACATAATAGCACTCCTGGGTACTGACTCTTGGTGAGCTGCAAATTTGTATCCTTTATGGTCGTGTGAAGTACTGCTGAAGTCACCATGGACTGAGTCTAGCTATCTCTCTCCTAGAGCAGCCTCAGATGTTGTGAAAAGAAGAATATGCATATCACTCCTTGAAACCCGATCTCATGACCTCCCTGTCAACATCAACGCCCATGGCTATCTATAATCGTCAATAGACAGGCGTTTCTGACCTCTGGCTACGGTAACTTTCGTTCAGTGATATCATCCCTTTTTTTTCATCCGTTCCGGTCCATGGCTCCTCCTCTCAGTCATCAAAACTACCCCATGCTCTTCATCAAGCCTTCACTTTCCGGATCGTTAGACTAAACCAACTCCCAAGCTCCGTCTTGTGCGATCGTTGAACAAGGTGCGAACTCAATCCAGGCTGAAAGGTAAATTCCTACTATGTGCCTAGGACAGGGCTGAACTGATTGTCATAGATCTACTGTAGAGCCGTGGCGGGTCTTTTTTCACGTCCTTGACAAACTGGCGCATCTTTTTTGTGATTGAGTTCAACTACTAGTACCTAAACCACACTGCCCCGTCTTGCCACTTTCTCCTTTACTATACGAATAGATATCGATGAGGGTATAAACCCCCCCCCCCCTTGCGTTCAATGTCTCTTTCCTCGTCGAGTAATCCTCGTCTTCTTCTCCTGACACACACAGTATCCTCTCTTCTCTACTTTCCACCGTGATCCCAGCGATGCCCTACACCTCTATAATCTCCTTCGCTCTCGCTCTCACAGGTATGTTATAGCTTGTAGCTTAAGCTAACTAAACCCATTTCTCATTCTCGTTTTTTCTCCACGGCTGGAATTCATAACACCAGCCACCGCCTCGACTGTACCTCGTCGTTCTGAGACGTACCACGCGCGGTCGGTGCTACGAGCACGACAAGACACCTCAGACGATCTCGATATTCCAACGGTGTGTGAGAGTAAGTGTACTCAGGTCGATCAACTCCAGGCAAGTACCCCACAACTCGTCACACTACGGATGACATAGAACTGAGAACTCATCTACGTTTTATCCACCAACGCACAGTCACAAGAGTGCAGCATCGCATGCTTGTGCACAGCTGACTCAATCGATGAGATCGCGCAGTGCTACGACTGCCTCCTCGACAACGATACGACCGGCACCTTGACGTCGGCAGATTTGAACGGTTCTCTTCAAGGTAGGCCAGTTCCTCCTCACTAAAGAACTCTCTCTCTTAACTGGATACACTCTACGATCTCTTTAGGAATCGTAGAGTTCTGCGCCGAAGTAGACATGGGTAATTTTACAGCCCCTACCGTGTCTGGTGGTAGTTCTGGAGGAAGCTCTGGCTCCGGTAGTAATTCTGGCGGAAGCAACGGTACTTGGGCGGGAGACGACGGCCAGGACGACGCTGGTGTCGCTAACGTGGTCTCCATGGGCATGATCGGGACCGTGGTCGCTTTGGTGCTGTTCTTGCACTAACTTAACCATTACGACATGTTAAGCACTGGGATGTTAAGATGTGGATTTGAGATACGGCAGGATGAGATGAACTGGGGGTATTGGACGAGTCACGATACGACTTCATACGGTATGATAGGAATTGATAAACGTACACTACTTAATATCACGCAATACAAATATCTCAGCAGTCTCTGTGGTACGAGTTGATGCGATACCAAACGATACGAGTCGAACCCGAGAAAGAATCACCATGTATAAGTCCCGAAAACACGCCTTGTTACAACAAGCGTTACAATAATAAGTAGTATGTATCTATCAATTCATATCGTATGAGTCGTACCCCCCGTCCTCGTACTTATCGTCGTTATCGAAACCCTTCTCCACTATGCAGCCAGGTATTACTATAAGGGTTTAGTGCAAGAAAAGCACGAACGCGACGACGGTCCCGATCATGCCCATGGAGACCATGTTAGCGACACCAGCATCGTCCTGGTCGTCGTCTGTGGCACTATTGCCGCCGGAGTTTCCACCAGAGGTAGTTCCGCTTCCAGTACCCGTACCCGTACCAGTGCCAGTGCCAGTTCCAGCCCCAGTCCCCGTACCTCCAGTGCCAGTACCCGTTCCAGTCCCAGTCCCACTACCGGTCCCACTACCACCAGTAGTCCCGCTCTCAACTGGCTCACTTCCAGAGCTCACACCCGTCCCAGAGCCAGAGCTCGAGCTTCCCCCAGAACTACCCCCACCAGAACTCCCACCAGACACGGTAGGGGGGGTGATGTTCACACCTGCTGCCGCGCATTTACCTGCCAGTTCTATCAAACAAAGGGAATGGGGAAAAAAGGTGGGGGTGGTAAGTATGATGGTGAGGAAGGGTGCGAGGGGCTGAAGGAGGGGAGATATGGCTTACGTTCAAGAGAATCATTCGCATCAGCTATATCTGCGGACGTAACAGTCGGATCGTTGATGAGGAGACAGTCGTAGCACTGCGCGATCCCATTGAACGCGGCGGTGGTGCAGATGCATGAGGCGTCGCTGCTGCAGTCTGGGGACTGTTTAAAAAAAATAACACAAGAAGTGACACAGATGAGATAAGGGTGATAAGGTAAACCGGCGATAAATTGAAATGGACGTACGAGAGCTTGAACGAGCGTAGTACACTGACTCTGACACACCGCTGGAATATCGCTCGAGCTGATCTGTCGTGCCTGGAGGAACGAGGTGACGCCTGTAGCTCGACGGGGGATGGTTGAAGCGGTGGCTAAGTTCAATTTTCAGACGATAGGCAAGGGGGAAGGTGTGTGAAGAGGATTCAGACGTACCTGTGATAGCCAGAGCCAAGGAGATGACGGAGGTGTAGAGCATGGCTGGAACGTATACAAAGTAGAGAAAGAGAAAGAAGGTATGTGCGTTAATCGAAAGTAGGAGGAGGAGGTTGCTCGACGAAGAAAAAGACACCGAAGCCAGGGGGGTTTTATACGCCCATTGTATCATATGGGGTTTGGACAGGGCGATAGACAAGGAGAGGTGATAGACCAGGAGAAGTTGTAAACGGGGCAGTGTCCGTACCTCTGCTAATACAACATACCTGCTAAGGCAAAGGCTAGAAGCAAGTCAAAAAACCAGAAGAAATGATGAGCTTTTTTTGACAGCTGCTTCGACGGTTTACAATACTCTGTCACCGTCGCCGTCATCTAGCAATGTGAAGGAGTTCACTCTTCCACCCAATGAATTAAGGTCCCAGAAACAGCGCACCTGGGTCCGTTCTCGGTGGGGATACAGACGTACCGTAGGTCAATTGGGATACATTCCGGACCTTCCGTTCGTTGTCGGATCATAGACGGCGTTGCACGTCTGCCAGTGTATCGGTTTATTGGATATTGAGGTCTCGCCATTGGTACCGGTACCGCTAACTGTATAGTCTGAATCAGAGCGAAGACCAGACTTTGTCAATGAGTACACCCACTAGTAAACTTCTCCCATCTCCTCTCACCTTCTTTACTATCCTCGAAGAAGAAGCGGAAAGATACAGTGCCAGGCACATCCAACAGCCCGAGAGTAGTGTCAATCTAAAACAAATTAAAGAAAGGGAAAGGAAGGAAGGAGGCTAGCGATGGTAGGTAACCCGGACGAGGCACGAGGGAGGATAAATTCGAACCGGAAGGTCTGGAGCTCTTGGCTTGGCACGGCACAGCCAGGAGTTTGTTCTGTACCTTTGTCGCCTAAAATCAAACGTCAAGCTTTCACTTAAGATGAGATACCAGGCCCGAGAAGCCCTCGTCTCCATTTCGTGGTAAGCCTATCGGGCTAACAGAACGGTATCGAGATGAATCATATTCATGAATAAAGGGTAAGTTAGCCCCCTTACATAGTACGGTGCTAGGTCCAGGAGTAATCGATAATCGCTAGTAATCATGGAACCTGGGAGCATTGAACCTTGCTCAGATTGACCATGGGACCTGGCAGTTTACGAGGGTAGGGCTGGCTAGTATGCGTCGCCAGCGTACAGCCTGTATCACATGTAGTGGTCTCCGAGGACACGTACCTCTCCGAAGAACCGAAGACGATATGATGGACAGTAAGATCGGGCGAGATGAGGGGGTCGGATCCGGAATACAGTAAAAACGCCTTGACTTTGAGCATCGCGGGCACAACGAGGACTTTGTCACGATCATCGCGCCTTCTGAAGGGGGGTGTTCAACCATCGCGAGTAGGTTTCGCGTTTTTCTGTTCTCGGCCTGCTCGCCGGATTAGGCGGTGGGTTAGAACACGTAACAGAAACGCACAGCAAGTCGCCGTCGTTGGTTTATGGATGCGTACATGTGTTGCGTAGGGTTGGGGTTGGATTATAAAAGGTGAAATTATCATTGAACAGCCGTAAAACAAAACTCGAAGGAAAGGCAATCTAGTCAGTCTGAGCGGTGGACGTCAGCATGGGCTTGAGGTTCTAGAAAGGGCCTAAATTGCAACTCACCAAGATTCAGTACTCAGGAGGGCTACTAGGAACCCTTGAGCCTCGATACGATCCCTGAATCCAGAGAACAATCGATCAACGATGCGGGAGTGCTAAGGCTTGCTAGTAGCTAGTCAGGTACGTCCCATGCGCTCGACGACACGATGCGATGCGATACGGCACGATAGTAAACCACTTGAGGCGAGACTCAGTAAACCTCAAGGTCTAAGACCTACTAGCAAGGACCCGGAGTAAGAGGCCACCTGGTCTTACGAAGATGCAAACGTATCGTGTCGTACGGTCTGGCATCGTACCCCGCCGTACACGTCTCGCACTACAAAACCCCGCTGAAACCCCTCTCGAGATATATTGCCCAGAAGAAGCAAAGCACGAATCAAAAAGTAATGATAGATGGATATATTTTGACAGAGCGCGGTCGGCATGTAGAGACCATGAGGCCTAGCTGCATTATCATACTCCTGAATCGCAATAGTATGATGGGAGGAGGAGGCAGAATGGGGAAAAGCGTCACCGGTGCCAACCGGAATGAGCGAGTCCGGATCCGGTGGATGGTCGGTTCAGTTGGCCGCTCTCCGGTTTGATCACCCAGTACAGTATGCCGGGGTGCGCTGGTAACGCCAGTTTAAACACAAGGCAAGAGGGTCCCAGTATAGCTGTGCAGTAACTTACAATGCCTGCAATGCAGATCGATGAAACAAAAGATATATGGAAAGGTATATACACTACAGCGTATTACCGTAGTTTGTGAAAGACGGTGAGTACTGAAGATGAAGGTGTGAGTATAGGTAGGGTATGGTTGTGGTATGCGCAGAAACGTGCTCAATGATATTCATGGCTTCTCGTCTCCTCCTCCTCCCCATACCCCATCCCATACCTAATGCCCAACCAACGCACCAACAGCACCCACTGCACTAACCACATCTCCCAGATTAAAATCCCTAGCAACACCCCCTATCCTCACATTAGCACACTTCATCTTCTTGAGCCGCTCGATATCGCTGCCTATGACGGCTTTGCAGAAGAGGTCGAGGTCGAGGTCGTTCTTGATATCATAAATATAGGGGGAAGGAGAGTCGTGAGCACGGATTAGACGAGGAGATGAGAGAAAACATGAATGGAGAAAATCACGAATGGAGAAAATCACGAATGGAGAAAAATAACAAACAGACATACCTCATCGTACCCAAACGGCTGCTCGATCTCCTCGCCCGCCGCTACGAAGCCTAGATAGATGAACGCGGCGATACCGGTGCCGAGGATGGTGGACCACCCGAATTGGCCGACGAGCTGGAAGGGGAGGAAGAAGAGGTAGAGCCAGACCGTGCTGTTTTGGTTTGTTTATTTTTTGGTTATAGAGGTAGAGTGGAGTAGAGGGAGTTGGGGGGAGAGTAGAGGAGAGGGAGTTAGTGAGGTTATGGGATGAAGGAGAGAGGGGAGGAGAAGGACGTACTGTCTGATGTGGACGGAGTACACGCTGTATTATCATAGGTAAGAAAGATGTATGACGAAAGGATAGAAAGGAGGGGACGTACAAAGGCAACGGCGTCGTCAAGATCTTCTCCAACGCTACAAAAAAAAAAAATACAATCACTCAAGAGTAAAAGTAGGAAATCGAAATCAACAACTCACTACACAAACTATCCTCAAACCCCGCCAAACACCCCATCATACTCCCCATCGTACTCCCAGGAACCCCACCCCTGCTCTCAAGCACCGCACACCACTCGCTCAACCTCCTCAGAACTTCGAGGGGTAGGTTCTCGCCTTTCGTCCCGCCTACTATACGGGGCCGGTGTTTCCCGAAGAGAGCTTTATGTGGCTGTACGTGTGCACCTGTGTGTGCGTGTGTACCTGAGTGCGTATGTGTGTGTGCGTCGAGGGGGAGATGGGTCTGAGAATGCTCAGGCCTCCAAAGCCGCTGTACCCCTCCCTCCCCATCATCCAGCTCATCAGCATACCCCTCCGGATGTCCCTCACCAACCCCACGATCCCACACACTACCCCTACCCCTTTCAACATCCCCCCCATCTTCATCCCCATCTCCGGCTCTGGAGCCGATCCACCATCGTCTGATGATACCAAACGTGATAGCGAAGGGGATGAGGTCGCCTGAGACTTTACTTAAGAAACCCGAGTCTCTCCCGTCCCCAACCCCTCTCCCACCCGCACCACCATTGAGCCTGTTATTAGAAGCCCCACGGGATGAAGGAAGCAACGCCCTCGCTTCCTCGTGACATCTCGATGTAGACGAGGAGGACGTGGAGATAGACAAGGACCGCATGCTGCGACGATAACGACTGTGCGAAGCGGGGTCGAACGTCCCATAGGCGTTTATTGGAGGTATGTACGGATCTGAGCTCGAAGAGCTGTCTGTCGTTCCCTGATGGCGAGGACGAGGATGAGGACTGAGTCTGCGGTCGGGAAGCGGGCCTTTGGGTCCGAGTGTCGTGTCCTTGGGGTTGGGATCAAGAGGGGATTTGCCTTTGGAATCCGATACGGAGGGGGCTATCAGAGCTTGAGCTTGAGCTTGATCGTGATCGGAGGAAGAGGGCTGTGCTGTGATTAGGGTTATACTCCGCGGCGAGTCCTGTTGGGCTTGGGAGATGGGCGAGTTGTAAGTTTGACCCGTAGTTTCTTCTTGTTCTTGTTCTTGGGAGTGGGTTTCGTTTTGGTCCTGGTGGTGTTGTGCGGGAGGGACGTCGGATGTGAGGTGCGCGTGTCGGTGGTCGTGGGCGTGCTGAATGAGATCAGTTAAGAAGAGGGTTATTAGTGGGATGATGAGGGAGGGATGGGAAGGCGTACCTCGTGCATGGATGGGACAAGATGATACAGATCTTCGTAGTATATCCCTAGTTCACCTATCAGGGAGAACTGATCAACCCGCTAATTCACGAGATAAAGAAGGGAGAGGGAGAAGGGTAAGAGAAAATCTCACCTCGAATATGATGCTTCACAGCAACAGAGAACGCCCACGCCAAATCCAACGCCTCCAACTTCTCCCTCATCAACCTCCTCTCCATATCTTCCTTCACTCTCGCTGCCTCTTCTGCAGTAAGTTGACTCGTACCCGCTTGAGTTTGAGTTTGAATTTGAGAGGGAAGAGGGACGGGCTGGGTGAGCGGAACGTGGATCCATACGAGTCGTACAAATGTACGTGTGGTGCGGATGATGTCCGTCCAGCAGGTTCGGCCCATCCAGTATCGGTCGTATCTGTCAAGCTCCATCAGTCAAAGAATACGTACTACGACGAGAACGAGAACGAGAACGCGAACAAGAACGCGAAACAGAAACAGAAAGAAATGAAACGACGGCGTACCCGCTCATAGCACGATACGAAATCGTGAACCCGATCACCACACCGAGGACGGTGAGGAGCACACCTGGGATGGCGAGATCGTAGTCCGTCAGGATGGATACTGTCGTTACCACTGTTTCATTTGATCGTCAGTTATCAGTGGGGTTTGAGGGTTGGGGGAGAAGGGTAGCGTTACCAGCGGCGAAAACTGTGTGTATGAGAACGGCGGGCCAGATCCTCCATATCTATCGAAGAACATATAATCAGTATCCAAGCTTAAGGGACCAAAGGTCCAGCAGGGTATAAATCAGAGAAGGAAAGAGAGAGTTGGAAACAATAAGAGGTACAAGGTCCAGAAAAACAAATCGAAAGAGCTCGAAAGACTTCGAAAAAAGAAGAAAACCAGAGAGATAACAACCCACCACACTCCCCCTCCCAAACGTCCACGTCAACAACGTCTTCGCAGGCGGTACAGGCACATGCATAACGTGCTGTGGGCTCACCGTCCCCAGATCGGGATGCGAGGCGGGTAAGAGGGCGTGGTGGCCCGTCGCACTACGGGGTTGGGGTCTTGACATTTTTTAATTTTTTTTTGGTTTTGTTTAGGGTTTTGGGACCGTAGTATACTTTTTTGTGGGTTAGTTTTGTGGGTTGGTTTTTGTGTGGAGGTTCTGGGGTATCTTGAAGTGAAGTGAATGTGTGGGCGTGTTGTGTTAGGTGTATGTAAGAAAAGAGCGAATTTAGAGGGTAGTCTGGGTATGCGGCCCTAGCTAGATAAGCCTCGATTGAAGCTAGGAAGAGCGAAAGGAATGTAGGATGTGTTCACGGTGTAACGGTGTACGATGTACGGTGTCGGAGTTGGAGAGAGAAGAACCGTGGTGTCTTGTGATGGAGGAGCAAAGATGGTACCGGTGGATGGTTGGTACGAGTACAACTCGTCAATCCTACATTGCGTCTGGCGTCGTGTGGGAGCCTGAAATTGGGCAGAGGGAATTCAGAAACTAAATTTAGAGCGCTGGCAGATGATGCGATTTGATGGGAGGTTTTGATATGATGGGACCGGGACGGACGGAGGTTCCGATGTTTGCCGATATCAGAGCTTTTTCTCCTGAGTTCTCAGAAAGCGAACTTGAGCTCTGTGTTCAACCTATCCCCTAGCATCCCACAAGTGAGGTTGTCGTTCGACAAGTCTCTGTATTACAACAGTCGTTTTCTCTCTACCTTCTGAGTTTCCGCACTAAGGAGAGGATCGCTGGCCCTCCATCTCGAACGTTTGGCAGATCAACGAGTGCCCCGTCGGCTGGCAAAGTCTTGGAATGTCGTGGGAAGAGCTGAGTCATCCCAACTGTGAGCCAGCACGATTTTTCTTTCCAGTCATCCCCCTCGCGATCGACATGTATCTGAACTTAGCCCCCTACTTACCTCTTGTCCCTCGCTCAAAGTTGGGCCATTCATTGCAGATACTATTTTCAGACTCTCAATAGTCGAACTCCTATTCATTCTGCTATTTTTCCTTTGATTTGCGTCGTTTGGTAACATCCTTACTGAGAGGGAGACGATCGCATTTCCATCTCCAGTGTTCCCATCAAGCTCAGAACCGTGGAGGTGCCATAGACTTGCAATCTTTGGGAGCTGTATCAGGGCGTGATTGAACAGCATCACGTCGAGACGACGAGTGTTGTTCTTGTTGCTCTTCCTGTATCCCACCTTGTTCTGCTGAGTTCTCTTCCTTCCTCTTGAGCCTGGTGTTTAACTCTGAGCCGTCTCATTACTGTTTCACTACACCTGAGCTTCTTCTTCTTGCTCGCAAGCGCTATGTTTGAACCGGCGATCTTAGTTTCAAAACTCAAGGTTCAGGGTGACTCTCACTCTCCCTCGACATTTGACTCTCCGACAGCGTTCATCACAAAAAAACGCACTTAAGGCTACGTTCACCGGTAAGCAATGTATTATGCTGTGCAGCAAAAACTGTCGTGTGATCCACAAGGCCATAATGCCTGGACAAGATAAAAAGTACAGGAAGTACTAGTTACCACCATTCATCGCTCCGTGGCTTGGGAAACGAACTCGGCAGCCGTATAAAACCATCACTACTGCCTCTGATGTTGGCTCTTCGACGGTGACGATCCCATCAAAAAGCCGCCCAGAAATCTTCACAATAGAATTTCTCTCCTTGTTCCTTTACGCCTGCTTACTTGGATCAACGAGGGCCTTTCCTCCAAGAGCATCGAAACCGATCATCTTGAATCACATTTAGACTGATCCCCCACTTTCGGAGCTCAATGTGCAACGTTCAAAAGGATATATGTACGAACGGATCCAGCTCCGCCAATTCCCTCCTTCATACTTTACAAAATCTCTCACACTAGCTTCGTTTCGTTTCGTCCATTCACCTATTGTTAAACTTGAGACGAGTACAAATTATGACCTCAGTCTTCGTCAGCCCGGGCTTCCTCCTGGGGTTCGTCGTATTGCAAGCTAAAGGTCAGCTCTTCCCAGCAGCTTTTGTCTCGACAACGACGGCTCACGAAGCTTTAGGTTCACCTTGCATAAGGTGAGCTCAGGTTTTTCCTCATTCCAAACGACTGTCCGAACCAAGCATCTTATTTCTTTCAAGTCCGGAATGCTTTTGTCCAGGTGGTACTTCTTGGGCTCCTGAAGCTTCGTTATTAGGGTACTCGGGACGGGGAGGCATTCCCTGGCACAACCGCGGTTCGCTTGCTTGTTCTGAGTTTTCATACACGTCCGGTGCGTGGTCTTACCTATTTTCAAGTGTGCAGATCCTTATGCTTCTCGCGTCACACAGGTAAATCAAGCCCCACTAGCCATGTTCCTTCAACTAGTACCAGAACCAGTCCTGAGAACTCATCCTCGACGACGCATGTCCAGTCATCCCAACCAGGAGACATCAACCCATCTCCTACCTCTCCTACCGCCGTTTCTTCACCATCTTCTTCTCACCAGAATCTCGCTCTCATTCTCGGGATAATTCTTGCTACAGGCGTTCTGATACTCGTAGGAATTTGCCTGTGTCTAGCTTACAGGAGACGAAGACGAGAGCGAAGAAATGCTGCTGCGGAGTGTGTTTCCAGGTCGAGATCGCTGGGCAAGTTTTTCTTTTCAGCCATTACTCATCGACTTGCAGTAATTCTGACTCAAGACTATAAACTAGACCCCTTCACCTTGTTCTCGCGTCGTGCTCAGACAAAAGGAGCTACGCCTCGCAGGGAAAAAGAGCTATTGCCTCCCCAAGATAGTCTTTGTACAGAGACTAGCGATTCCAATAGTACGGTCACGATCCCCGCGTCGATCTCGCCACGGTCTAACCACGAGCGTGATCATACCGCTATAGCGAATCTGGACCAACGGGTCGAAGAGCTGCGTGTGATCGTGCGTGAGCTGCAGGACGAGAGAGATGGTGCCTTGGTCTTGCCACCGCCGTATGCTTGAGGTTTGATTGAGCGTTTTGAACCAAGTCGGACCGGTGGTATTGTTATGGCTATTACTATGGTGCAGTCGGCTTAGTCACCGCTACTTTGGAACAACCAAAATATCTGAGTGTATAGGCCACCTATGAAAAATCCCTCTGGCAGAAATGAAGGAATTGAGGAATAGAACAATTGTCCCAGAGGATTTGTCCTGATTCTCAAAATTGACCGAGATAAATTTTGGGCGTCCCGTCAAATTTGCCGCTTGATCAGAAATTACCATATTTGGACAGATAAGATAAGATAAAAGCAAGATTTTGTGGGCCGGCTTCGCCGGCGGACATGTTTTTTGAGCTTTTAGAAACAAATGAAGCGCGAGTCCTTCATTTGGATGTGGAATTAGGCCAAAAATGCTTACCCAGGACCAAATTTCCGCCACGGTCAAAACTGACGAGATTTGCCGCTGTTCCAAATAAGCGGTGACTAAGCCGACTGCACCATACTACTCTTGCGGGCTCTCGAGATGAGAGATCAATCATCCCGCAACAAGGGATACCTCTCGCAGCGAGCTTCATCAGACTTGTCACTGTAACGGCATTGTTTTGTAGAATATGCTCAGAATAATGGCGATCTGAAGCTCGGTCGGTTTTCTGGCGAAGCCCAGTAAACGCCAATGCACTGAGCCTCTGGAAGAGAAACCGGAAGGCGGTCACTGTTCGCCTTGATAATGAACGGAGGTGGAGGTAAACACATGGCAGAGTGTCAGGAGCTGACGATCAGCTGATGCTTTCCTCCCACGATGTGTCTGCCTCCAACTCAGAAATCAACAGAGCCATTCAGTTCCCTGCTGACTCCTGATGGGCCATTTCCACGGGTCAGCTGAGATGTTTTGTGTTACCATCCATGCTAGCAACGATGGGTCACAGAACCTGAATAGCCTTTTTTCAGGAGCCTTCATCATCTCTGTCCGTTCTTTAGCTCTGGCTTTTTAAGTCCACCTCTCCCCTCCTTCTGGTCGAGCTCAGATCAAGGATGTATCGCGTATCTCGACTCCCCGCGTTTTTACTCTTGCTTTTGAGCGTCGTCGTCGCGTTCGTTCGAGGTCAAGCGTCGGACTTGCCTGAGTGCGCTCAGAAATGTGGAAACGATGTCGCTCAGCAAGCTGGTTGTGCTTCAATGTGAGTGCTTGTTCTACTATTCATCGTAGCCGCGTCTCAGACTCGGATCTTGTAGAGAGGACGCAGAGTGTTTATGCGCGGACTCGTCTATCTTGGATAATATCAAGACGTGTGCTCGTGGCGAGTGTACTAAGGAGGATCTTGGTGAAGCGTTGGAGAGGATTGGACAGTTATGCTCCGGTACGTCTTCACTCCATCTTTTCTCTCCCAACCTCGTAAGCTGACTATTGCCATCGATATTTAGCATCCACAACTTCAACTACCTCTTCTTCGAGTACCACGTCACCAACCCAAAGTGTTACCTTCCATTCAACATCTCGAACTACAGCAGGTACGCCCTCGTTGACTATCATTTTGACCACCTCTGATGAGATCCGTGTGGATAGGAAATCCCACGTCTTCTCCATCTGCGTCGAACACAGCCAGTGATGTGACGTCCCTCTCGTCCTCGAGTGCTGCTCCGAGTGTCAGCGTCTCAACAGAGACTCTGATCAGCACTGTTCAGCCCCAGGCATCCTCCACGGCTCCACCACTCGCTACTGCGTTCCACACCTCTGTGGTGATCATGCCTACCCAGTCTCAGCCGTCCTCCTCAATGAAACTGAAGAGGTGGACTTCGTTTGAGCTGATCTTCTCACTTGCAGTCACGGCACTGGTCCACTGGCACTGGTGAAGTGGACGAACTGTGTATGTAGGATATCAGCTTTGACTTTTATCACTTTCTTGTTCCGGGTTTTCTGGTGGTTTAACGTTGCTGCTTTCTTCATACCCCCTTTACCGCGACCGCGACGGTGTAGTAGTACCTAGTATTGGTACAGCTCGATATACCTTTGACCGTGCTTGTGAACTCCCTTTTCAACGATTTGGTCTTCAGCCAGACTGCCTAATACTAGAGACAGTTGGTGAAAATCTTACTCGAGTTGCATTTCTCCATTCTGTCTGCAACAAAAAAAAAAAAGGTGGTGAAAGGGTTAAAATGACGCATGGACTCTCAGGAGATCGAATCCTGGACCTCGCGCAAGCAGAAATGCGAAGCGCGCGCTCTACCAACTGAGCTAAAAGCCCGATGGGAAAATAACGCATTGATGGCATACATTCCCGTCCACGTCACTTGCCTCCAACCTCCAACATCAGCTAGTACAGTCTGCTGGCCATAACTCTTGACAGCTCTCTAGTCGCTATCAAGTCCCTTTCAACACTTAATCCAGTGACGCAGCTTGAATAGCCGTTTACACATCACAGCCCACTCCAATGCGCGTCGTGACATATATTCATCAAGCCCAGAACCCCAGATGTAGATCTCTTGGCACGCGTTCTATCTGTGTATCTGCTCTTTGATCCAATGTACATAATCTGTTACAACAAACCGACGGATAGCCAGCCCCACAACATAACGATTGGCGATGATGTACTTCTCTGTATCAGAAAGTGGCGAGTCTTCACTGCCTGTTTACCAAGGTAACAACGGCGAAAGAACTCCTGCTGATTTGAATTCACGCAGCATCCTTATTCCAGCCTAATATGCTTTCTCGAATTCTTCACTCTGGAGATAGGTCCGTGGTCTACTATCAAAACCTACATACCCTTGGTCCGCAGGTGTCAGGCACAAGCCTTAGGATCGTAAGCATGTACTAGCTTCCAGTTACACCGACTCGAAACGACCATACCTGATCTACTGTGAGTCGGTGATTTCGAGAGTATGGGGCTCAAAGTCAATATATTTCATGATATCATTCCAAACCCGATCCCAATCAGTTTCATCCCGCTACTATAGCTATGATACCCGGGCATAGAGGTTTGTCTGGTTCAAAAGGACACCGCAGCGCGTTGTTCATGGATTTTATCCCACCTACTAGTGCTCCTTCTTCTCTCGTCAGGAGAGGATAGAACATCCACGGTTGAGAGAATTAGCCTCTCGGGCTCAGCAGCTTTCGATACTCTTACATGTCCGTCGAAAATCTCGCTGGGATTGAATGGAAGCCAGCGAGCACCATGATTCTCTCCCGATCGAACCAAAACAGACCAATTACCTCCGTCTATAGTCCGTCCAGCTTCGACCTCGCTCAGCTCAGCCATAAAACTCACTACGAGTCCCCTCCATTGGATATCCAGTCTACCCCCACTCCCTCATCTACTTCTTCCGAGTCCAGTGACGTACCTCAGCCATCATCGGTGCCTCTTCCATCTCAGCCGGGTCATATCAGAGGTGGTACGATAGCTGCTGTCACGCTTGCGAGTGTCGTGTTTGTGGGATTATGGATCGTGGTAGTTGTTATAGTGCGGAGACGTCGTTTGACCAAGCAGCGCAAGACATATAGTCGCTCTGAATGTGGTGAGAGAGACATTGGGAATGGAGGTAAGCCGTCTACTAGTACTTTCTCATTCCTCGGGTTCTAAGACACCGTTTCTTACATGCTTTATCTCAGAATCTTCTGGTCACATATCGACTCCAACCAAGCCAATTCAACTTCCTCACGGCCAAACGCTCTTCCCTTATCCGAATGGAATCGCTCCATCTACTCGGAGGGCCCGGATATCCGCAAAACACGGCAAGCGGCGCAGTCGATTCCAAATCGGTCGAACGGGGTCTAGTGAACTAGAAACTGAGGAATCCTACATCGAGATACGCAGTGACCTCGCTACGCTCCATGTCTCCCCCGTGGAGAATGACACGAAATCATTCTTGATCTATGATCCTGCGACTACTTCGCCTCGACTACCCACCCGACGCGATCCCTCATTCACTATTGTCCCATTACCCCCTGAACCACCTCGCGATCAAACAGGCTCTCCTCTGCACCTTGGGCTACATACAAACCAAAGCCCTCCGGCCAATTCGGAAAACGACACTAGTGAATCCTCCGCAAGTCTAAATCACACTGTAGACCGTTTACTAAGGATGATGAAGGAGGTTTTGAGGTTCGTCCAGGAGGAGAGGGCTAGCAATCGAGAGCGTTCCGTTACTTTTCCTCAAAGTGATGGGGACTCATCTCGTGGAATGGATGAGGATACTAGCCCACCGCCTTATCGTGTATGACGCACTTTGTATCCCTTCCCTCCACATGATAGAATCCTGATAGAATCAGTGACATGGGTTCAGCAAGGCTTGAACAACAGCCTCCACACCTTGGAGACCCACCCCAGACTCAACTAGCTCTCGGCCGATACATTTTATCGATCAGGGCATCTTGATTTTGGTACAGCATACCCAAGCTGGACGGGTTCTCCGTATTGAAGAATGATCATCTACCCAGAACGTTTCACCCCACAACTCGAAAGCAGAGAGTCGGGTAACCTGGACTCTTTCTTGGCTCTACAAGGTTTCTTTCGCAGACTCTCGTTTGTGCCCACCGGGCTGGTGGGAAGTCCAAGAGATTCAGGGCAGTGATCTATCAATCTGAAGCATCTATCAGCATAGTTGGAAAGCTCGAATCACCCGGTGGATATCACCATCCCGCCTGAGATTGGACAAACCACATCGGCCTCCTCAACTCTGATCTCCCCCACCACCTCTCTTACCACCCTTCACCCCCAGGCTTTATAGTCGGCGTTATCTTCATCGGCGGTATCTTCTCTATCGGCCTATTCGTGGCGACAGGGTTCTTTCACCATTGTCGAAGGAAAATCAGAGCTAGACGTCAAAAGAGGATCTTAGGCCCGGGTAACCATGAGGAGATATTCGGTGCCAGTGATAGCGGGACTTTAGGTGATAAAGGGAGCGAAGACGATGCTCACAGTTTGTTATCTCTCTGTATTTGGAAAACGGATAGGGCTCGTCGTCTGAACGTTCGCAATTTTAGCCGCAGCTCCAGACGTCATTCCGTGTAAGAGACACGCGCGGAGTTATACAGCCCTACCCAAGCGGGTTGATTCCACAGATTAGACCGTCCAAAGGGAGTGGTCTGAACTGTAACAGAGACACGATTTCCTCCTTAGCTGGAGTAGGAGCTCCGAGCAACGTCGCTGATCGTCATATCTCTCGTATAGAGTCCATGCTGAAGCAAAAGTTCCACTGCGAACCTCAAATAGCCCTCAGGTAGCCCCAACACCATCACACCCACACCCGGCAGTGCTGGTCAACGGTCCCGAGAGATCACCCCATGCCGTCCATCATATCTCTTTCATCGACCCAGATACAGCGCAACCACGAACCCAATCACATCTGCGATCCGATTCTACAGACTCCACACTGGGTTCTCGACCCGAGATAGGCAATATAGGTGGCGGAGAAAGCTATACCAGAAGAAACGATGCCACGGAGTTGGTCTCGGTTCAACAAGGTGTGGATGCGAATATGATGAGCCATACGTTGGAACGGGTTGATGAGTATGATGAGAGAGATGGTTAGAGAGAAAAGAGAGGTGGCGAGAGCTGGGAATGGGCGGCAGAGTGTGCTGCGTACGGAGTCAGACGGTGAGCCGCCGCCATATGTGTGAACACTCGACGTAAGGAAGATTGGGCCACGAAAACGGGTTTGCGAGTGATAGAGGAAATCGTGTTGGATCATCGAGTTCAAGCATAGTATTACATTCGGGCGTTACACGTTTCCTAGAGAATATACAAAACGCTAGTGAGAGGTAGTGGTTAGAATCTATATCATATGGAACGACACACAAAGGGCAACAGGCGTACAGAGGCTACAGGTTTTCAATATTCGTTATGCGAACATCGATACTAGGGCACAGGTAGGGGGTTTGGAAGTAGATTCACCGCCACGGATCGGTCTTCCAGCTTGAGTTCTAGGTTACGAACTCTCTTCGACGTTTCGTGCTTCGTAATACTAGGAAATGGAGTGTCAACAAACTTGGATATCGCAAGGATGGTGAACGGCTTACGTTGCTTTGAAGTGCCCCACTGATTCGTGTTGAGCAGGACCTACTCGGATGCGAAATTTGAGGGAGCGAAGAATCTGGATGGAGCCCTCCACCGTTACCTAGAAAGGTTGTTTTGCCGTTTTCGTGAGTAGTTAACGGTGATGGCTATCTATGAAAACTCACTGAATCTGTCCCACTCTCCTGTTCGCTGACATCGCTGAGCTTGACGTCTACCTTTGACGCCGCCAATTTCCTTTTCCCTACTTCCTCAGCGAACTGTTCGATACTCAGCTGCGCATCGTTCACGGTGATCCTTGTCTCCTGAGTGAAGAGTTCGACAAAGGAATCCGAGTTTTCTTGCAGTAAAGCGTCTTTGGTAGAGACTTTAGGATCGTAGATTGTATTCAGCTGAGATTGTAGCCAGTCTGTGGTCGTCGTCGTCGAGGACATCGTCGTGCAAGTGAAGTGAAGTGACATCACCTGGATTACTGCGAGCATCATTTACAGTCACCAAGCAACGTAGCATCCGCTGATCCGATGATTGACCGCACCAGTGAAGTTCCTGATCATGATCGATTGAATCAAAAGTGAGATGATCCGATCAAAGGATCTGAATATTCCTGATGCTTGGTTGATTCTGACCACAACGGCAGTTTCTGACGATGGACGCTCATCCCACCAATCTTAGTCCTAGCGCCTTTTCAGAGTTCCGTCTCGTGGATCTGATATACACTAACAGAGCGACTTAATCCACTATGAAGGGGCAGTAAACAGGGCTGGTGTTGAGCTCGATGTCTTGCTGGTCGACCATCCTGTTTCTGGCCTTTGACGGCGACATCTATCAAATGGGCAGTCAGGTACATCTTCTAACAGATATGAACTGTTTCTCCTTGTTCCTGATCATCCAGACCACCACTAGGGCCCAGAAAAGGGACCGCGAAAGACGGGCAGAGAGCTCTCTGCGGAGATGCGACGCTGCTTTTGGACCTCTGTCAATCACAATACATACAATCTCGTGGTAGACATGTCAACTGTGTCAGCCTCTGTTGTATTCGTCCCAAGTATACTTATAGCCAAGGGTTAATACCGCGTTGGATTTTCATCCCGTCTCCCTCTCCCTTTTGTCCTCTTTCTCTTTCCATCCCCCGCGACGAGATTGTCCTTGAGAAAAGGCTAGAAAGCGATGCGTTCTTTACTCTCCTTTGCCCTGCTCGCCACGAGCCCTCTCCTCGCCCTTTCTACGCCTCTCGAGGCCCGCGATGACTCCAACGTCGTCAACCTCGGATACGCCAAGTACCGTGGAACATTGGACACGACGACCAACGTCACTAACTTCTTGGGAGTACGATACGCTGCTGCCCCAGTCGGTGAGTCTTCTTCCCCACATTTGTATCTTGAGTCTTTTTTTTCTTGCGAGTGCGCTGATGACTGATGGTATATCACAACCCCCAGACGATCTACGTTGGAAATCGCCTCGCTCGCCGTCGTTTACTTCCGGTGTGCAAGATGCAAATGTCCAGCCGAACCAGTGCATGCAAGCTCCTGCCGGTACCGCGACCTCCTCACCGTGGACGAACGTTACGGCTCGTAGTCTGGAGGAACGCGCTACTGCTGGTCCTGCGTCGGAGGATTGCTTGTTCCTCAAGTGAGTCTAGCAGGTTTTTTCTTTTTGGGAGTGAAAGTGGGACGTTGATGGGTTTTAATCGGTAGCGTGCATGTTCCAGGAAACGTCGATCCCCGTAAGAAGCTCCCTGTTGTCGTATGGATCCACGGTGGAGGGTGAGTGTTTCTATTTTCCTTCTCCCTTATGAAATGCGGCGCTCACAGCCCAACGAAACTACAGATACCTCTTCGGCAACGCAGCGCTCTTCGACGGTAGCCAGCTAGTCATTGGATCCAAACATGAAGTCATCTCTGTTGTGATCCAGTACCGTGTTGGTATCTTCGGTACGTTCTGGCATCTCTATCCTTCGTCCCGCTGTACTCATATGTGGGATTTACAAGGTTTCTTGGCTGGGTCGAAGGTCAAGTCGGGAGGTTCCTTGAACGCTGGACTTCGTGAGTGTTTCTAGAACAAAAACTGGAAGACCTCCGTGTTGATATGGGTCATACGCAGTCGACCAGGAGTTCGCTCTCAAATGGGTTCAGAGACACGTACGTCCCACTTCTCAATCCCTTCTTCCACATAACCTTATCCAAGCTTCTCTTTCCAATTATAGATCTGTGACTTTGGAGGAGATGCATCGCAAGTCACCATCTGGGGACAATCCGCCGGTACGTTCAAGTTATCCCTCTATCTCTCTATTTCTCTTCTCCTCCCGTAATGAGCGCTTTGCTGATTCTTTCTTTTTGATAGGTGGTGGCTCGGTCCTCCAACACCTCGTCGCTCACGGCGGTCACACTTTCCCTCCTTTGTTCAGGGCTGGAATCGGCAGCTCGCCGTTCCTGCCTCCGCAATACGCGTATAACGACGTGATCCCGGAGACGTTGTATAGCCAAGTTGTCGCGCAGTCCAAGTACGTTTTCCTACTCCTCATTCACTCATCCCCCTCTTCATCGTCTATCTCTCTTACCTACTCACTCGCTCGCTCTCTGCTGACTATGCTGACTTCGAACCTTGTGTAGCTGTACCTCCGCGAAAGATAGCCTCGCGTGCCTGCGCTCCGCTGACGTCTCAGTCCTGCAAGCCGCCAACGTCGCGATCAACAGCGCGGGTTTGTTCGGGACCTACACCACCGTCCCTGTCGTCGACGGCACGTTTATCACACAGCGGGTTACTAAGTCTCTTCAGGAGGGTAAAACTAACGGTGTAAGTCTATTTATCGTTCTACTTATACTCAAGAAGCGAACCTCATGGTCTAACTTTCGTTTGAATGAAATAGGCTAAAGTACTGACGATAGCCAACACGAACGACGGCTACATCTTCGTCAACCCTAACGCGACCTACGCACCCGCTGCGTACGCTAAACAGGTGTTCCCCAAGCTGTCGGATGATCAGGCTGCGAGCGTTGGATCTGCTTATTCGGCGTTCGGCTCGGATTTTGCGGCTGCTACGAAGATTATGGGGGAATGTATGTCGTCTCTTTTCTTTTTACCCATTCCTTTTGATACCGATTGAATGTTTTTTTTTGGGATCGTAGCTATCTTCCTCTGCCCCGCTCTCTACGCCGCCACCTCTTTCAGCAAGGGGTTCGGAAAGACGGCGTACACTGGTGAATTCGCCATCACGCCTGCTGTGCACTTACAGGATCTGTCCTACTACTTCACTGGGCTGTCCCTTAAGTACGTCTCTCTCTCTCTCTACCACCGAACGCAACCACTACAACTAACCCCAATCTAAAAAATAAACAAATAAACAGCCCAGCCTACCCACCCGTCTTCACCGCCGACAACTTCAAAGACACATTCAGCCAGTCTTTCCTCAGCTTCGTCGTCTCCGGCGACCCAAACCACAAACTCGACCCATCCACCAGCATCCTACCCGCCTGGTCTAAATTCAACAGTGTGTCGAGTCCGAAGGAGATGCATTTCGGTGAGACTGCGGATGGGGTGCATGCGGATGTGAGGGAGGTGGAGGTGGATGAGGGGTTGGTTGGGAGGTGCAAGTGAGTTGAACTAACTGTCTCTACCTTTACCTTTACCTTTATCTTCACTTTGAGATGAGGGGTTTGGGGTTATGAGGGTGTTTGCTGATTGATGTTTTTGTTTGATTTTTGATAGGCTTTGGGAGAGTCTCGCTGCTACCACCGCTCAGTGAACCAGATCGCGTCGCTTCTATCATAGATCGTGCATTCCACTCCACGACTCGGACTCGGATTCAGAAGAATAAAGGGATGAAGGCTATTTAATGATTTTCGGACCCGGGAAACTGTTGTTTGTTGGCCTTGTTGTTTGTTTGTTTGTTAATCTTGTTGTTGTTGTTCCTCATTTCGTTTCGTTTCGTTGCGTTTATTTACTTTATTCTTATTACTTACTACTATAAGTATGTCATGTTTTTTGTTGTCCGCCCACTCGTTTTTGATCACTTATTTGCATATATATAGATATATATTTTGAGTATCTTTCTTTGTTGATTCGTTGGGAGGGATTGTTCGAGTTGAGCCTCGGTGTTTTCTCTGCCCACGCGATGTAGGTCTCTCAGTATTGCGCTCATAACTATGCAAGAAACGCACTTCTTACGAACAAAATATGTTCTAATACGTCATCTCACTCTACCATGCTGATTCGAGTCGTCTCCCCCTGCGTCCCTGAGATCTGAGAACAGCCCATGATACCATTCATCACCTCGGCGCACTCGCAACTTAGAACTATGACGATACCAAAGTTCTTCTCCCTGCGCGGACCGCTGTACTCTGGTCATCTGTTTTCGAGCTATGCTATGCTATGATAATATCGTCTCCTAGGACGAACAAGAAGTACAAAACATAATATAGAAGGGCAGGTTATTCATAGCATCCAATCGGTCTTAGCACTATAGAGTGCATTAATATGTTAGCTATATGGACTCGGAGGGTATACCTCGTGTCAGCGAATCGGCAACAGCTTGGAGTGAACCTGATTCAGATGAAGAAGAATCCCATGGGCTCTGATCCTCGCGTGCATGATGCCCTGGATACAGTACCGTAGTTTTCTAGTTACCCCGCACATACATCATGATCATTGGGCAAAAACCCGGCCCACCTCAACCGCGGATAGTTAATTCGCGTTCCTTACGACCTCTATATAGTATATTACAAAACTCTGTTGTACTATTTATGGGACGACTTGAATGGGTGGGTTTTGCTTTCTATAGGATTTTTTTGCGGGGTTAATCCGCGCATGTGGGGAAGGAGTACTAGTGGGAGGTTTGATTCCGTGAAAGGTAGGTTCGTTGTTAGTTTCGAAAATGCCAAGGTGGATGCAGTATAACTCGAATTGGGGCACTGGCGGGTTTTATAAATCTCTCGTGCTGATACAAGCCTTTAGAGGTGTGCTTGGAAACGGAGGATTTTGGGGTACGCTGGATTAGAGTCCGTAGCCTCACTGGGCATATGCGTGTCTACGAAACCTGGCACAACCCAGCGGACCGCCTCTCGCCTGAGAGACAGATTCGATGCTTCCGGATACGACGATCAGTCAGAACATTCGTCGTCCTTCCTAGCCCCTGGAGAAACCCTGGCGATTTGACCCAGTGTTCATACCATCTCATCGCAACCCTTCTGCTAAACATACAGGATCCCCTGCGTTATGTTACCACCTCGGATTTCCCTGTGCCAATAGAGTCCAGCAAGGCCCGTCCGGAGAGCGAGCGGCCCGGTAGTTGAAACCACGGATTGCATCCATGCATGGTTTCGCCAGTTCTTCCATCATCTGGCATCCAGCACGCCCGTTCCACGATGGGCTTACCGACCGAAGAACAACCGACGCTGAGAAAACCACAGGATGGGTGGGGGGTGGGATTGGGTATATAAGCCACCTGCAACGTCAATTGTTGGAAGAGAACAGGAGAGTGAATACTTCTACTAGTCCATCTACATCGTTATAGGAAAAAAAGAATGAGGTTCCTCGCACCACTGCTTGCTCTCGCTGCTCTCGTTTCTGTGCGCTTTTTTTCCCTGTTGTGTGTGGCTTATTGCTGACGATGTCTTTGTATCTGTATAGGCATCGCCTGTCATTGAGAAGAGAGCCACGGTCGACGACGTCGCTACTCTTGGTTATGCTACTCTGAACGGCGGGTGCGTTCAATACCTCCTCTCAGCTTCAACCTCTATGATAAAACTGACGCTGAGTCCTATAGTACATCTGGTGGATCTGGCGGCCCACAGACTACCGTCACCACCCTCGACGCTCTCACCTCTGCCGTCGCTGGAACCGCCAAGAAGGTCGTCATTATCTCCGGTGCGTCTTGCTGCACATACGTTTTCTGTACGCTCTGTACGCGATGCTGACTTTTTTTGACTCGTCGTTAGGTACGATTACTGGCAGCGCCGTCGTCAGAGTCGGCTCCAACACCTCTGTTATTGGAAGGAACGGCGCGAGTGAGTTTTTGGTCGTTACGCTATACCTCTTTCTACATCCGCTGACTCTTTCCTCTCCTTCTCCCTCTTCCCCTCCCTCTTCCCCTCCCTCCCTCCTCCTCTTTCCTCCCCACCCACCCCCCACTCAAAAGCCCTAAACGGCATCGGCCTGCGCGTCCTAGACGAAAGCAACGTCATCATCCGCAACATCAAGATCAGCAAAGTCCTCGCCGAAGTCGGCGACGCCATCGGGATCCAGTCTGCTCATCAGGTCTGGGTAGACCATGTGGACCTGTCGAGCGATTTGGATCATGATAAGGATTTGTGAGTTTTTTTATTATTCTTATTTCCTGTTTTTGTTTTTGTTTTTGTTCCTTTTGATACTGACGATTGGCTTGTTTGTTTTACGCTTGTGTAGCTACGACGGCCTCCTGGACATCACACACGGCTGCACCGGCGTCACAGTCACCAACTCCTACCTCCACGACCACTTCAAAGCCTCCCTCGTCGGCCACTCTGATAGCAACGGAGCAGAGGATACGCCGATCACTGTTACTTACGCGCTCAAGTACGTTCTACCTTCCCAGTCGCTTCTTGTAACCTCTGTTGACGAGACGTTGCCAATCCTTGTTGATGGAATGTATTATTTTTTTTTTTTTTTAATTGTAGCCGCTGGCAGAACTTGAACAGCCGTACGCCTTCTTTCCGATTCGGCCACGGACATATCTTTAACAACCTCTACGACGGGTAACGTCTTTCCCTCTGTGTCTGTTAGGCACTCAGTCGCTGACTCACTTATTTCCTTCTCCTCTCCTTTTCTTGAATTGTGAACTCTTCTCTCCCCTCTCTCCCCCTCTCGAACCGTTCGCCTTCCTCCCCTCTCAAATCGTTATCCTTTCTCGAATCGAATTCGATTCGGGACGTATAGTAACCAGGACGGTATCAACACGAGAGACGGCGCCCAGCTGCTCGTACAGAACAACGTCTGGCTGTCGAACAACAAGCCTAAGCCTCTGTAAGCACCTCCTTCTCCCTCTCCCTCCCTCCTGCCCTCCCTCCCCATCTCCCCACCTCCCCACCTCCCTTCCCCATCTCCTCTCCCTCCCCTCCCCCTCCCCCTCAAACCCTCATAAACACACACTAACCCACTCACCAACAGGTACAGCACAGACGAAGGCTTCGCCGTCGCCACCGGCAACGATTTCGGGGGCGCCGCCGACACCGCGCCCACCGGTACGTTCACCACCGCGCCGTACACCGTCAGCTTGCTGGCTGCGAGCGCGGTACAGGCGTCTGTGCAGGCTAATGCGGGTGCTACTTTGAGTATTTGAGTGGGTCTTGGAGTTATTTGGATTGATTGATACCTTTTGAACTGTTGGCTTGTTTTGACCCGTGGTCCTGTCCGTACTTTGGTCTGTTGTATATATGCGTGGTAGTATATGTACAGTATACGGTTACGGGATGAGTAGGTGATATAACCCATTGTCGCAGAGAATTGTAAAATAAAAATTGTGTTTTTGTTCGTCTCTCTTACTTGCCTTGTCTTGTTTGCCTTGGTTCGTGAGAACTACCGTCTTCTTCCAAGTTGCTTGCTTGCCGTCTTCCCCCTTCTCTCATCCTAACCGGAATAAATCCTCATCCCTCTCGAGCTCTCTCCCTTTTAACCAACCTCGTCCGGAGAGTACCGTGTCGTGTCATGCTAACCTTTACATTCGGAACCATTT
Organism: Agaricales sp. HM26-F1; assembly: GCA_002718315.1. Classification (NCBI taxonomy): domain Eukaryota; kingdom Fungi; phylum Basidiomycota; class Agaricomycetes; order Agaricales; species Agaricales sp. HM26-F1. The sequence continues at coordinate 73,765 of NIBX01000121.1, forward strand.
TTCACTGGCAGTCTGCAGAACCGGGCCCACCCGAACTCTTTCGGACTACGATTAGACGACTTGAGGTAGACTTGAGGTAGACGGTAGACGACACGACACGACACGACACGACACGACACGACGCGATGTGATATGATACCGGGAGCTTTATACCGGGATACTTGTACCAGGAGCTGCCTATGTCAGAATACTCAGACTCGGAGCCGGATGCGGTGCAGAGGGAGGTTCTTGAATCAAGGAGAGCGATGGCTGAGTATCAGAACATGGGATTGTGATATCGAGATGTAGGATGTAGGATATAGGATATAGGATATAGGAAGAACGAGTATAGGAAGAACAACGAGTGGAGGACTAGTCGAGTTACAGAGAACGAAATGTATATCAAGGCATAGAAAAAAGCATAGCGCTATGGGTATGAACGTATCCGGGGCACTAGAACGGGTGGGAGTGGGAGTGGGAGTAGGATAACGTTGAAAGGGTGTGATGAGAAAGGAGAATAGGACTTGGCAAATACTCGAAGTGGTGCTCAGAACACCTCATCATCCCCGTCTTCGTCCCCATCCCCGCCTTCGTCCCCATCCCCGCTTTCGTCGCTCATCCCCTCCATCCCATCCTCGTTCTCATCCCCAACGCGATCCAACCCAGCGCTCCCAGGAGCCTCCGAGATATACAGCTCCGGATCGTGAGGATGAACAGCCGTCGCCGATCTGGGAGTAGGCGGAGAAGCATGCGCAGAAGCAGGAGTAGGGGTAAGAGCAGAAGCATTTGTAGGAGCAGAGGCTGCACCTCGCGTCCTAGTACTGGTCTGTCGCGGTATATACGTGGTAGTGTAGGGTTCGTAACGGTTACTCGGGCTATACCGAGTAGGAGATATAACCCTTTATCGCAGAGAATTGTAAAATAAATAAAAAATGTGTTTGTTTTTTTCGCTTCACTTGCTTTGCCTTGTCTCATTTGCCTTATCCCCGAGAACTGCAGTCTCCCTCCCTCCCTCCCTCCCTCCCTGCTTGTCATCTTCCCCCTTCTCCCATCCCATCCTATAACGAGACCCAACTCATCACCGATCATCGCTTTCTCACCTCAAGTAAACCCCTCATAATAAAAAAAAAAAAAAAAGAACGTCCGGAACGTCTCCGAGTCGCGTCCGATAATCCTCGGAGCCATTGTTCACTAACAGAAACCCCCACACCCTAATTATAACACTCCCGGACTAGTGGTACTACTAGACGACTTGAGGCAGACGACGCGACGCGACACGACACGACGTTGAGTAGGAGAACATGGGATATTGTAATGTGATAGCGAGATGTAGGATATAGGGGTGTAGGATATAGGATGTAGGATGTAGGATATAGGGATGCAGGATATAGGATATAGGGATGCGATAAATATTGGGATGCAGGATATAGAGAACAAAAGGCGTAATCAAGGAATAGAAATAGAAAACAGAGCATAACGCTCCAGGGTATGGGTATGAACGTATCCGAGACTAGAACGGGGTAGGACGGGGAATGGGGAATGAGATGATCTTGGGAGGGTCGTGATGAGAAAGGAGAAGAAGGATAGGACGTGGCACGTCCTCGAAGTGGTGCTCAGAACACCTCATCATCCCCATCCCCGTCCCCGTCCCCATCCCCAACACGACCACGACCACGACCACGACCACGATCTAACCCAGAGCTCCCAGGAGCCTCCGAGATATACAGCTCCGGATCGTGAGGATGAATAGCCGTCGCCGATCTGGGAGTAGGCGGAGATGTGGGAGTAGGAGTAGGGGCAGAGGCAGAGGCAGGGGCTGCACCTCGCATTCTGCCAGTACCATCTACCGCACCAGCACCCTCACCCGCCCCGGCGCCCTTACCCATAACACCCTCACCCTCACCCTCACCCTCACCCTCACCCGCACCCTCACCCGCACCCGCACCCATACCCACATCACCCATACCAGTAGCATTCATCCGAACCTGCATCCTCGTCAGAGTCAGAGTCAGATTCACCTCCTCCTCGCACGACTCGTACAAGAGAGCACCCACCGGACTCGTACTCATCTTCAGACCCGGACTCATCTTCAGACCCGGACTCATCGTCAAACCCAGACTCGGACTCGGACTAGCACTAGCACCAGCACTAGTACTCGTCGTCAAATTCCTCCGACTCAGATTTAGCACGGAGGGTATCTTCTCCCTCGATCCCCGACTGAGCATGGGTATCCTCGACCTCGACCTTGACCTCGATCTTGAGGAGGCGGCATTGGGAGTAGGGTTACCCGGTCGTGCAGGATCTGGTCTTGAGGCGTTACCTAGTCTCGCGGCGGTGGGGGTAGGATTACTAGGTCTTACGATGCTACCGAGTCTCGCAGCGTTGGGAGTCAAATTTCCCAGTCTTGTCGGTCGCGCAGAATAGGGAGCCAGTGGGGACTGGAGTACCATCGCCGCGTGTGAGGTTGCGCTGGAGGCTGAGCGGTTGGTCTGGACGTTGTGCGGTGCTTGGGAGATGCGGTTGGCTTGGGAGATGCGGTTGGCTTGGGAGATGCGGTTGGCTCGGTTGTTGGCTTGGTTGGCTCGGAGGACGCGGTTGGTGCGGGATGCTTGGAGGACGCGGTTGGTGCAGGATGCTTGGAGGATACGGTTGGTGCGTTGCACGAGCGGGGAGTCTTCGTATCCTAGGTCGTATCCTAGTTCGGAGGCGGGAGAGAGGAGGGAGTGTCCAGGCGTAGGAGAGAAAGGGACGGGGAAGAATTCGGAGGCGGGAGAGAACTCCTCATCCTCATCCTCATCCTCATCGAAAGCGTCCAAGTCAGCGTTGAGGTCTACATCCATATCGCTAGTCTCGTACGCAGGTGACGGAGAGGGCGACGGAGAAGGTGGGCTCTCATCCTCATCCTCATCCTCACGTTCATAGTCGTCATACTCATCTTCACGCTCGTCAAGCCTAGTGAGTGACGTGGGGGAGTAGATCCGCAAGAGCGGGTTTCCGTGGCGGTCGATTGGGCTGGTGGGTGGACTGCAGAGTTCGTTCGAGTTGCATGGGTCGTTTGAGTTGTTGAGGCAAGAGCGGGAGAGATCTTCATGTGTGACAGGTGTGCGGATGGGTTGAAGAGACGACGAGAGAGGATCCGGGCTTGGTTTGGTTGGAGTCGGAGCAGGAGTCGGCGTCGGAGCAGGAGTAGGTGAGGCAGAGCTAGCAAACGAAATCGGTCGTCGAATCCCAACCACAACCTCCACAGCCCTCCTAATCTCCCCCTCACCAACTCCCTCCACACAAATCCTCAACGCACCCGGCAGCCTCTCATTCAACCCATCCACAATCCTCCTCAGCTCATCAGACGTCATAGAAATAAGATCTTGATGACAGCAGAACGGAGAGACAGGTAAGGTGGTGATGATAACTGCGTCTGTGTCTTGTTGTGGATCGTGATGTTGGAGTGCGATGCTGTGGTTGGGTGTGTAGGGAGCGTTTGTTGAGGAGGTTGATGGGGTGTGGATAGAGCAGGAGGGTAGGTGTGGTTTGATGGGAGTTTGAGGAGGAGGCGTTGTGGGGAGACTAGGAGAGTCGTGGTGTGGTTGAGGAGTGTTCTTAAGAGATTTGAACATAAAGGCTTGACGGAGTCTGTGCTTGAGGGAGACTTTGCGGGAAGGGGTTGAGGGAAGTTTCGTGTTCACCATGTTTGATAGAAAAAGAAAAAGAAAAAGAAAAGAAGGTGGAGTCGAAGATAGTTTGAGGAGAGGAGATAAAAACACGATCACATGATGTTTTGCGTTCACATTCGGCTCAGTATTAGTGATGAGGGGACGATTCACTTCGTCTAGGGATTGTCTACCACATCACCTACTAGAGGCCGGTTCGAGCCTAGGAACTACCATATATAAGTCCCCAAAACACGCCTCCATACAGAGGGGTTATGTGAGCTCCGAGTTCACTCTGCTGACACAACAGTGTTCTAGCACAAGACAACGAGTTTGCCCCGATTGAGTGCGCAGGCGAGAGAAGAACGGTTGGTGTAATCTTAAAGCCGTCAAGATCGAGCTGCTTTCACTCAATTGTTCCCACAGCATTCAGGATTTTGCCAGCCAACGGGCACTTCGTTGATCTCAGCGTTCAAGACGAAGGGCCAACAAACTTGTCCTTAGAGAGGAAACTCTGAACAGAGGGAAAATGATCGTTATAATACAGAGATTAAGTTTGAATCTATGACATGAGGAGTCGTTACGGCTATCTCTTTCCAGGAAAACTTATCAAGGAATGTGTGCTTGCTGTTGGAGCGAGGAGGATACAGGTAGCATTGAAATGTGGGAACTTGGAAAGAAAGAATACAATGTGAAAGGAAATTGCATGGACGAGTCATGTGCGAGAATTGGAGATGCGGAGAAAGCAAAGCGATTGCAAGAGAGAATTCAAACGTGTGGTAGGTTGTTGATTCTGATAGTACAGTATGATGAGAATCCAGTTTTATTTTGCGAGCGTCACAGCCTGGGTGTCATTGAGTTCGATATCTAGGATATTTCTCAGTAACCGTCGCAACCTTGGTTTCAAGCAAGAGAAGGGAGCATACCTTGTGAGCCTTCGGTGGCCGTCGTCAACCCGTCGCCCGCTGCGTCATCCACTCTTCTATCCTCTTCATCAACGTGCTCAGCCCTTCGCCTTTCCCAAGCTCCATATCATCAAGATAGAAGTTGGCACCGGACACATGCACCGTACGCAAGCTTTTCTGAAGCTCACCGTACCCTGAACGGGCCCGCAGCGTCCCACTTCTCGACTCCAGCATATCATACAACGCACGCAGCTGAACAGGAGCTTGGGACTCCCCACCAAGCGTATTGGTCGTAAAACGAGCCAATCGAGGACACTTCCTATATCGCCTATCTCCTCGCCAAGTGAGAATATCGAGAGTTTGACTGATGATCGGCGAAGCGGAATCTATGGGGGAGTGAATACGGAGCTGTTCGAGGTGAGGGAGAAGAGATAGCATCGGAGATAGGAAAGTCAGGTGTTCCGAGCGGGCATGGGGAGCGATGGATATCGAGAGAGAAGTGAGGTCGGGGCAGCGTGAACGTTGAATGAGTCGATAGATGGATTTGAGTAGGCCGTTGGTGGTAGAGTTAATGGATAGATGTTGAAGTGAAGGCGCCCGCAAGCTACGCAGGAAAGAACAGAACGTACTCGTCTTGTCTCGAATTCGGAAAGACAGAGACTGAAGTTTAGGGAGGTCGAGTGGAGGTAACGGCGGAGATCGTTTGGCAGAGCCAGTGATCGTCGCTGTTACACGAACATGAATAAGGTTCTCGCAACAGGAGAGGATCTGATGGAGACCGGAGGGACTGAGCTTCGCAGCATCACCCACGCTACCAAGCGTGAGCTCAGCAAGCTGTAGGTATGGGAACTCGGGCAGAATGGGCACGACACCGGAGACGCCAGTGAACGTGACGCTGGAGAGGGAAGGCGCTGACTTGGATGTGAATGTGTCCATAGCGGCAGGATTGGCAGGGACCGTCAGCCTCTCTAGGTTCGCGTAGCTCCTATCCATCAGCGGTCGCGTATCCTCCTTGAATATGACCATCCCCAGATGTAGCTGCGTCCAACGATCTGTCGTTCTCATCAACTTGTCGAACAACAACCTCGGCTGTGGGATGCTAGGGGATAGGTTGACGCAGAGTGGCGTGGAATCGGATTGTTCAAGATGGAGTAAGCTGCGTTTGGCGTAGGATTGGGAGTTGGCGTCTCCGGGCATCCAGAAAGAATCGAATCGGAGAAGGGACCAAATATGGTGGTAAGAGTGCATGATGGCTCTCCATCGCTGGCAAACGCGACTGAGAGCCCAAGGTGACGAGCATCTCCCCTGAGCAGCAATCGACCTCTCTCTATCGCCAAGGCAAAGCTCGAAGATGTGTAGTAAAACATCATCGGGCATACGGGAAATGGGCTTTACCCGGGACCGATAGCTGGGGAGAAGCGTGTCCTGAATACGAGCCTGGAGGGAAGTGAGACGAGATATGGCATCGGAGAGGTCATCGACCTGCTTCTCTGCTCGTTGAATGGACTGGTATAGAGACCGAATGGACGAGTCGGCGTGTTCGGTGTATGAAAATGGGTCGACCGAGGAGTGATCAACGCAGGATAGTTGTGCAGGTGATGAGCCGTGCAAGAGACAGCATGGGCAGACTCCGTTGCAAATGCAGTGGTGAGGCTTGGTATCGGTGGTCAAACCGGTGTCGACTGTATGAGGCATTGAGAAAGAAGGAGTCGATGTGAGGTGGCCTACAAAGAGGTTGGGAAATGGATCGCCCGTGGCTGAGCTTCTTTTATAAGGAGCGTTCCCCAAGAGAATCATAGACCGGTCATGCCGAGATCTTCAGTCTGACGACATACATGTAAACCAGCGCTGATTTTCCCCATTGGCTTTTCTTCAACCCTTCACACTGATCAGTAATTCAGCACTACGCACAATTCCGAGGGATCCCCAAGGCCGCTCGTCCTTCCTGAGATGAAAGTGATATTGCATCTACTTCTTCAGTATCAGATTAGACCAGAATTGAAACGCACCTAAGAGGCTCAAGTGATCTAAGGACCGAGAAGAGGTCAAGGAGCTTGAAAGCGAACAGAGATAGAGGGGTAGACTAAGAGTGCGCAGAGAAAGCCAAGCCCCTATGAGTTTTCTAGATGATATACACGTTCTTCTGGAAAAACAAATTTCGCGGCGTTCTTTGTGGGAGTGACGCAAGGAGGCCCCACGGGCTGCTACAAAGAAGTCTCTGCGTATAAAGATATTTACCTCCGAGTCCGAATGGGTTTTCCCTCTGTTTGCATGTTGATCCCCGAGCTGAAGTATCCTGCCAAACGTCTAAGACCAGCCGTGGGTGGAGAGCTCATCAGATTAGAGTAGGGAGAGACTTCTTGGCAACGTACTCTTTCCGGGTACTTGCACCGTTACACGTGTGATTGAGGGAGATGAGAAATTGAATTGAACCGGAGTCAACAAATTAGGCTTCTATTCCTCGCTTATCGCGGAGTGGATAGAAGCCGCGAAAGAGACGACCCGAACGAGTTCGAGTATGCTTACAAAAGCTGCTTCTCCTTCGCTAACAAGAGAATCAACGAAAGAACCTTTTTTTGAGCAACGACGTCTGAATCGGCCGTCATGAAGCCGCGCAGTGGCTCTCGGACTGTTCATGGGTATCGCCGTCCAAGTTGTCAACGACTTGTAATAGGTGAGAGTCTTATGTCCGAATCTAAACCCCTGCAGTACGAAGGATAAACATCGGGCGGTTATCTGCGTTCATAAAGCTCGGGAGCAGTGGGCGATTAATGCTGCCGGTGTGGCTGCCGAAGTGTGAAGGGCGAATCTTGGATGAGGCATAAGTAAACGGGGAAAGGGATGACGAGAGGAAAGGAGAAGAGGAACGCTGACTCACGAATGGAAACGAATCAGGGTGTGCGCTCGCGCCGGGGCCACCATCAATATCGTACGTTCTTTAGGTTGTGCCACCGATTTGACTTTTCACTGCATCGAAATACAACGACTCCTACAAAGCGGGTGTGATCAGACCCACCTAACTTTTCTATATTGGACAGGATTCCGAAGAGAAAAGAGGGTAGATGCCGAGATACTCCCAATTTTCAAGGGTTGCACAGTAAGCTGGAGAACCTATGTGTTCAGGGTTGCGAATCCATCAACCCGCAACAACACGTACAATCTCCTGACCACTCTTCCGACCAAGAACGAACTCAGGGTGCTCGAGGAATCAGAAACGAAAAACGACGGTTATTTGCTTTTTTTTCAAGCATGTGAAGGAAGCCACAGGATTAGGATTCCTCGTGGAGTGTAGACTTCTCGCACGAGCGCCAAGTAGAAACCGATGAATGGGGACTGAAGATCGATGAATTCGAATACAGAGAAGATGATGGCATTTTTATCAGATAAAGACCGCCGGTACTGGCGGATTTGCATCATCTTCCCTTAGCCTTGCGATGCCGATGGAAATTATGATCGGATTCGGAGGCAGTTTGCGCTTTTCGAACCTTTTCACCCAATGGGCTTTCGTCAGAGAGAGACACGATCCACAGTCAGAGATGACCGAATCTGTACTAGGCCGTGAAGGCAAGTTGGCTCTGTCAATGTGTTGGACCTCCGGTGGCGGCTGGCCGCGGCTACTGATCCTGAAAGCAGAATTCGAGTTAGAAACTGTTGAATCGGGGATCTCAGAGATACGGCCAGCGTTTGGAGGCAATGGACATGGGATAGAGGGTAACGTAGAGGATCAAAGCGGGCTGTAGGCACTAAATCTGGCCAAGCTCACAAGGTCACGGTCTAAGGAGCCAAGGCGTGTTGTGAGGACGACCGTCTGACCTACGGCGGACGAGGTCAAGTACAAGCAATCCCATGACCCGTGAACTATGGTGAACTGGGTAAACAAGCTTGTCCCACGACCAGATGAGAGCCAAGACGCATTACCCCAGTGTAGTAACGAGAGCCACGGGGCGGGCGCAATCCAGTTTCTAGAAGACAACGCCATGGATAGGGAGAACGTTGCTTGAAGGAGCTTGGGTCAGAGATGAAACGTATGTCAGATTTCTTCAGACAAGATCGTGTATGCCTTCAAGTTCGTGTTCTTTACTTGTTCCTGCACAGAATAACAGAAGAACTAGCCAGGGGATATGCGTTGAGTAAGTAAAGAGTACGATTCAGTGAGTTGGAATGAGATTTGATCCATAACTCGTGGGATGGGGTCGACTCGCCCAAACTGGAGAATTATGAAAGAAGTGCAACAGAGACTAAAGGAGTCAAAGAATTGTGCAACAGAAGAAGAGCTAGTATATTGGATAGGATAGAGACCCGAGCTCTGAGGAATGGTGGTCCAGACGAAAGAGAGGAGGGGAGCTGGCGGTTTGCCGTGGGAACAGCTGACTCATCGAGCTGATGGGCGCTACTCACAATTTTTTTCTCTCTTCGACTTCGAGTTCAGAACGTTCAAACGCCGGATGAGGTGGTCTTCTTCCAAGTTCCTGTTAGAGACCCATCTCCAGAGCCAACTTATCATCTCCAATACTATTTCTTCGGTTGAATATTCTCCCTGGCTTACCACCACTTCTGATATGACTCGCTCTGGGGTTGGATCTTAGTTTCCAGCTTGCGGTATTAACTAACCGGCTTGTTCTTCGCCATTTTCGGTCGAGCCAGAGCCCTCTCGCAGGAATCCTACGCAATATTCCTCACGATTCTCGCAAAACTTCTGTACGCGTCCAAAGGCTGCTTTATTGATAAAACGCGGTCTGATACCGTACCGTTGATGCCAACTGCGCGATTCGGTTACCCTTCCTATACGCACGCAATGCCTGACCTAGGCCTGACTCTTATAGCTTCCTGATAGATCCTGCGAGTGGTGTCGTAATGATACTCTCATCATCATCTCTTGCCGTTCAACCACCTAGTTTTGTCTGTAGTTTCGTCTGGACTCGAATCAAACTGTGTCCCTCCTTAATTCCGTTCGAATCAAGCTTCGGCGCGAAGTTCAGTAGGCCATCTTTGTACCTACTGGATGAGATCTGTTTCTCCTGAGAGTGATCAGGACCTTCGGCTCTCATCTGGGGTATATCTGTTTTATGAGCTTCGCCAGGAGCGCGACTAGCCCTTGCTCATACCTCTCTCCCGCACTGCTGAAGCTTCTTGCTCCTCTCTCACCCATTTCGCTGCCAGTGGATATGATTTCACCCCAGGCCTTGGGCCTCAACATAGTGACTACCTCATCGTCATCGAGCCCTCAGACGGATTCAAAGCCTGGCTTACGCTTCAAACTCAACGAGGCACAGAGGCTTGGGCCTGAGAACCCGTTGTCATCTTTGGTCTTGCAACTCACAAGTGGCGTGGGTGGGGTTGGGAGTGGGCTGAGCAGCACCCTATTGCCGCCGCCAGGCGCCCCTTCCAGTTCTCCAGGTCCGAATACGAGTCGTTTTCTGACGCAGACACCTACTGGTACTCATTTTATTGTACATGTTATGACTGAGCGGTCATTGATATCATATGTCTAGATACCCATAGTTCTACCGTTAACCTTCCCCCAACTGCAGCGGCCCCTCAAACTTTACCAAGGGATGATCCATTTCCTCCAGCTACAGCATCGACGCGGTCATCATCACTAAACTCTGTAGCAGCGGCTCTATCTTCATCGTCGCCCGCAGTATCGCATTCTCAGACCCCATCATCGAACTTGTCTGGGTCCAGAGCAGTGGACTCGCTTACCTTCAGTGATTCAACCGTGCTACAGGGGCACGCTCTCTTCCACCCTGGGTGTAGGAACACAGACTCCCACCGACATTGTAGCTTCCTCAGCTGGAACAAACCAGATCAGTCCTGGTGCCTTAGCTGGAATTATCGCTGGATGCTTCGCCCTCGTCGCATCTTTTGCAATCTGTGCAATCTTCTGGAAGAAGCGTAGGCATGCAATTCCTATCAATCGTGAAGGAGGTTCCTCTGATGGCAGTATTTCGCATCTCAATGGTGATGTGTATGGTAATCTAGGGATTGGAGACGATTCTAGGGAGGGCCTTATTCGTGAGTTACTGGCTGAACATTTTTCTCATGAGCATTATTAACATCCTACGCAGGTGAACGTTCACCAATACTACATTGTCTCTTTCCAGCAAGAAATTTCCTGTTCCGTCCAGGAACTGAAGAAATATACACCAAGAGAGAGACCTTAGAAGGCGAGCACAAGACTACAGCTTCTCCCCACCAGGGCGACGAGCCACTGTCCCGAAGAGAGTTCCTTCGAAACAACACGCTGGGGTCTCCTGGAGAAGAGCGCTATCCTAAACGGGCACCCGACCACGATAGAACACTGGGTAGTATATTGACTAGCGGATCCATACAGTCACAGTACCCGACCCCTCCACCGTCTTATACGAGTCACATTTACCATGGTCACAACGCACGCTTCTCAGAGCACCCAGAGCATCCTATACCGAGCAGGTGCCCGAGCTATGATACCACAAGGCAGAGTAAAGAGAGTATTACAAGGCAGAGCGAATATCACAATACCATGCATACTGCGAGTCTTCAACAGTTAGAGTAGAAGGTTCAGTTCATGCAGAGCGAGATTCCCTCCAATACTGTAGCAGGCATCGGGCAGTCCGTGGTGGCGAACAGCAAGGTCGACGTTCCGTGGGAACAGCTGACTCAGCGGACCCCTGGCTGATTTCGACATCACTTTTCCCTTCCTCCTCTTCGTCTGGTCTTCCACCTCAAACTCGAGCTACTCATCGCAAACAGCTTCTCTTTGTCATCATATTTCTTGCTTTCAAATCAGCGTGTTCTTATTCTATCCACATAATACTATGTTCTTATCCCCCCCATGGCTTGTTACTATGGAGGATGATGTATTCGCCATGATTCGGCGGAGGTTAGAGCTTGATGCCCCTCCTCAGCGTTTTCTCACACTGCACTGCTCGGGCTCTTTCTGAATTCTCTCTCCTTGATTCCTATGGCATTCATAGGATCCATATTATAAACGAAGCTACAACTTCATCTCTGTCTGGGTCTCATGACTATGTTGCCAGCGGGATTCCCACGTCATCGCCTTAAGGATGCGTCTCTACAACCCCACCATCTCTGGGGCTGTCTTGTGAGGCTGTGTCTCTGAGGTACTACGCATCAAAGAACCGTCATTGGACTCAAGTTATAAGCTGACTTGAACCCCGGACTGACTGCATTCCGCTCCTTGTTTTCTTTCGTTCAAACGACGCTGGTTATCGTCACCCATCCCCACTTTCGGCCTGTTTCTTTCCAATGCTATTTCCCAGTTCACCAAATCTTTTGCTTTCCGAGCTGGTTCTCGCCGATATACCTAACAAAGTTGGTTTACTCGCTGATCATTTCGTTTTTATTAAATCTGAGCTGCACGTTCCCAAGATCGAGTACAATGCCGCCATTCCAGAGGAAACTCTCCATGAGCAAGGAGCCGATACCCATGATAGCGAGGACGCCATGTCCTCTTTTAGCCACAATCTCGAGCGTACCACTATACATCCCACCCCGAAACCATTGCCCACGAGCACCACGATCGAGCACCTTTCTCAGATATTCACTACGAACGCGTCATTTCAGTTTCAGCCTCGTCAAATCCCTACCAGCCCATCTAGTAATTCGCTCTCTTCATCTCCGTGGTCCTCATCGGCACTTCCTCCCTCGCCGACCTTCTTATCAGTTCATGAATACGGACTATCATCCTCCTCCGGTGCAAATTCTTCCGAAATTTCCATCTCTATGACTACATTATCTATTGCAGATACGAGAACTTCATCTAGTATCACTAGCTCCACCGCCGATCGCGACTCTACTCCCGCGCTTTCTGGTGCGGGCATCATAGAGGCTACAGGTGTCGTAGTAGGCATCCTCGTAGGGGCCATCATTCTTATCTGCCTCGTCCTTACCTGCTTCCTCTTCTGGTTGAAGAGGCGTAAGCAGGCATCATCTGGCACAAAGGATGAGGAGGCAACATATGAAGACGGGAGCGTTGAATCTAGATCCGCTGAGAGGCTGGATGATGAACTTGAAGAACGCAAAGGCGAGAACTGTTTCTCTGGCAGCACTGGAACAGTGGTCTAACAAGACCTCTTTCAGACTCCGGATGAGAGAAATACGGGCGAGGGTTCTATTCCGTGAGCCATGGTTATGTGTGAGGATCGGGGGTAACACCATCGTTTAAAATCTCAAGGACCGAGGCTACGACTTGACAATATATCATGTTCATTGATTAGATACACACCACCTTTGTTTAGTAGAGTAACAGAAGATAGTACTTAATATCCCACTCTTTAATGCTTCATATTCCCAAAACACCGATGAAAGAAAACCTAACACAAAGCCACCCTCGTCGGCCCTCTCATCACGATTAGCAGTTATAGATACGATAGATGTTCAACGCCATGCACTATCACGAGCAAACATGAGCCTAGTGTTACGACGGACATAGGAAGGAGCACATACCTGATAGTTATCAGCATTGTTCCTCTTCTGGGACGCAGACAGGCTCTGAACTGTACGGCACCCGTAGGCGATATCGTCGGTGCCAGACGTAGCATGCGAGAGCTAAAGAGAAGGTATCAGCCTGGGCGATAGATCATAGTAGGAAAAGAGACGTACCTCGTGAAGCATCACGCCGCCCAGACTGTTATTGATATCGTCGATGTTTTCTAAAGGAGAGGAAGACGGACGAGTTCATGGTAGTGAAACGCAATAAAGTCAGGAATTTGCTCACGGTTGCATACGCTCGGGGTAGACTGGAAGCCGTAGAAGGATTCACAAGCATAGATCTGTGCACGAGAAGATAAGAATGGAGAAGGTCGCAGATGGAAAGAGAGGAAGAAACATACGTCGCTGGATATGATCTTGCCAGAGCCGTCCCAAACAATGAGAGTGTACGCAGCGGCGCGAGAACAGATGTTGGCGGGATCGGAGTTGCAATAGATCCTACAGATCCACGTCGCCGAACATCAGTCATCCCGAAGCCGAAAGAAGACATAAAACAACGCTTACTTCCTTACACCAGAGCTCGCAAGATCTCCAGCGATGATATCAAATCTGTACCAGATATCGTCCTGGCTATTACCCGCGAAGAACTTGTTCCAAGTAGAGCTCGTCGGATGAGACCTGATATCCGTAGCAGCACCTCCAGCCAAGGACCTAGCGAAGCTCAAAGAGGCCTGGAGAGTCCCCAACTTGCCGCTATCGCTACAAGTGGGCGTGGACTGCTGCGCCGCACGTTTCCCTACGGAGAGCAGGGACCTGAACGCAACGTCTGACGTGACTTCTACGGAGACAGCGGGGACGTCAAGGACGAGAGGCTCTTCGCTGAAGCCAGTCTGGAAGACGGCATTGGGAGAGAAGGTGTACGTTCCTGTGCCATGAGGGGCAAAGTTGTAGAGCGACGAGACGGTGTGGTTGACCGCGACAGATTGGCCTGCTGGGATGGTGACGAAGTTGTCCTGGTTGTTCACGTCAGGGGTGACCTACAGAAGTACTGTGGTTTAGAGGGGAGGTAACAAGAAACGAGATAGAAGAGTTGACTGACAAATGCACCGGTGAACGAGACCTTCTTGCCGTCCTCGGACTGAACGCTGAAGGAGTTCGTGGGCTGGTCGTCCAAGATGTTGTTGCTCCTGACGACGCGGATGTCCTCGCTGGTGGGGTTGGACACCACAGCAGTGAGGATGATATCCTCAATGGACGAGACGCTGGACTTGACAGCAGTCACCGAGACGTCGAGGTCGCTGGCAACGAGGCCAAGGGCCAGAGTGGCAAAGCTGAGGAGAACTGAGGCGCGGAACATATCGAGGCTAGGATACTGAACTCATACCAACCCTACGAGGTGCTTTTATACCCATCCTCCTGACAGAACATGAATCAAATCGACTTGAATGGTTGAGCGCTCGCGCTCTGGAATACGGCCTAACGTGCCTTCCACAGCATTTATCGCGCTGACTGTGACCTCGTTCTCAAAGGTAGAGTGGTCTAAAACCGGGATGCGCAAGAAGCTTGAGCCTGGAACGGGAATCACAAATCAGAGATTAGAACGCGTACTACATTCATCCATACCTACACAATGATACATCATCCCCCTGTTGCCGAACGAGCACATTGTGCAGAGAGGGGGAAAGGGAACGTAAATGATCGGAAAGAAGCAACGTAAATTTCAGGATCGTTAGATGAGAGAAGGTGCCTGATCGTTTCTCGGGATGCAGAGTTGGGGGAGTCTCTTTGCTCTTGGCTAGCACGGGTACCTGGGGCAATTGTTTAACAGGCACTCAGCTTGCTTCCCGTGCGCGGTTGGGCAAAGCGTGTTGTGTGCAACGAAAAGACTGGCTCCCTCTAAGTCCACGTTTGGTGTTGAGCACATCATGGATTGAGGGAATTAGTATCTACAAACAGAACGGTACACGACCTATGCGTAGGTTTATTGAGCTTCGAGACCATTCATGGTGGTAAAGGAAGAGACGCACCAGCGAAAATGAATCTTCGTTGGAAGTCTGCCGCCCAGTCAAGCAAACAACTGTATGAAGCTCATCAGATGCCATCTGTTCCTCTATAAAATCCCAGCTCGTTGTTGTGTTCAGCGCTGCGGACTTGAAAGGAGATGATATCGCGGCACAGTGGATTCCCCGGTGCTAGCTCTCGGATAGAAGACCTGAAGGTGGTAGATCGATTATGCTGGGCGCGACAAAGGAACATCCAATGTAAGGGTTGTAACGGAGGGAGAGGACCGAGAGGTCGCTCACCAGGAGAATGTGACTGAGTTGACAAATTGAAGCTCCGCTGCCCGCCGCCGGCTCGGCACCGCCCCGCCATTTTGGTGAGTCCTAGAATTTGTGCTCATTCTTCAAATCAACTTCAAAGCGAAGTACTGCACTTGATCATACCACTGCTAGGAGAAGTCACATCCCCATTACTTTTGAAGATTGTCGATACCGCTTCTTTCTGGGGTGCTATGATCATCCGTTCTCCCCCCCAACCGAGCTACGCCTTGGAGTATAAGACTCGACCCAGGCACATTTCTCATCGATATCCTCCGATAGGCAACACTCTTGACCGCCTGAATTCCCCACCGAGACTGACAAATCCCCTGAGCGGCTTCTTGCTTTGTTTTGTCCCCATCTCCGCCTAGCCTTGAAGGTCGTGAAAACTTGCTCGCTCAGTGTCTAGTTCTACTTGGACCTCAACGTGATTGTGATAGCCCCTTTCCGTTTCCTTGATATAAGTAGGGTCCATAGTCATGAGAGAGACTAGAGTCTCTAAAACTGAGTTCAAATGAGCTAATGTATCCTGATAGCGGAAGTATGCATCACAGCTGTGATTCGTAATGAACTCGAATGGGGTACAGCGAGCCCCCTTTCTATGATTTTTTGCTGACCTGAATTGCTGGACACAATAGCGCCAGATCTCCTGCGAGTTAGTGAGCACCCGCTGGAGCTACAGCTTTCCCTTATCTCCCGGTGGTTCGACTTTAGCCAGAGCAGTTCATCAGCTCAGTTCTGCTTCCTCAGCGTCCTGTTTACTCGATTTCAATGGCACCTGTACTATGATTCCTATGTTGTCAGTTGAACGAGTTATCACGGTGCGGGCTCTGGGCTCACCTCTGTTCTCACTCACGCCCACAGGGACCTCGTACACGAGATCATGCCTTCGTATCGTATTGGAATCCTGTTAGATTCGCTCACTCGTCAGCGTCGAAACCCACTAGTATTGCATTCAGCAGTTCCATTCACAAAGGTTCGTCCGGGTCGTCCGGGTCTTTGTGGCTAGAGATGACGTCGACAAGTGTGCTGTATGGTGATGATGATAGTATTAGTATTCAGCCTAGATACGTCCAAGGAACTGCTGAGGCGTCTCGTGGGACCCAAAGTTACCTTACACATATATATCTACTGTATGGTGTCATTGTCCCTACGGGTGATAAGAGTAGATTGTCAGTACTGTAGAATACAGTGAGCTACTCGGGCGTCAAAGGGAACATGAACATTGAAAAGGGGGTTGAATTTCTCGCATCACTGAAATTGCGGATCAGCAAGAGTCGGTACCGCCGGTACCGAACTAGGCACTCCCCTACTTACTCGCTCTCCAACAACACACAAGCTCGTGGCGTCGCTCATCATCATGCAGAACAAGGTTATTGAGCGTATGGATGGAGTGTGGTAGAGGACGAGAGGAAGCCAAGAGCCATAGCACTTGACAAGAACAGGCCTGAATCGGGTACTCCACACGGGTCCACATTCTGTGAGCAACTACGATTTCGCTCCTGCTCTCATCCTTTTCTCAGTTTGTTCTTACACCGGCGTCGACGCTCCGCAGATTCGCCCTAGAACATAAGGAGACACCCCTCATAACAAGAGGACAAGAGATGCGATAGGAGCCCATGATTTCGGTGTCGACACAAGGAGACTCGTTGGTCGTTGTTCGGCGTAGAAACACGCGTGGGAGCTCCCCACAACAATACATCATTGGTGGATAAATACCCCCAACTCCATCACTATCATCCTCTTTCCTCCCCATTCCATTCCTATTCCTACTACTCGACGAGTTCACGCCAAGTTCACGACCTGACGATTTGTATAACATATAACATATCCATAAGATATCATGGCCAGCGCAGATACAGCACCAGCGGCGACGATCCGCTCTCACCTTATCCCCATCTCGTCCTACAAATCCGGCTTCACGACTTCTTCTGAGCTAGCTTCTTCTTCTCCCTCGCTCAAGCTCGTTGGGTTGACAGACAAAGACCTCGGCGTGCACAAGGTCACATCGAAGCTTCCTCATCCTGTCGTCAGGCCACCCCCTTCCAAGGCTGCTGCCACTGCCAACGAAGCGCAAGACGGGTCTCCAAGCAAGGAACTTGGATCGAAGGATTCTAAATCCATTTGGTCCTCCCTTACATCCTCCCTTCCCACGATCTTCTCGTCTTCTTCTACTCCTTCTCTTTCGTTCAAGGACCCTAAGAACGCTTGGCAAGCGACCTATCCCAAGGGCTCGATCAACCCATCCGCTCCCATACCTGGTGGCTTCGGGTTCTACCTCTCTGGCCCTTCTGACTTTGCCAAGAAGTTGGACAAGGGAGATGTGAAGGAAGTGCTGATGAGTTACAGGATGATGTTGGAGGATGGGTGGGAGTGGGCGAAGGGAGGAAAGCTTCCTGGCGTGTGTAAGTTTGATTCTCTTCTCTTCTTCTCTTCTGACCTTCTTTCCCGAGATTCTTTTCCGACTTCTTTCTTCCCTTTCATCGGCGCCACTCTATCTTCTCGTTTGCTTCGTTTCCATCCTCGTCCCCACGTTGCTATGAACCTCAACTAACAAACCCTCGTTTCCCTCCCAACAGTCGGTGGCGAAGGCGACCTCTCCTACGGCTGCACCGGCGGCCGCCAAGACGCGCGCTGCAAATGCTTCGACCTCCGCCTCATGTGGCGCTCCAAAGCCCAAGGCGAGCTCTACACCTACCTCCCCCTCACCCCCTCAAACGACACCGTCCTCACCGCCGTACCCCCCACCTCCATCAAGAACAGCGACTACGGCTACAGCGTCGGCCGCGGCGCCTTCGACTGGAACCGAGCCGTCGGGAGGTGGGTGAGTGTTGCGATGCGGATAAAGATGAATGGGTTTAAGGAGGATAAGGACGAGGAGGGGAAGGTGGTTGGGAAGGCGAAGGTCGCGGTGGACGATGGGGAGGTTGAGGTGTGGATCGATGGGGAGAGTGTTATCAAGATTAAGGGCTTGGAGATTAGATGTGGGGAGGCGGGGAAGGTGAAGGGGATGCATTTCCAGACGTTCTTTGGTGGTAGGTTTCTTGTTTCGTTAATCTGTTCTTTTCTGAGCATTTTCTCTATAGGCCACACGGAAGAATGGGCATCCCCGCGCGAGCAAAAAGCTTGGTTCTCTGACGTGACTGGTGTCATCGTCGCATGAATCTAATCACCACCCATCCCTTTTTCTCTGCTTTCTATCGCACTCCAAGGAAACGCAGAGTCTACCTTACTATTCGACGCTGAGTTATGTAAGTGCAGATACGATTCTCTCTTGTATGTATATCTCCAGCTAACCTGCCTCTCTCAACTCGCAGGACTTCCACGCAACGAACGCCTATTTATCTATTTATCGTCACGTCATATACGATTCACGGACATTAGCCAGGGCTTCTACACTCATGAACGATACGATCTCAAACCCTCGTGGACAGTCGGTGCTATTGTATTTATCTGAGTTTGCAAGTTAACGACCCCGCCCCACCCATTTTTCTGGTTCTGGTTCTTATACCCAACTCCTTTCAGATTCCAAGACGAGAAGTTGTTTCTTTTCTTGTCCGAAATGATGAGGTGGTAATGAATTCAAAGCTTCTGTGTGCTGCGTTTGTAAATTATGGTTACTGTGGCTCGCCTTGCGTATGTAAACTATTTATATATGAGTTATGTATACGATGTACTTCAGATGTACTTTTTATTTATGTAGTTTATCGAGCTCATTCATAGTAGCACCTCTTCACGATTGAATCCGAGCTCTGGTCCAGGTACACAGTACCAGCGGCTGCCGCCGGCTGAGTCCGGCAAACTTTAAGTGCATTACATAAGTAACTCTCGTTGTCTTTCTGCTCGGCCGTCACCACGCTGCTTCAGCATAATACGTGTATGCCCAAGGGGTCAACTGTTTCGAATTCAACCTCTACAATGCGATTCTCCATCTCCATAGGACCGAGAACCTGCGGTCCAATGTGCTCTATGAGGTGTTCACTCGCGGAGAAGAAGAGTGTCATATGTATATGCCATGCACGTAGTTGTCAGAGTGCTGTCAGTGGCTCTGAGTAACGACTTCGACGGTTCAGACGTTGGCACTAATCCCATCCAGACCTTGGAACTTGAAAGTCCAGATTCCTTTGACGACGAGTGATGAAGGGCTCCAAGATGTGATCTCCACCGTCCGTAATATATTGCTCCCGACGACAAAGAGACGGGCATTTGCAGAGCCCGGTGTCACCGAGAATTGTGCTTTCTCCCTAGATTCCCGCTCCTACCCATCTCGAACATTTGTTTCTCCCACTGCTGTCCAAACATTCGCAGAATTCTTGCCCTCTGGTTCGTTCGACCCTCAGAGTCCGACACACACGAAGAAAATAGACGTCAGAAATGGTGTTCCTTCCCCATTTTGTTCCTTCCCCTTTTTTCCCACCCCTTAGTTACAGGCATATGGGCATCGAACTTCTCTCGTGATCCTTAGGGAGTGGCAACCCGAGCTTACTTCTGTGCTGCGGCAAAAAAGTCTATGCACCAGGTCTTATCGACGCATCTTTTCTTCGTATGGATATCCCCGCATCGTAATCCATACCCATCGGGTTTCGAGCTAGACGACCTTGCCGCTCTATTCTCACTTGCTTTACATGTCCTCTCGAGACGGGTTGATCTAAAATTACGACGCGGTGGCTCTTTTTTATTATAAAAGGTGCGTCTCCTTTTTTCATATCCCCGAGCGAACGTAGTCGATCCCGCCGTCTCCCCTCTTCCCCATCAGTACGCCTAGGTGATCATGACCTTGTTCACTAGGTCTTTCTTCGTTCTTGCTGCTAGTACCCTGTGTGCTGTCTCCGCACTAGCTCAGAGTGGTGGCTCGGATCCTTGTGCCAAGATCGGTGGTCAAAAATGGGTCGCCCCTGCAGACCTCAGGGCCTGCTTCACCTCGTTCCCTGTAGATCCAACTATCAAGACCAACGTACGTTCTCATTCCCTTCTATATACAGCGAACCGACCCCTCGGTTATACGGAATTCTTTTGACAATTTCATGTTGACTCTGTGTGTCTCCACACTTCCATAACAGATTATTGATGTCATCAATAAAA
The DNA here is from genome assembly GCA_002718315.1 of Agaricales sp. HM26-F1. Taxonomy (NCBI): domain Eukaryota; kingdom Fungi; phylum Basidiomycota; class Agaricomycetes; order Agaricales; species Agaricales sp. HM26-F1. Next base: position 94,129 of record NIBX01000121.1, read on the forward strand.
CGATGGCGTTCCACACCTCTACAAACTACGAGATCCAGGCTCCTCCGCCGTTCGACCATGACGTGCACGAGAACGTTCTGGCAGATCTAGCTAGGATCCAAGGCCAGTCGTATAAATCCGACTATGATCTCCATATAGATTTTTCGAGGACCTTGAAAAGGCTCAACGACGGGCATTGTGCCTGGATCAACAACTGCTATGATTGTGAGCCCTTCCTGCGCCTCCTGTCGCTCCTTTCAATCAGATTATCAGACCCCAGAAACTGATTCCCATACCCTCCCTACCCCACCACTCCTAACTGGATGTCTCGTTCTCGACAGCTCTGTTTCTCAACTTCTTGCCGATCCCCTTGGTTCTGCTGACCGACGAAAACGGTGATCAAGCTGGTGAGTACCGTGTTGATCATGGTGATGAGGGTGTTACTCGCTTGCTGAACGCGTGGGTTTCTGTTGTAGCCCATATCGCACCGACGGCGTTCGAGGTAGCGAAGGCGGAGTTTGCGGATGAACTCCATGTGTGGCAGGATGCACTTCCTGGAGATTTGAAGGGCAAGCTGGAGTCGGTAAGCTCCGAGCATTCGTCACTTCCGATCATCAGTCTCATCTTTGTTTTCTCGATTCTAACAGCTTTCTGGCGCGAAGGTACGTAGACTACTTGGGGGAAGCATCTCAGCCATGGTTTCATCACATTTATTCTCTTCTGTAGGTTCTCAAGATCAACGGTGAAGATCCTTTCGTGGCCGTAGACGCCAACGCAGCCATCACAGGTAGCTTCCAGGGATTTGGAACGAGGCAAAACTCGTACGTCTTCCTCAAACTTTTCCTCGTGGCTGAACGGAGATCGGTTGACTTCCTTCCTTCTTTCTTCTTCCTTTTTCTTCAGCTTCTTTTCTAGCTACAATATCGCTGCGACAGGATGGCTGTTCATCATGGGGAACTTTGCTCAGCAGAGTTTGCCCTTGGATGACGATGTTCAGTTGACTCTGCAACTGTCGAATGCTACAAGCTCCGTCGACGTTAGGGTAAGCTAAATGACTACCCATCCTCCGATTCTGCCTCACCCATGCTTTCCATTCTGCTCAGTTGCCGTATCGCTCAAGGATAGGACCCAATACCGTCCCTTTCCTCAACTCCGCTTCGTTCAGGCAGAACAACTGCGTTGCAAGGCCCAACACGAACGGCGTCGACCTCAACGCTGTCACCATCTCTTCTCTCATCCCACCTGTCAGAAAACCCAAACATCTTATAAACGCGCTCATCGACCGCGACATCGTCATTAACGTCGATCTGCCTCCGATCTTACAACCTCCAAGCCCACTACCTACTAGCTTTAGAGTCGCTCAGTTTTATCTGCTGGATGATGAGGTGACGGGTGTCTTGGCCCTGGGAAGTTTCGCAGATGATAGCTACGAGGACTTGCTGTCCAGTCTTTTGAACGGCCTGGTGGATTTGAAGAAGAGGGGAGCGAAGAGGTTGATTGTGGATGTGGTACGTTTTTCAGCTTCATCAAACCGGATATGGTTCTGACGTTTGCTACTCGTCTCTAGACTAACAACGGCGGAGGTGAGCTCTCTTTTCACGTATTTCACTGGTATGGAAATCTTATCGCCCAATGACACAGGCTTCATCTGTATCGCACACGTAAGTTTCCTTTCGCACTCACATGCTGCGACTCGAGACTTAAGGACGGCGTAAACACAGTTTTTACATAGAGCCGTACGTCTACTTTCTAAGCTCCACTTCAGCGTCACCTCACCTCCGTCATACCTATCAGATTGTCGGACCGAAAGACACCACCGTCCCTCAAGCAGGTCTCGACACCAAAGTCCGAGCCGGACCACTAGCTCAAAAAATCGTAGACGCCATCGTCTCCGATCCTTCCATCGACAGAGACGTCGACCTGCTCTACAACCCGCGTCAATGGAGGGACGCGGATAATCAGTTGTTTGGAGCAATGGACAACTGGCTGCAGCCGGTCGTGAACGTGGATATCAACGGAAGAAAGGATATGTTCAGTCCTAGGTACGTACGCCGGTGGTTTTTCCCCTCCCTGTGAAAGCGGACAGTCCTCGGTGCTTCGGGTTGGTTGTGAGAAGGCGAAGGTTAACGTGTCTGTGAGATAGACTCGGCCAAGAATGTCAGCCTGAGGAGTTCACAAGTGACCCTCCGGAAGAAGCTCTCTTCGACGGTGAGAGCGTCGTGGTAGTCAACAACGGAAGGTGAGAGGCCAATTCCTTATGGAAAAGTATTGAAGCGAAAGCTCATGCCTCTCGGGAAAAACAGGTGTGCGAGTTCATGCTCCTTATTCAGCGTACGTCCCCGTCGAAAGCCGCTCTATCAGCTGGTTGGTCTTCTAACTCTTGAACGTGGAATTCTTATAGGTTACGATGGCCAAGCGCGAAGGAAGCAAAACGGTCGTTATCGGTGGTAAAAAGGGTGTGAACCAACAGTACTGTGGGACTGTCGGTGGACAATCCACGTCTTTCCCGACCATAGACACAGAGATCAAGGTCCGGAATACACGCTCTTCTCACTCTTGTAAAACTTCGCGAGACTCAGCCTTCCATAGACGACACATCTGAAGAACGACACGCTCGCACCTCCTGATCTGTGAGTAAACGATTCGGTGTACTAGTAGACGATGGTTCCTCGTGCTCATCCAGAGTTTAGGTTAATCAATGCCGTTCAGGGTATAACGTGGAGATTAGGATTCGGAGTGGAGGACACAGAGGCACCAGAAGGTAAAGCTTCAGCGGTACAACTTCACTATCTCCGTCCCAATTTTCTGACGTGCGGCGGTAGAATGGCAAGACCACAGCGCCTCGATAAACCTGCCGCTCACCGCGGAAAGGTAACATTTCTCACTTATCTTGCGAGTTTTCTCAGGCATTGACGTCGTCTCAAGCGCCAATAACCCCCAGGCGATCTGGGAAGAGGTCGTGAAGCTGGCATTCACGGACTAAAGTCGCAAGAAAGAGGTACAAACGTATTTAAGAAGTCTTCTTGGGAGAACTACAGGGTTATTTATTTGTACAGAGAAATACAGGTTATTTATTTAGCTTATCATATTTATTCAATCGATCTTCATATACACGGCCTTAGTCTAGAGTTACGGTGTGAGCTAAGTTGTTCGTGTGGAGACTGGATGGGGTAGAAGAGCTTACCTCTTGCCAGTTAGAAAGACAGTTGGGACCGATTTCACGTCCTATACCAGATCTGTACAGAAGCAGAGCCAGTCAGCGATGGACTCACGGAAGAAAGTGAGAGACGTACTGTTTGTATCCACCGAACGGCATATCAGGAGCAATAGCTAAAGAATGGGGTTAGTTTGACACGAAGAAATCAAAAACCAAAGGGGAGGTAGGTGACGCACTCGGACTGGCACAATTGACGCCGACGCTGGACAGAGAGAGAAGTTTAAGGCTCGCTATCGATTCAGATATGATAGACTGCTTACCTCCCAGCTTCCAGAGCCTTGGTACATCTCACTGCCCTGTTGAGATCTCTCGTAAACAAGGAAGCGTACAAGCCGTACTAGTTGCGCAACAAATGAAAAAACATCAACGGCAAGTCGAACGGAATCTGGTTACTCAGACTTGCCTGCGTATCATTGGCTCGCTGAATGACCTCTTCCTCGGTATCGAACTTGTTCAGTACAGAAACAGGTCCAAAAATCTCCTGGCGAGAGATGATAGAGTCGTCCGCCGCTCCGGTAAACACAGTAGGATCAACGTAGAAGCCCTATCACTTGTGTTGGTAAAATGAAACACGAATACGTTTAGAACAGGCTTACCGATTTCTCGGATACGTCTTTCCCTCCCATCAGCACAGTGGCTTCAGTCTTACCGGTTTCCAAGTACTTGAGAACCTTCTCGTGCTGGATCTTATCCACGAGTGGACCTAGGTTCGTCTTTGCATCCGTCGCGATACCACGTTCGTTTGTGAGTGCTTGGATAGCGGCTATGTACACCTTAGAGAAGTCGTCGAAGATAGATGAATGAACGTAAACACGGGTGCTAGCCATACACTAAGAAGAATCGTTAGAAGCGTCAGGAGAAACCGAGCGAACCGAGAGTTCGAGTAGGTACGTACAGCTTGGCCAGTCCAAGCTGTGATCGAGAACGCCAGAGATTTCGCAGCTGCGCCTAGATCTGCATCCGGGAATACGATAGCAGGCGACTTTCCACCACTATGTAGTAAGGGTCCACATGAGCCCTCCCTTCTGATGATGAAACGAGAAGAAAAGGTGAACGTACAGTTCCAACGTGACCCGTTTGAGATTAGTCTGAGCAGCCATCTCCTGGACCTTCTTCCCTACAGCCAAGGAGCCTGTGAACGAGATCTTGCGAACTTTCATGTGCTGCAAAATCTTCGTCAGCTAACACACCTCCATGATCAAAGGAGATGGCAGGCTAAAAACGCACTCTAGCCAAAGCAGCGCCAGCTGTAGGCCCGTAACCAGAGATAATCTGGACAATACCGGGCGGGAAGCCCGCTTCGATAGCGAGTTTCCCGAGGAGAAGAGGCTGAAAAGATAAATCAGCCGGCCGTCTAGGAAGACCCGGGAAGATCGGAAGATGACGAACCGTGACTGGCGCTTTCTCAGAGGATTTGAGGATGATGGCATTACCCGCAGCGACTGATGCCCCGACCTTGAAGGCAAATGCGATCATGGGAACTGAGCTTAAAGCTTAGGAGTTGAGCCAGATTAGCAAAGAAGGTGGTAACATACTGTTCCAGGGTATGATAGCTAAAGCCGAATCAGAAGGCGATAGATTAACGTAGGGAAAAGTTGAAAACGTACCAGCAGTAACACCGTACGGTTGGTGCAGCACATAGTTCAACATGCCAGGCGTATTCGTGGAAACGGTAGAGTTCGCAGTCTCACAAAGAGAGGCGTTATAGTTGAGAATAGCGACAGTGGCAGAGATATCGTACGCCTGCACGGAAGAGACTGGGCTAAAAAGATCGAGTTGAGGTCCAAGAATCACCAAGAGAGTTGAACAGTGACGCACTTCCCCATGGTCTTAGCTTCGATCTCTGCGAGTTCCTGCGAATGTTCCAGTATCAGCGCCGCGAGTTTACGGATGGTTGCGCCCCTTTGAGAAGCTGGCAATTCGCTCCAGGCCGGCCAAGCAGCCTCAGCGTACTTGACAGCAACATCGACATCTGAAAGAAAAAGAGAAAGCCCAGTGAGGAACAACATCGCATGGCCTCAGAGTAGAGAACGGACCTTCAGCATCAGCCTCGTCTACTTTGAACCACTCCTCTCCGGTACTTGGGCTGATGCACTGTGGGATATTTCTAGTTCGTCAGCCTGCGGTTGAGAGTTCTGATAACCAGATCATCCTGCGAACCGTAATCTGCTTGCCAGACAAGCATGCCGTCTCCTGGTTGTTGATGATGAGCTTAGACACAAGTTGCAACGGGGCCATGTTATGAGCTGCGAAGAAACGTCTTTTCAGTTCTGAGTGAGATGGATAGCTATTAGTAGGGATACTCACTAGTCGTTATCAAGACGAAGAATATAAGGCTGGTTGAAGAGTTCTGGCGCCGAAGGTCATGGGTTTTGGTCTCAGGAGTAACAATGAGTTCGGCAAGTCCCACGATTCGTCGGCCATATCGACCGTTCCAGGTCTGTTATCCCCAAACAACTCGTCAAGCTAACCTGTAAACGGAAAGAATAAGAAAAGAGGTCGGTAGATACATAGCCAGTCCAGATTCTGCTGCTGTTTGGGTCGCTTGTGATGGCGGTCAGGAAGGTCCTCTGCAGCGCATCAGTTACTTACAGTGCGTGGCCGGAGGCGATCAGATTCTGTTGGCCGTGAATGAAGGACTCTCTCCGCGAGAACCGAGACGCTCTCGCTCTGCTTCCACCATGGCTAAGGTACTTGAGCGGAACTATATACATATATCACACTAAACATACAACTACTATACTTCGAGAGCCTCTAATACATCAATCATAGTACGCCAGTCACGAGGAACTTACGACTTTGAAGCTAACTGTCTGTGCTGCTTCAATATCGTCGGGGCTGTGGGATAACCTTAAGGAAAAGGTTGTGATATTTATGTACCACTCTGATCACTGGTAGCGTGATGTATCATGTTATTCTTATAGCTATATTCAGAGCCACCCAGCGACGAGTATACCCTGGGAGTTCGTTGAAGATTGTTACAACGAGCATCGCTTCAAGTTCCACTCCGACGATGGTACATATACCCAAAGACTGCCAATCACCTCGTTGTTCTCTTCTTTCTCTGTGCGCGTCGTGGTAAGAAGACCACTCTGTGTGTCAAAGTTTCTGTTTATGCAAACCCCAAAGTGGAGAACAATTCGTGCCCGAATGGCTAAGACTACCACGACGGCCAGTTCAAAATGTGGTAGTAACATTGAACAAGGGGGATCCGATCAAGGCGAGTTCATGTAACCCTACACTACTCAGAAGGAAGCGATAAACGATAAACAGGAGGCACGGAGCTCACTGCTCGAGACGATAGTCCCTTCGGAACTGATTTTCCCTTCGGCGACGGTAACGATCCCTTTGGTACTGACTTTCCTTTCGACGATGGCGGGACTACTTTCTTCACGGCTATCACAATAACGAAGGAGAACGGTACAGGGCGGTAAGTTCAATTTATTGAAATATAGAGAAAAAAGAGTTACTCAGTCCATCCTCCGTGAGCAGACCGGGAACAACATCGGCCTCTGCTCCACGAACGACCACCTCGATACCACCAGTGCCAGGCGGGCAGCCCTCATCTCCGACAGTCACCGTGGTTTCAACAGAGTCGCAGACTATAGTAGAAGCCACCTCCGTTGCTGATCCACAGTCTTCTAAATCTTCGAGTCCTTCCTTCCCAACAGTTTCAACACCTCATAACTCCGCATCATCGTATCCACAATCAGGCTCCATATCTTCAACATCTCCGCCGTCAGATACAGGGACACAGACTCTCACCGCTCAGCCTGGTAGCCCTTCCATATCGCACGATAGCTCCTCCCATCGCGATTCTGGCAGCAAAACTGTGATCATAGCTGTTGCGATCATCGTTTCTTTCGTGATCGTCACCTTAGCGTTGTGCGCGTGGTATTTTATGAAGAGAAGGAAGGCGAGGAGGACAACTAGCCAGCTGGGAAAATTTTCAGATGGATCATATGGTGACCATTCGACAGAGGAAGTACTCCCAAAACACAACGATACGGTTAAAGGAAGAGAACGCAGTGCCATGAACGCATCGTACCGGAAGAAAGGCTCGAGAGAAGTCAGCCGTTCTGAGTACGAACAGCCATTGTAAGCCTCTTCTTCATTTTGATGGATGCGAGAAATGCTCACCCATTGATCATAGCTCTCATAACGAAGTCCGTGATACAGAAACGGAAATATCGTCCGAGATTGGTACCAGTGAAACAGAACCGACCAGCTCAAGAACTCTGAACGAACGCCCTCGCGCAGCCTTTGAGCGCCATCCGGTCGTCACGAGAAGCGAAAGTGTACCACGAAACCGAGAAGATCATGGCGAAGACCAGCCAGCCGGTGGTTCTCACAGTGTGGACGCTTTGACGAGGCTGGTCCGGGAGATTCTGAACGAAGAGATGAGGGCTCGTGAACAGCCACCTCCTTATATTTCTGAGTCGTAGCCTGATTCACCTGAGGCAGAGATGGACTGTGGAGCCAGAGTTAGATCGCAGAAAATTCAGCAGTAAATCGTAGTCATGCGAGAGAGATGTGGTGTTTGTGATATGGACAAATCTCATGAGAAATCCACCACAGTGCGTAGTAGATCCTTTTGGAGGACAGCACCTGAGACTCGGAGAGCCAAGAAGAGAAACACACCAAGAGTCTGATAGCAGGGATTATCATGAGAAGAACCTGTGGAGCCAGCAGTAGATGTGGAAATGTATCATGGGATGCAGGGTTATCTGTGAAGAATAGTGATCAAGAGCGAGTAGCGCTTAGATGTTTTGTGGAATGATGCTACCTTAGAAAGTACCGAATGGACGAGCTACAGATAGGACTCTGCTACTGAAGAGCACTCTTAAGCAAGACTCCACCCATCCCTTCGACCACAGGAAACCTCATTCTCTTCACATATAAGGCGGTGGCTCGCAATCAAGATCATGATCTCGAATTTCACGAGGCTCAAATAACGTATCTGACCCCATGCTTCCAGAAGATCTAGGAAGCACCGCTTCACCTCTTAGCATCTGATGAACCATCGTCGCCAGACGATGCAGCTCAGCACCCGTCATTCTCGCCTCGGTAAGATTGGTTTCTCTACCGGTGTAGGAGTCAAAGCCAGAGATCCAGCTCCTGGGGTGGGAGGAGAGGTCCTGTGCGGGTCTAGGAGGTTGTAGGTCTCCTTCAGGGTGACGAACTAGAGGGTTGTGATCAGGAGTATGGTGAGGAGTGGGGATATTTGTGGTCGTTCCATCATGACCCGAATCTATCTGTAGCGAGTGCTTTGAATCAGGAGTGTGGTTGTTGGTCGTGATTGTGACTATGGCTGCCTCGCCGCTCCGCGAGTTAAACGGTCGCAGTCCTTGATCTGAGAGTGAAAACTCTTGTTAGAGGACTAGTTCACAGCTAATAACTTGCGACTCACCTTCGCACTCTTGACCTACTAATCTACCAGTGGATTCGGTTTCGGAATCCCCTTCCTCCTCAATCCTGCCATCCGTAATTTCTACATCAGATGGGGTCTGTCTGCGCTTCCTCCTCAACCAGAGGGCAAGAGCAATGCAGAGAAGAGCAATGACCCCTAGACTGATACTCACTATGATACCTGCGGTAACACCTGCACTGAGATGCGAATGATTGGCTCCCGTGATCGCAGCAGTATTCGTTTCAGAAGGGGATGAGATAACTTCTGTGGATGATCTGATGATAGTAGAGGACGAAGCTTCCGATGGAGTGCTCGAATTGACGTGCGTGATGGATGGGGAGACTGATAGGGCTTCGTGGTCAGCTGGTGGGAGAGTCGACGAGGAAGAGGACGCCGAAGATGTCGAATGCGGCGTCAAGGGCGGTTCATGAGGGGTTTGGGTAGTTTCAAGAGAAGGAGAAGGAGGTCTGTCCGTAGCAGACGAAGACTTCGTGTTCGTGGGTCTGGGCTTCGCTGTAGGGATGGTGTCCTCGTGTACAGTAGTTTCTTCAGGGCCATGGTCGATAGTGGGGAGATTATCCATGGGATCATCATCAATAACGATACGCGTCGAGAAAACTTGACCATCACCGATGGTGATGCGTGTCGAGTAAACCGTGTACCAGTCATCTTGCGGAACCCTCTTCTCGGGCACGACTTGTGAAATGGGGCCGTCTAGTGCCTCCTCATGGATGTGTGTTCCGGATGCAGAGAGAGAGTAACGATCAGCAGTCGTTTTGTGCCGGAGATGAGCGTCAGAAACCCCGTTAGGGGCCTGGTAGGGTTCCGTAAGATGTGGGAGGAGGTTGAGAGCTAGCATTGACGAGATGAGGACGAAAAGAAGGATAAAAAGACGATGATAACAAATGAGGAGCATTTTGCAAAAGAGCGGAAGGGCTAACGAGCGATTGTCAGAGAAATTTCGTTAGCCCGGTTATTCATTCGTAGACTTATAAGCTCGAAAACAGGTTATCTTATGCAAAGTCCGAGGACTCCCGTATTCTGTGATGTATGAGGCATGGAGCAAATCAGAGCGACAGCCTCAAAGATGATATAGAAGAGGTGAGTGGCGTCTGAGAGGGAGATAAAGGTGATGACAAAGAAATCGAGCCTTTAATTCTAAGCTTGGGCGAGAACGAATGATAATATAGCTTTCTGATGACTAGGAGATGAGGCGAAGAGACAAGGAGTGACTGTGGAGAGGGGGTTGTGTTGAGCGAGATTCAGTATAACGATATATAGAATTGCACTCAATTTCGTACTAAGACTGGAACTTAGAACAGAGGCGCGAATCTCCAGAAGATGCTGAGAGAAGGAGAGCCGAGCATCAACTTGAAGCTCCCACTCCATAATTACAGTGCCCCTTCATCGTGCCGTCATGAGGAACAGACCCATTAGCATCAAGCCGCAGATGGGTTGGCTGTAGACTGATGAAACACAGATGAACATTGGAGTATTATCAGACGAAATATATTGTGCTGAGCGAACGACTATGGAATAAGAGCTTGCAAGTGAGAGGTAACCCGCGATGAGTGACAGAAGGTATGAGAAAGAAAATTTGTTGGCTACCAGGACGGCTGAGTCAGCTGTTCCCACGGCACGACTCGACCCATCAAAACGAAAAACCCATCCCCTTCCTGTAAACTTCGACTTCTATCAGTTTTCTACAGCGGCATACACCCCAACGACTGCTACCTAACCATAATTACATCGAAATCGAAGTTTATCTGAATTTCGCAAGTTACTCTAGATACGGAACAATGGAATACCCGATAATACCATTGCTCATCTCACATACGGAGGAGGAGCACTATCCAACTCTTCCCTATTCTCTTCCCTCGCACCATTCTGATCTCTCTGCGCCCCTTGGCCTCTCTCTTCCCTCACGATGCGCTGAATGATACTCACCAACTGATCCAAATCCAAACTAGTATTCGTTGCTCTTTCACCATTTGCACTATGGCTATTCGAACCGATCGTGCGCAGCTCATGATACGGGTTGCTACTGTCACCGACCTGTTGATTTTGGAGAGACTCTAATGCATCGTGTTGACCATGAGCAGGACGAGCAGTGTTGGATATAGATGGGAGCGCAGTTGAACCGGTGGGGGGCAAACTTGAGCTACAGAGTTCCTGTTCGTTCTTCTGTTGCTGCTGGGTGGCTCTGTGGAAAGCACCTCCAGTTGCCATGCCACTAGTCTGGATCTTCATGGGACACTCATTTGGCCTGCCTACTGTCAGTGGTATTGCTGCTCCTCTACCGTTACTCTCGCTGATCATTGCGAGGGAATACGGTTCTACCCCTACCCTCATATCCGTGCTACTCTGGTTCTCAGCTTGTATTTGGGGGTTGACCGTCTGTCGTTACACAGTGGCGATTTCTTCTCAGCCAGAATGGGCGTATCCTTGAGGCTAAACCACTTTTTTAGACTTGTCCTATCACACTTAGGAGCTACTCGCGTTCGCAGACTCGTCCATAGTTTCCCTCCGGTCCACCCCTGGCGATCTCGGCATCACCTGCGTAAACAAGACTGACCTTCGTGGTCTCTACTCTAACCTTTCTCCTCCTTCCCAACACAATCCGCCATATCGATACAGCGAACACGACTGAGACGACCGCACCTTCAGTGGAGATTCCAGCAATTGCACTGGCACTCAGCTTTTCGTGGCCGAGTCTAGGCAGCTCATCCGTCGGTGTCTCTTGATTGAATGGTATATCTTCACTGGACACTGGAGTTGTGCCGACCCCAAACCTACTGCTCTCTATAGCGTTGGGTGCTTGAGAAGTAGTGCTAGTGATAAAGGAAAAAGTGTTCGAAGTATCGGAGGCACTATTGCTGAGAACGCTTCGGGTGCCCAGGCGACCCCGGCTGACATCTTCGGCTAAGATCGAGTCCAATTGACCAGGAAGCATGCTAAGCCTGGCGCAAAACTCTGGTAATATGGCCGCATCCTCGTCCGGGCAAGAGTGCGCTGGGGTAGGGACCCGGTTTCCAGGGGGGCCTGGAATATGGTCTCTAGTCGTGTTCTTGGAGCTACCATCTATCAACGCTCTAGAGACTAGAGTCTGGTTGGCCATCTGTTTGCTGAGGTCAATGTTAGAGGTCTGGGAGGAAACTTTGGCATCCTCAAATGTTTGTGTTGGTTTAGGGACAAGTGTAACTTTGGAATAGAACAGAACAAAGTCCGAAATGAATCGGCTGTATAATCTACTGAGTCACAGCGATTCTATGCGTAGGGATAGGCTAACTGAGATCTAAATAGTTGAGAGGCGGTGTCATCGGCGACTGTCTCGTGTTGTAACGGTGGTGGAGAGAATCGGTGATCATAAGTTATATAATCTCAGAGAAGATGCCAGGGCGACCTGTACGAGAAGGGAGGAAAGATGCGAGAGTGTACGGTAATTGTCCAGACTAGATACTGTATATATATACTATTAGAAACTATAGATCATACCTGAGTTTTTTCAAGGGCTGGCGAATCAGTTCACATACGGTGGGGGAGCACCGTCCGACTCTTCCCTCCCATCCTCCCTTAACCCCTCTCGACCTCTCCGCGTATAACGAGCTCGCTCTTCTCTCATAACCCTACGTATAATCCTCACTAAATGGTCCAAGTTCACGTTCCGGTTGCCAAGTTCGTTCTCGCGAACCGCCCCATCACTAGTCAAATCGTCTCCTCCAACGCGCAACGCGAAGCTGCCGGTGTTGGTATCAAGTGGTACCACTACCTGCTGGGGGCTATTATCCCGAGTATCGACAAGGTTGGTCAAGGATGAGCTCGCGAGAGGAGTGGTAGGAGATGGTGATAGAGATGATTGAAAGTAAGTTGGGTCGGTTTTGAAGTTCAATGGTTTGCCTGGAGTCGATCCGTGTGAGGAAGCTCGAGTCGCAGCGTTACTGTGTCTACCATCCGTAGGACGCTCTAGCGGGCCACTCGCTTGAAGCTGATTTGCGGGGCGGTAATCCTCAGTGGCGCTCTGATGCAGGATGTATGGCTGTACAGCTGGGGTTGCATTCCTAGTGTGGTCTTGCAGAGCAGTGAGCTCAGTGGGGAACGAATTCCGTCTCAAATGCCAGAAATGCCTGGTCGGCCGTCCTGTGATAACTATCAGTATCATGATCGAGCAACCGAGGTTAGGGAGGGGAGCTCCAATTCGCACTTACTATTCGAGCTTCTCGCTGGTTCTTCCCCCTCCCTACCAAAGATGTCCACATCATCAATCAAGAACGCCCCATGACGCTTCCTCTTGATTTTCAACCTCCCCTCTCTCTTTGCTATATGGACCACCAACATGGTGAGCACGACCATAAAGACCGTGGAACCGACGACAATGCCAGCTATGACCCCGGGATCTATGAGGCCAGGGGCTTCGTCGGCTCTCTTCCTATTGTGTTGGTTCATGTAAACCGTGTTGAGAGCTGGGTGACTTGTGGACCCTTCGTGACTGTGACTGGGGAGGAGAGAGTTGCTAGGCCTCTGATATGAACGAGGATAGAGAGAGACGGGAAGCGGTGGGCTGTTGCTCGGGTTTGACGAGGACAAGAGGTTGCTCTGAGTAACGGTCGGCAGGGATGGAAAGGCCATATTGTCGATACTAGAGCTCGAAGCCATCCGTACCCGTACATATATATGTGAAGAGAGCCTAAATATCTCAGCGAGACCCAGGCCCACTACGACGGCCATAAGCTCTCCTCACGGGGGTGCCCCTCCGTGCTAGCATAGGATACAAAGTCCTGAATAGCACTCTCATGATCACAGTCCCGATATCTAATTCAGATCTAATTCAGAAGGGGTTCTGTCGTTGGTCTGAGGTGTGATGTAGGTGGGGTGAGAAAACGTCTCATAGCAGGCCTCTGACAAACATAGACGAAGGAAGATATCCGCGCAGGGAGGAGGTAACGAATGCGCGGGTTATGGCAACTGACATCACTTATAGCTATTCTGTGCGCGTCCGCAGTTCAGAAGAGGTTTCAAATCAGAAATTGTGTCGCCAGATCTAGAGAGAAAGAGAACCAGCAGCCAATTATCGGCAAGTGAGTGAGCATCGCGAGCAGACACAGGTAGAAACTGTCGTATGGAATAGTTCAGTCAATGATTTAGTCGAGAACAGAGCGTCTTATTTGCAGTGGAGGCGGTTTACGAAGAACTTCAGATCCATCATGATGGCAGAAGTTGAGCGGGACAAATGTGGCTGTGACTTGGTTGATCTCCTTTCTTACTTCTCTTGCGAACAAATTCGGAATGGACAACAACCCCTTGCGTCTGGTGTCTGTAGCGTGTATCCATGAGTATCCCAAATCTAACTCACCCTAACATCGTGATATGGATTCCTTTTTGAAGCTCACCTCACGTACAGAGAAAGAGCTCTTCTCTCGTCTGCGCACTCTGCTACCATCAATCCCTGGCGATTCAGATCATCCTTGCTGCTCTCTTCAAATTCGTCCACCGTGCCTCGTACAATTCTTTGTGGAACCGCCACCTAGACCAATCTCATAAGGATGGGCTCTGCTCCTTCGCATCTCATGATGTATATCACTGGTCCCCGGCTGGGTTTGTTCGGACGAGAGCGCGCTGAGTTGGTTTGGAAGACATTGCAGAGGGGCTCAAAGGGGAAGGGATGTGGGTATAGAATCGGATAGCCGCATGGGTGATCCTTCTTGGATGGGTGCTCTTGGATGGTTGGGAGGATGTCGGTACTAGGGTCCCCAGCGTACTGTGTTCTCGCTGGCTCCCACATTCCCTGTCTAGCCGCTACCCTCAAGAGCTATTTCAACGGCTCTGTATGCACTGGCATTCGTACCATCTTTGTCACCATTCCGCACACGGTTGCCTCTTGATTCGTTCCTTCCCAAGTCTCTTACTTAGCAAGACAAGCTCGGCTTTCTCTATTCACTAGTCCCTCGTTAATGGGGTAGTCGGTACCTCTGTGCCCTTAATACCGTGGCGTGGGCAGCAAGACCAGTTGTACTAGCTGGGAGTTTTCAGTCCGGTTCAGCACCGTTAATGTCACTATGCTCGATGTCAGGCAGGATGAACTAGAAGGAGATCTCTATGATGAGGAACCCAATCCATTCAACGCAAACTATAACAACAGGTCAGCCTCTCAATACTTACGTCGAACCCCTGCTTCTGATCTCAGGACACAAGCGCTATGTAGTGAACACACACGAGGAACCCCATTGCGTGGCTAGGTGGCTAGTTCCATCTGAATAGAGTGTGGATCCACGCTTTCGCGCAAGTCGGTAGACGACTCATCCATAGGTTCTGCCAGTCTGTTTCGCCTTTATAAGAGTTTTCGTGATATTCTAGTAGGTGAGTCGGTGAACTTTGAGTAGAACATTGTCTATCATGATATTTAGAAATGCAGGAGTCCTGTAAATCTTCATGCGTGGCAATTCGAACCGATAGTGCAGACCCCTCGGTACACTTCGGTACCTTAATCTTACAGTCAGGATCAATTTGATCCGTCGCCGTGTAACCGGTAGATCACTCTGATCGAAGATCACAAGTTGATGATCCTCATTTCGAAATATCAATAATAAACCCTGGCGTTGAATTCGCCGCTCCACGTCCTCTTCACGTCCCTTTTCTCCCTCCTTCTGCTGCCATGTCTGTCACTAGCCATGTCGCTGTTGATGAGAAAGGACACTCCTTGGTGGATGACAAGTCTTCGACCTCACCTGTGGAGTGGGACGAGGCAGAGGAGAGAAGGCTAGTGCGGAAGATTGACCTGAGGTGTATGGTGAGATTAACTGCCGTTTCTCTTAGTCAAACTATCGTTACTCACCATTTTCTTGGTCTACCAGCCGCCCCTCGTCATACTGTTTATCCTGAACTTCATTGTGAGTCTTGGTATCATCGTTCTCGTTCCTGATGACTGACTTTATTTATCCAGGATGTACGCCACAAAAGTTTATTACCAGCGGTTCAACGTTGTTGACGGATGTTCACAGCGGGGGAACTTGGCCAACGCTCGTCTCAAGGGTCTGCAGGCTGATCTCAACATAGACGACACCCAGTTCGCAACATGTTTGAGTGTGCTCTTCGCTGGGTATGTCGTCCTTCGTCTCGATTCTTCTGAACATGAACAGCCCACCAACATCTCTGGTTACAGCTACATCTTCGTAAGTTCCTGAAGCGTTGATAACTTCTCCGTAGCTCACCCTTAGGATTAGATGCAAGTTCCTTCGAACCTGATCATGAACACTATCTCTACCCCCCGCCTCTTCATCAGTGGTGTCGCTACTCTCTGGGGGCTCATCTCAGCGCTTTCAGCGGTGAGTGACTTTCCCTCACCCTACTTTTCAACATATCCCCTTCTTCGCTTTCAAATATACACTTCCTCGACATCTTCCGTATTAGACTTTTATGCGTCCATGCCATCGGACTCAACTCGTCATCTGCTGATCCATATGTTTCTATTTGACTGATTGACTCAATTTGCCGTCGATCAGCTGTGCAAAACGTTCGCCCACTTGGTTGTGTGCCGCTTCTGGCTCGGTTTTGTCGGTGAGTTCAGACTCAGAGCTTCTTCTGGTCGTTTACTGTGCACTCAACTGTCACTATCGCAGAGGCTGCTTTCTACCCTTGCGCGGTTTATTACCTCTCGAGATGGTACACCAGGAAAGAAGTCGGCCTTCGTATCGCCTTGTCAGCATCCCTTTCTCCAGCCCACTCCACCGGAAGTTCGCTAATCCGAGGTTCCCCATAGCCTCAATGCGGGCAACATGATGGCGCAGGGTCTCGGAGGACTCCTCGCCGCAGGTATCCTCAGCGGTTTGGAAGGGGCCAGGGGTATCAGGGGTTGGAGATGGGTAAGTCTCAACTCAGTTTTCTATCCTCTAACACCATATACTGAACTCCACACCTCGTAGCTCTTCATCATTGAAGGTGCCATCACGATGTTCTTCGGCCTTCTCATCCCTTTCATTCTCGCAGATTATCCTTCGTCGTCAGTTCACGTTTCTCCCGAAGCTACCGCATGTTCATGAATGTTGATTGCTGCGTTCCTCTAGCACCAAGTTCTTGAACGACCGTGAACGCTTGATCGCTCAAGGCCGCCTCGTCAAGGACGTCGGTCTCATCGATGATCCCTCGCAGACCGAGAAATCGAGTACCGGTGTTCTGGAGGGACTGTTCCTCGCCGCTATAGATATCAAGACTTGGATCATGATGTACGTTCTCCTTCTTCTCAATTGCCTGCTTTGTTCTTGCTGGCGGACTGACAGCCATTCGTAGGTTCATCTACTTTACCTTCATCATGAGTCTTTCCTTCGGCGCGTACATGCCTACGATCACCAAAACTCTCGGCTTCAACACCACCATCACCCTCCTCCTAACCTTCCCTCCATGGGCGTTCGCTACCATCTATGCACTGTTCAACAGCTGGCACTCTGACCGCACCGGAGACAAGTTCTGGCACATGGTCGGATCCTACAGTTTCGCTCTGCTGGGCTACATACTCGCTCTCACTTCCAAGTCGGTGGCTGGACGGTACATCGCGTTGTTCGGCATGTGTATGGGATACAGCGCAGGTATCATCCTGCTGGGATGGATCAGCTCGTCGATTCCGAGACCGCCTGTGAAGAGAGCGGCTTCTATCGGGTTGGTCAATGCGTTTGCAAATATCGGTCAGGTATGTTGTGGTTTTGTATTCTTTTTCTTGTTTTCTGGAATGCTGATGGAGATTTCGGCCGTATATTCAAGATCCCGACTTCGTACCTCTGGCCCTCCAAGTGGGGTCCTAAGTACGTTCAGAGCTTCGGCACTGAGATTGCGTTGCTGGTACTCAGTGTATCTATCGCTTTTGGTACGCCATATTCTTGTCTTCGTGTTCGTTGAGTTAAGCTGGTCCTGATACGAGGACCAATACAGGCTTCCGCACGTACCTTATTCATCTCAACAAGAAGCTTGATGAAGGCGAGGCGACCGCTTTCAAGGCTGATCAACAAGCTCTTGAGAGAACTGCAGAGTACGTCCTTTGTATATTGTTCCCCTGGCCTCTATGGCTCCATGCTTATCATCCATTCTCTCTCTCTTCCTCTCTCAGCGTTCTCCACACCTCGCAAGCACAAGAAAAAGAGATTATAAAGTCGTTTAGATACCTTTACTGATTAGGATACCCCGATGAGCTCGTCGGCAAAAAATCATAAACCAGGGTTTCTCAAAACACTGTCGCTTCCGCCTTTTCACGATTTCTTCTTGTAATCTCTCCCAATCTTGCGGCGTGGTATTGATCGTTGACGAACAGTATTGTCGCTCTACCTAAACCGCCTGTGTAGGGCTTGGACTGGCTTATTGCATCTCGGTTGCTCTGCCGATCATCAACGATACTTACCCTATTGCTGTCATGTTTGAGGCTGGATCGCGTGGGAGGCATAGGGATGAGTCGACTGGGGGAAGAGGGGAGGTGTACAGTAGGGGAAGTAACAATCTTGTATGCGTTATGAATGAATATTTCGAGCGAGCCACACACGTCTAGGCCACGTTTTAATGGTCCTTTCCACTCCGACAGGCGCTGAGGTGGTATCATTAAAACAGCAACGACGACTACCCGTATATACACATAGAAAACACAGAACCTCGATACACCCGAACTACCAGGCTCGTTGTGAAAACTCATCTCACGTACGGAGGAGGAGCTCCACCGGCCTCTACATCGTCTCTATCCTCGCTTGCTATCAACCCATGACGACCCACCCCTCTCCGAGTTCCTGGGTTCATCATATCTTGTACAATCCTCTGTAACTCTTCCCTCATACCTGGTGTAATCTCCTCATAGCGGGCTCTCTCAACCCTCCCACCCCAGGGTATACCATGACGTGTGGCGTTGGCCTCTGAACGAGTCGGTTGGTCAGGCACTGGCGTTGCAAGATCATGATGTTGAGTTGTGTTGAGTATGGTAGGGGTTAGCGAGGGAGGAACGACAGGCACAGGTGGGATGGGCGTGTCTTCTTTGACTGTTGCTGGTTTGAAAACGGATCGTAGCGAGGATGCTCGGGTCGCCACATCACTGGCCCCTGCATCGACGACACTTTCGGCTCTTTCGTTGGTTGACCGTGCCGGGGCGGGTTGAGTGCCACTGCCTAAGTCAGTCTGGAGAGCATACGGTCCTACGTGGAGAGTCGAATCTATGCCGTGCTGGTTACTGCTCTGTACATCAGACCGATCAACGGCTGATCGTCTTATAAGCTTCTTCTTGAGCCATGCAGGAATAATCTGTGCGGCTGTAGTCCATCGACATCGATCAGTATGACCTTCCTTTTCCGGTCAGATCCATCAAGACGAATGTACCCACCGCCAGCGGCTTTCTCTTGTTGTGTATCTATTGTATCACCGTTGATGAATTCCGAGTCGTTCCCAATCATGAAGCCAGTGCGTTGTTTTCTCTCCACTGTTCCCCGCCTCCTTCTCCTCCTTATCATCATAACCCACCATCCCGTTCCTACAACAACCAGCAGCGCGACCAACACCCCAATCACGATGTCACGGGTCATGGTGCTTGGGATGGTACTGCCATTGTAGTTGTCACCAACACTGGTACTGTACTGACCGTCAACGAGTGCTGTTGTGCTTCCGGTGAGGGGTGTGGAAGAAGTGGGATCTGGTGGGTCATAAGAAGTTGTAGTACGTGAAGTGCTGGAGTATCGAAAACTTGTATTCAACTTTGTTGGTCGTGTTCTCGGGTCTGCGGGTGGTCTTGGTGACACATTGGGGACTCCGTCAGAAGTTGGATTAGAACTGGTGCCAATGGGACCCCTTTGTGAGACCGACAAGCTGGACACGATTTGGGGGATGGTCACGATCGGGGAGAGAATGTTACTTTCACGGGGTCCGTGATGATGGTCCATTTTTACAGTACCGAAGCACGAACTAATGGTCACACCGTTTGTCGATCTATGTGGTAGACCAAGGTGGCTTGAAAGCTGACTGGCCAGAAAGTAGTGAAGTGGTGATGCCGGTGAGCGTAATGCGCTGAAGTGGTTGCTGGTATGGGCTGAACTGTGTGGGTAGTGTCGTTTCATCCATCCTCGTTTCCTTCTCTCACTTATACGAGAACCCAGCGCCGAGAAGCCTGCATCAGGATCTCGTTCATCAAGGTGCTGTACCGTAGCAGCTCCCCGACCAAGTACTTCGTAACATCATAGTATATTCAAGGTCGCTTGATCCAGAAGCACCGACCCCTCTTCGGGAGCGGGAACGCACAGCGGGAAAGCAAAAGATTTGGAGCTCGATGTGCTTCGATCTGTGCCAGTAAGAGGGTAAACAAGACTGTGATGACCACTGCCTGGGCGGCGAGTACGAGTGCCCAGTAGTCAAGAGGGAAACAAATCCATTCTCGTACATACTGTAAGTAGCACTCGTAAATAGTCAAGTGAGCCGTAACTCTGAAATATAGCTGCTTAAGAATTGCGGTACGTACCATAGCTCTCTTGACTTTCTTATCACGTCGCAAGCTGGTAGTAATGCATATTGTCGTTTGCACTCGTAACTGAGCACATTGGTATCAAACCCTCACCGGCCTATGAGCTCCTTCCGGTCAGTAACACCTCCCAAATAGCTAATCGATTGAGAAAAGAATCGATGGGTCCGTATGAGATTGATGAAGGGAATGCCCAACTCGAGTCGGAGCCGTCCGCAGTACTCGGGGCCCGGATCAAAAATGATGGGACAGGATCAGCGGCATCGACACCCCATTCAATTTCTAGTGGATCATCTCCACGCCGCTCAACGATGGCCATAGCTATGGCCCAGACGAGATAGGTCTAACAGCAACTACAACAGCAGCGCAGCACGCAGCGCCCATCGCTCCTCGTCTACATAACACATACATACCCTCGTCCAGAGCTCACCACATCGTCGCTTCAAGTCAACACACGCATACTACTACTCTCGCCTTATTGACCCTTCTGATTGGCTATAGCACCTGGGTTTCGTCGACTACCAAAAGGCTCACTGCAGGCTTTTGAGCTGCTTTCTTTAGACGAGGTTCTTCTGAGTTGGGAGCAAAGTATAATTGAGAAGAAAGGAGCTTGGAGTTGGATCGACGAGGTGAGGCTTTTCGTATCGTATCGTATTCGTCTGTTCCTTTACGTTCTTTTCTCTCCTCCAGCTGGACTCGCACTGACTTCTACCTCTAGTTCATCACCCATCCACCCCTATTACCTTCCACAACACCTACATTCTATCACCTACGCTCTACCATCTACATCCTACCTCAAATCACACCGGTACCATCTAACCCCTCTCATATCATTGATCAATTCGTCAAAAAACGGCTGGTCGACAACACGAGTCAAGGGCCGCAGTAAGCAAAGTTCTCAACAGCTTTTATACCGATAGTATACTGATTTCGAGGGCAGGCTAAGAGATATTGATATTGATATTAGAACGACTTCAAAAAGCTTTTTTCCTTCGCGAACCGAAGGATACGCTGTGAAGATAACCAGCATATTAGGTTCAACGCCGTGGGCACGACTGCGATACCCACCACGCTCAAACCATTGTACCCATTACATCCTATCCCACGCACCTATTCCAACACACCTAACCCAGCCTACCCTACCCACCGAGTCACACACTCCCTCCCACTAACCCACCACTCAAAAATGATAATCGACACCCCAGAATACGACCTCGACCTCAAACACTCCCCTCCCCTCCCCCCATTCCCACTGCTCCCCCTCCCTCCATCCCTCCCACCCCTCCCACAAACAGGCGCGGACTTGCCTCCGTCGTACGAGGAATTGTTGGGGGAGTTGTTGATTGGTCCTAGTGTGGGCGGTGGTGGTGGTGATGCCGGGTTTGGGTATGAAGGTAGTGGGAGGATGGGAGGATCTCAAGGGTATGGGAGTGGATCTGTGCAGGCACATCAGTCTCAATCTCAGAGCCCGGGCACGAGCGCGAATACGAGCATGAATACGCGCATCAGCGAGAGGAGACCTTCCCTCCCTCCTCGACATAGCGACTCTGTAGGCAGCACCGGGTCTCAGGGCTCGTTTGGGAGTAATATGAATACGAATGGGACGAGCTCGAGCTCACGAGTGACGACGAGATTAGAGCCGCCTGTTCCTGCGAAGGATGGGGTATATGCGGCGGGGACGAGTAGGCCTCATACGCCTTCGGTTCCTCATTCTCCTCACTCCCCACATACACCGCATATACCTCACTCTCCTCACTCCCCTCGTATCGATACACCGCATACAACGAACTATACGCCCCACTCACCCTCTCCTCCCTCTCCTCACGCACATCGCCAGCCACACCCACCTCACGCTCAAACCCCAACCCAAAACCAAAACCAAAACACGCTGAGCCTAGCACTAGCAACCACCCTCCCCATCGCATCCCTACCCACCTCCACCTCCACGCATACAAACGGCCTCCTCACCGTCCCCACCTCGCACCCACCCTCCGGCATTGCTCTAAACCCAAATACGATGGGCAGACCTATAAGCCGGGTGAGCTCATTGGGTAGCAACGCGAGCGGGATCGCTACGCCATCTACACCGCTCAAACAACCGCCTCTTACCAAGACGCAGATCGACATACGTGCGAAGGTGATGCAATTGTTGCAGATCCTCGTAACACATCACTGCCACGGTGCCCTCGGTGCATCTGGGGTTGATGAGATACAGGATACAGGGGGGAAGGAGGCAGAGGATAACTCGCTTCAGGCTGCGTTCGGGATTGTGAAAGGATGCAGCAGCGCGTGTCGTGCGTACGGGTTGAGCTTCAGTGCGTTGTTGGGGTTGAAGTATGTGGGCGATCATTCGGTTATGTATTGGGCTGTCGTCAAACGCGGGTGGGTACGTCGTCGGAAATCGCTCCAGCGTCAACACCTCCGACAAAGCGCTCGTCACCGCCGTACTCCCTCCCATCACTCAAACGGAGACGACTCAAACGGAGACGACGACGCCGAAGACCCTCTCCTCAAATCTCTGTTCAGCTTCCTCGACAGACCACTCGATCCGGGGTTATTGAAGGAACTGAGGAGAGCGTGTATTTCTACGAACGATAACACCACGTGGAGGTTCTACCTCGCTCCGGAAGAGGTATCTGAGGCTGAACGTACGTTGCTAGGGTTAAGAACCTGGGAACCACCCGATGATGTCATCGTCCTCTCATCCCCCCACGAATCAACCCTCCCCAACTCAACCCTAACCCCAACCCAAACCAGCTCATCCACACCCTCCACCGTCGTCGACATGACTCTCACTGCACCCGCAGATCCTATTGTGACGTATACGCTGGGTCTGACGCTGGGTGCGTTCGCGACGAGGATGCAGGTGCTGAGGAAGGTAGAGACGAGTTTTGTGTGTAGGGAAAGGCTTTGGAGGGTTGTGATTAGGGACGAGAATGTTTGTGAGTTAGAGCTTGGGGAAGATAGTGGGGGTGCGTTTGTTGATGCGAGTCTTGTTGTTTTTGGCTTGAAGGAAGTTAAGGACGGACGGGGGCAGGGGCAGAGGGAGAGAAGGGTCAGTTATCCTGCGCAGGCGCATAGAAGTCAGAGGTCGCAAGATGCACCGCCGAAACACGATGCTACTGGTAGAAACGAACACCGTCCGCATCCGCCGCCTCGTCATCCTTCCACATCGTCTTCAGTCAACGCAGGCGCATATAACGACGAGAAACGGCCCACAGCGTTAGATCTCCCCATCTACTCTCACCCCCACCCTCAAAACCAACGTAACCTATCCCACCACCGCTCATCCAGCGCACTCCAATCCCACTCCTCTCAACACAGCTCAACGCACAGGCCTAGCCTCCCACACTCATCTTCTCATCCTCACCCCCACAATAACACTAATACCAACACTAACAACACACCCATCCCGATCCCACACCCAACCTACCCCCCCTCACCCCTAGTCCCCCTCTACACACTAACCCTCCGCTCACCCTCACACGCCCACCCGCTCCTCCCACCTCCAAGCAGCTTCAAAGAACCCACTGGTCGTGCAGCGTGGAAAGACGCTGACGTTGCGATACGTGATCTGCTCAAGGAGTTGGAGAAGGGGAAGAAGAAGGGCGCTTCTTCCTCTACCTCCGCGGGTGGTAACGTTGGTAATACGGTGGGCGGGGGTGGAGATGGTACGGTTGATGGCAAGGGAAAGGGGAAAGGGAAGGAAGGAGAGGGGAGTGTGAGAGCTGATGGGAGAGTGGGGAATATGGATGCTGTGGCTGGTGTCCTTCCCAAGGCTGGTGCCAATGGACACGGTGATGCGGGTGGTGGTGTTGGGGGAGGGGGAGGGGATGTACCGGTTGTGGTGAAGGATACGAAGAAGGGGAGAGCGGAGAGGGAGAAGGGGAGGGTTGTTGGTGTATCGTGAGTATCGTCTTCATTCCTTATTCGTTCCGTGCCTGTTGTTGACTTTGTTCGATCGTATAGATCCCGTCCGTTCGTACCAGACCACGACGGAAAGCTGAGATTGAGGTTGACGGTGAGACTGGTCAGGCCTGAGAAGGAAAGTAATTGCGTCGTTTGTTGAGGTCGGCATCGGGAGTTTAGAGACGCCTATCATTGTATGCTTATATGTGTGTTTTGTTTTTCGTATGATGTATCCGTTGTAACAACTGTACTGATATGATCTGTTCGTTCTGAGTTACTGCCCTCGTTTGCTCTCTCATCTTCATCTCCTCGAATTCGTTCGGTTCTGCTCATGTGTGATCACTCCGCGAAGCTCGGTTGAGGCAACCTTCATCGTCGTCCTACTAGTATAGCTACTACTTATTTGTACGTTCGCCAGATGAATCAGATATCCATCGTCCATCGTCTTCTAATATAAGTTCGAAGTCATCTTCCAGCCTGAAGATGATGTTTACTACCAACATGAAGATGATCTATTTTTCTTGTGTTTTGGTCTTTTTTTCTACAGACTTATGATGATTCGTCTACCGTGAGTGATCGTGATCACGAATCCAGCCTCGTCTCACCGCTCTGGTGTGGGCTGCTCCCCTCTCTAACGCATGATTTTTTGGAGAGCGGCTCTGAGAAAACGAGTACGTATACTACTACCAACTACCGTAACGTGAAACTAACTATTTATCAACTCTCTTGATCCAAATCGTAACTCGCAGTGCATGTGAGTACTCATGAGCAGTGTGAGTAGCGAGTTCGAGATCGCGAAGAATAATATAGGGTAATGATGCCCAATCATAAGAACTCTGAGCACCACTAAAGTGTGGTTGGGTGGGTGCGGAAGAAGAGGAAGGCCAAAATTGTTGGGGTCGTGCCAACCTCAACGGACATGCTGGGTGTGAAAGAATGAGGTGACACCGGCGCTGAAGTCGCTCGGTCTGGAGGTTGTGACTGGTCCCGCCTCGCGCCTCCTCTGAATCTACACTAATGCGATCACTCCTTAGTAGAGACACTCTCCAAACATACAATTTGCCGCCCTCGTCCTCCAGGATGTGATCCGGGTCTGTCTTAAAAATCGCTTTTTACCTATGCTTGACAAAGCGATGCTCCACAGTCCTTTTTCACCGGTTCTAGTATCAGCTTCTGGAAACTCCGGTCTGATTCGTGTTCCCAACACGAAACATCGCTGGATATCCGGGAGTAAGATGATTGTGGTTTCAATTAGTGATGGTTGTTGCTCAAATAAAAGAGAAGATTGAGGATACTTGAATAGCCTCACCGAGTCTATTATCCTTCATCCCCTCAGCCAGTGGGTAAGTCAGCTTCCTCCGTTATTAACCGACCTGAAATCAGGGTGGTGATGAACCCTACTACAATACTTGACTTACATATCAAGCCTAGGAGCACGATGGGTTTTCCCATTGACAATGTGCCAAACCGGGATCGCCATACCTTCGACGGGGAACAGCACGAGAGCGATTTCGATCCACCTCAGCCCAGAGCTCGAACGCTCGTTGCCCACTCGCAGAATGATAGGGAAGATGACCGACACATGCCCTCGCAACCTTTTAGATTCAGTGACAAGGAATTGTTCTATGGGAATGGGTTCTCCACATCGACTCGGATGTTGGGCTTGCACACAGGCACAGACGAGGAACTCGATATCCGTGCCATTCCTCTTGAAATTTGTCTAGACGATCCAGAAATGCCCGGTTGTAGTACTATACCCCACCGTGACCCTCAGGCTCTATCAAGCACCTCGGCGACCAGTTGGACGAGCCTCACGTCGTCCACTACAACATTTGGAAACCACACTGGCACCCTTACACCATCCATTGAGCAAACCTACACCGGCAGTAACCACGAACACGACCCACACAACCCACGTCCGGACACCGCACAACCCACTTCAATCTTCAGCTCCAGTACTGCTTTCTCTTTACTCGGCTCTAGTGGCTGGAGCATCAGCTCTACCCCCTCTCCTACTCCCTCACTACCCAGCCCTGGAGATCTTCCCTCGAGCACCATTGCGCATGGCGGGGATCCAACGGCGCTCCCGTTGAAACATATCAGTTTGAGCTCACGGACGATCGGTCTCGCAATCATGAGCGGTGGGATTAGTCTGGTCGTGGCTATTTTACTGGCATATTGCGCATTGAGGAGGAGAAGGCTTATGATGGAGATCGCAGGAGGTACTCTAGTTGATTGGAATAGTGCGGCAGAAGTTGGTGCTGCCCACAGACGGAACAGGGGCCCCCGTGAAGATGCTGCCCGTGAGTAGTCTCTATCGTATCTTTAGAATATAGCTCAACGGTTATCACCACCCGAAATAGTCGAAAGAGTCCGTCCAACGTTCTGGATGAGGAGACGTCTTCGAGAGCCGCTGGCAGCCGGCCAATCTCAGGCAGGACAAGTCGCACCCCATGAGAGCACAGATCCAACCTCAGGGATAGTACCCTATCCTTTCATATCGGACACCGACACTCAAGATAGACCACTGGCAAAACTAGAGAATGGTGTAGTCGCAAGTCAAATCGTTGATGATGTCGTTACTCAAGATCGCTACCAAGGATCAACAACGAAACCACCAGACCTCCCAGTAGAAAGCTCATCTCTTTCCAGACCGATACTAGCCACCTCCAACCCGGCTCAGCCACTGGATTCGTCTACACCTGTGCAGCACATCCAGCCAATAGTCACCAGCGATTCCCACAATCATGAAGCAGTCAGCGGTCACAGTAATACAACCCGAAGTAGCGAGATTGGACCAGGTGTAAATATAGAGGAGCTACAGAGGATCGTGGAGGATATAGTGGATGTGATTCGGATACAGAGAGATCTTTATGGGTTGATGGAGCGGATTAGGGACGATAGCTCAGAAGGAACTGCTCCACCTCCGTACGTGAGATGAGCTTCGTCCTTGTTTCTATGATGGCTTGGTCGATCACTGTACTGAAGCATTGTTCTGTACCGCTATCCGTAAATTCTACGAGATCATCGTTTCGATTTCTGTCGTGTGCATAGCAAGCCTAGCACCGGGAGCACGATAGTAGGTATTACGATTGGGGCTGGGACGTTCGTCATTATTCTGGTGGCACTACCGTGCTGTGCCTATGGAGGAGAAGAATTAGGTCCAGAGTCGACCTTGGAGTGCTTGTAGAGACACAAGGTGTTAGTAATCTGGCCGTGGATGTGGATATCTCTGTCGAGCAACCTACAAGACCTGCTGTGAATGCGCCGAAGAAAGGTGAGGGATGTTGTCGCGAATGCGTAGTGTAATCATTTACAGCCTAAGAACTTACACGGATACACAGCTCAACAACCTGAGCCTATCCCAACGAATCCACTTCCGGACCAGCAACAGCCAACACCAGAACGTGTCACTCCTCCAGGGCAAGCCGAGCAGTTAGTTGTAGCTGTCACCATAGCCATAACGACGGGGTCAAACCTGGATCTGGATCAACTAGTGACGTTAGTGAGAGGGGTCGTACGAGAAGAGAATGCACGAGAAGATACTAGGGATTTTGGCGGCCAACACGGTCTGGAAGACGTGTGGAAAGGGATTCCCCGCCTCCGTATCCATACTAAACCGGATCTTCTAAACAATACACAGGCGAGTTGTAATCGACTCTGGACGTTAAGTGTAAGAGCGGAATTGATTTCTTGACTTGAGAAGACTCGTGGAGTCCTCGGCTGGACAGCGAATAGCCTTAGCTGCGAGCGCTGAAACATTCGTTTTATCGTGGACACACCAGTGTAGACGCGAATCAAGAACAATTCGAGTAGACCTATAGCCGTATGATCTGTGATTGCAGGAGCCAAAGATAGTGAATCCTGAACCAGACGCATGAGAGAGATGAGGAACCAATAAATCAGGTGTGGTATTCGATCAAACAATCCGATACATGATATGCTATAACTCAAGAGCTGATGTTCTTTGAATGGAAACAGGAGTATGGACAGCACTCGAAAGATCTGAGCACAAAGGTGAGGAAGAGGGCTTTGGGTTTTAAGTTGAAGAAAAACTTGAAGGCGTACGGATGCTATCGCAAGTTCCAAATTCAACAACTCGCAACACAAGGATCTTGATCAATGTAGGGCACTTCAGACTTTTGGTTCGATTTATAAGCCCAGAAGAGACTAGGAAGGCAGAAACAGAGCTGCAGAGTGGAGTAGAGAGGATAGACTTGGTTGCCAGGCGGTACACAGATGAAGACCCCAAGATTGGACGTTCGTTGAGCTCACATTGACAGATTGTTGGGCGGCAAGTTACAAATTTACAAGGTTTCGAGGCAAGTCTAAAGGTAAATCCAGAGCTTTATAGATACTTCGCGTGAGGTAGGTGATAGTCAGCGGTAGAATCCGTTGCAAGAGATGGGCTGGATGGATGTTGGTGGCAAGTCTTGGCGGGTGCCAGGTCACAGACCGATACTGATCCTCATCACAATTGTGATTGACACTATCAGTAAGCTCCAGCGCTTCTTGGTTTTGCACCACCGTGATCAGAATATACTTCCCTCCTTCTCCGTTACTTCTCGTTCTTCGCTTTGAGTCCGTTCATTCCACGTAGCTTCCAGTATCGGCGTGTTCAGTTACTCAGGAGGTACCTTTTCCTCAGTCTTCACTTCTGATACCGTAAAATCCTCCCAAATCGCTTCAGGCAATGATCGATCTCATGGCCCCCACCTCACTCAATCCACTTTCCCACACGAGGTTACCGTCAGCTAGCCCACGATATACTTATACAGATGCTGTGAATCGACTGGAAGCCGTTAGGATGCATATCAAGCAGCTTCAGCGGGAGGAGAAGGAGCTGGAGCTCTACCTCTCTGGCTTTCGTGTCTCTACACCGGTGGATCGAGTGCCACTGGAGATTTGGGTCTCGATATTTGCTTATTGCTTGGACATAAACCGTGATTCTCTGGATGTGGGATGTGTGCCCTGGCTGACGGCTCATGTATGTCGAACCTGGAGAGCGCTCACTATGTCACGACCTTCCTTGTGGTCAAACATCATCATCACCGGCTCTACGTGCAATGGACATCTCCGTTCCATGCAGTATCGTCTCATGCAACAGCTTTCGCACTCGTGCGAAGAGCCATTGTATATTGAGATAGATGCAGACGAGTTCAATAACTTGACGGAACGAACTGTTCTCACGACTCTCATCCTCCACAGCCATCGTTGGCTTGATGTCAAACTCGACAACCTTGGCCCTGACTCCATTCTAGAGCAGTACTGCGACCCTACTGCATCCTCTTCCAAACTAACAGGACCCATATTCCCCCAACTTCGCTCGATAACGCTTTCGGGGCGAAGGGATCCTCCGAATGTCTTCATACGTCGATTCTTCCAGAATTGCCCACAGCTTACCTCAGTAGAGGCACTGAACATCCTTCTTATCACACGCAGAACAATTGCATGGGATCAACTACAGTACCTCCATCTCACAGAGGTTGATGCGGGCCCTCCTTTCTTCCAGATCCTCTCTCAACTTCAGTGTGTCACCAATCTTAGGATCCACTTCAAACGACGCGAACAAGTCTTCTACCAGGGTCACGGGCATGCATCGATTCATCCCTACCGCTTAGATCGTCTCAAAACCCTACGGCTGTATGGATACGAGAGCACTTTCTTTCGTTATCTGACTGCACCGGCTCTTACGGATGTTAGGATCCGAAATATGGATCCTGATGTTTTGACCCAACTCGTCGCCTCCATCGGACGTTCAGCTAGCGTCATTCAACGCTTGGTGGTCTCTCACCTCCTCCCTTGTCTCATGTTCCCTATCGGAAAATTCTTATTTGCTCTTCCTGCCTTAACTTACCTTCGGTTCGATATACCCCCTGATCGGTCCGCATCCGCTGCTTTACGGCCTTTACTAGACATCCTCACTCCTACCGCCCCTGGAGGACCCTGTCCCTCCATCGCATTCCTCCACATCACGAGCATGCTTTCCTGTGTCCCTCTCGATCACGATGACTTTGGTACCTTTCTGAGAGAAAACCAGGATAAACTAGGATCGTCTATAAAGAGGTTCCCCGTAGCCGAATTCGTAGAAGTCTGTCGTTTCAATGGGAGGAACCTTGATACCGACACGTTCTTGCGGCCCATCATCGGGACCGTCCATGTCCCTGGTATTGTCGTGATAGGATGTAGAGAGAGTTGGAGGTGAGAGGTTTCTTCCTAGTCCCGCTTCGTTGGATCCTGGCTCATGGGTTTTTGGATGATGTAGCGCCGGAGGGGAGCGTGCCACTTCAGAAGGCAGCATTTAGTGTAACATTAGTACAGTCATTACATTAGGATGGAGCCTATCTGATATATATATATATATTTATGTACATAGAAAGCGAAGGCCTACACGAGAAACAGCAGCAACAGAAACCCCAAATAAACAAGAGCTCGTCATCAGACGGCCCTCTTCCTCGAATCAAGGTTCGACTACCTCGACCTCTTCTCTATGCTGTTTCCCGAATCCTTCCACCGGAGCTGATCTATCAAACTTCCCTGAGCCGACAGGGGGGAAGGCAATCGACAAAGAAACGTAAACCAGCGAGGAAACTACGACTCCCAATGGCCACACTACGGAGCTAGAAGAAGAAGCGTGAGTCGACAGAAATCAACACAAAACCTCAGTCAGTACTTACAAAAGATATCTCGCTCCCACAGGAACGTCCAAAGACGGGTTCACAGTCTTCGCGAACCCTGGCAGACTGGGTAAAACGCCCAGAACGAAGGCGACGATGGCTCGCAGATTGAACCCGTGGGTGTACCAGTATGTTGAGCGAGTGGATGGACCGGAGGTATAGAGGGCCGGAACGTCGAGATATCGACGTCGGTAGATGTACTGAGTAGACACATACAGTGTGAATTGAGCTGGATTCAGGTTGAGAGGGTAAAATAAGGATGCGACTCACGTAGTCTGACAATAACACCCCCGAAATCGGACCCAGGAAGATAGAATATCCACCTAAGAACGATGTGAACGACTTTGCAGTGTTCTGTATGAGCCACTACGTGCGTTTCTCATCGTAAGCTATTGGCCGAATACAGACAGATGGGCAGGTACGTACAGGGCACGAAGCGACACCCAACACAGCGCAGATATACTGCCCTCTCCTGATGTTGACATACTCGGGAAGCAGAGCTGCGAGGTCGTTCCCTACAGCCGTTGAACTAAGAATGAAACGGAAACGATATCAATAATGGTCCTCAGACAGATCTACTGAAGCACAATATGCTGAGAGAACTTACTTTGCACTGATGTTCGTCGTCACGGCAGCCAGAGACCAACACAACGCGCTGAAGAACGCAGCGGCTCTGTTATCCCAGAGTAAAGCAACCTCAAGCGGATTCCAGGTCGAGACGCCGTATATTTGCTATACAGGTTAATCACTATCATTAGAAAACGATACCAAGTCACGGAGCTTTCGAGAATAAGATACCTGGGTGGCAGAGGTGACGAACACGCCCAGAATAGCACATAACGTCACAGGGATACATAGTGAGGTGATGTTCGTCCAAACCACAGTCTGTGGTGACTTGGCATATCTCGTGAAATCCTACAAAAGAGAAAACAGGCGAGATAAATTTGATAGATAGATCCCTGAAGACATGAAGTACGAACACAGATATTGAGAGCCATGGTGCTCTTGGGTGCGATCGCTGAGGTCATAGCGAGGAAGAACAGCACTGCTGATGGCGTGGATCCGGTATCATGATGTTGGTTGAAGATGGGACCGAACCCGTGGGCTCGACCGACGGACCATCCAACTGAAGGCAAAACAAGTTGGCTGCATGAAGAACGGACTACGGGTGACTCAAGTTCGAAACGTACACAGGGTCAAACCAAATATAGGCTATGGAGGGTAGACGTTAGCATGGGTGGTTTAACTGTAGAGGCTTGAGACGTACCATAACGATGACTTTGACTAGGAAGAGGTACCGAAGGTTTGAGATATGGATGTAGAGTAGAGGAAGCTGAATGATGAAGAATATACTAGTATAACAGAAAAACGATCAACATATGAGCATACCACCGTACAAACAACGATGCCCAAAATAAACTCACAAGAAGCACAACAGCTCGCTGCTCGTGACATGCGCACTCTCCGGCAATCTATTCTCCATCCTCCTGAACGCAGGCCAAATCGCACCGAGCATGACCGACACGCACTGGCCGCCCTGATACGTCTGCGTTCCGAACCAGATGATCGCTGCTATAGCTCTGCTAGCGATAGCTATCGAGGTTCCACGGATCCCAAAAGACGCACGAGCGAGGACGGGGAAGTTGATGCCGTATACAGCACCAATGTACCCGTTCAGGGCACAGGCGATAGCTAGATAAGTAAAGGGTTTAGTGTGAAGATGTGATATCGATAGTGTATGAGGAGAGAGATAAGGCGAGTGTGGCGGTGGGACTTACAAACCAGAACATGACCCAGGAAAACAGCGCCTATGGTCGCTCCTGGGGAAAGGCCGGCGACTATCGATGAAGATGCCACTTGATATTGGCTGTCGCGAGTCGGTTCGATTCAGTGGATGTCCATAGACCAAGAGCACTGGTAAAGAAGACCGACCTAATACCTAATGACGATGAAATAAGGAGATCAGTTGTGAAGTGTGGTGCCGGGTTGAGAGGCATACAACATACTAAATGCCTCAGCGATCCAATACCCAAACAGATGCAAAGCTCCCCATTTACGTGGACCATGAGGAAGAGGCGGAACGGGGAGAAGATCCTCTCGAGCTCGAATGACTTCACACTGCAATGGCTGTTGCTCGGTATCGTTCGCTCCGGGTTCTTGGACGTTAGAGATCCCTTCTTCGACTGGGATACGCAGAGAAGACGCAAACAAGCGGAACATCGAGGGTCGTGGAGAAGTTTCCATGAGGCTTGATGATGTTTCTAAGAGGTCTTCAGATGAGTGAAAAGACTGCACCATCTCTGAGTTTTTGTAAGCTATCGAAAGACGAACAAAGCTGGAAAAGCTGTGATCCCTTTCAAGTTGGAGATTGCCACTGGTAGAGGATGAGTTTTGCTGTGTTACAGTATTAGAGAGATGAAAAAAAAACGCACGACAGCCCAGTCGTCCTGCAATAAGTCCTCTAGAGATGTATAGGTACCTCGAGGAGATGTGAAGAAACAGTGGACGAATGACAACATTTCGACAGCGTTAATCATCCAGCCTATGAAAAGCCGGTGTCGTGACCCCCCATTAAAAGGCACCAACTGTGTCGTCCCCCAAGTCGTCCCTCCAGAGAGATTCGAGTCCTCGTAGTCGTTCTGTGCATCGCGAGAGCCTGTTGGAAGAGATTCTCAACAGGCACGAGCTGGATGATGATTTGACCGAAAGGTCAAGAATTCTTCCCCTCCCCGGCGGGCAAAGTATTTAAATTTTCAAACATTCCAGGTCGAGCGGCAATTCAGTTCGCCACCAGCCACACCGCGGCGAGCATTTGGCCACGGCGAGGCGATCATATGGTACAACTCCGATGGCGTTTTCGATGGCGTGTGTAACAACGTTCATCTACTTTTCTTCCTAGGCTCAAGATAGCATATATCGCACAGATTTAGGCCGAGTCTAGAAGTTCTCTACTCTTCCAGGCAAAGAGGTCCGCCCAGATCGTCCGAGTCCCAGGTCTTTGGAGAGTCACAGAGTCGTAGGAAAGAGATGAGAGAAGAGCCCGGGAGATGACGGGGATGTTGGACAACGCTGGGCTGGAGATAGACTGCGGTGCGAGGGAATTCAGAACTATATGCCCTTTTGTAGTTCCCCTCTACCACGCGACAACCTTGATATCAAGATCTATCATCTGCTGCTTATAAGCTGACTTTTACTACTGCAAAGCCCCTGGATCTGAGGTCATCCGTACACAAGTTACACGTCCAACTTATGTGGATCTCGATTCGTCATACTACCAAGAGAGGCGTTCTACGGGGAACCAAGGCGACCGTTCGTGTTTTGAACCCGAAAATTCCTCGTTGTTTATATTCAATTCTAACGTGCTTCTGCATCCGCACGTACTTCATTACTCCCAGTCAGTACTATGACTCAAAAAGTCAATCTTCTTTGAACAGGGCTGCTCAGGTACGTTACCTTCAAGTCTCCATGCAGTCATTCTTCTGAGGCATTAGCCTACGGCGTACTGAAAAAGAGTTTCCACCGTGTGGTTCTCAGTGACAAGAACGAAACAAAAAACGAAAAATCAAAAGATAATTTATCATGTATCGCTAGATTATCCAAGCCCCTGCGGCGGAGGGGTTTTCCAACTCAGATATCGATTTCGCTCCTCTCCGAAAAACTCAAGAAAACGGGGAGCCTGAGCGTATAAAAGAGCAGCGGGCAAGTTCATCCGGGTCCGTAATCTCAGGTTTCCCTACTTACTATGTCTCCCGCCCTCACCCTCAGCCAGATCTCCGCCCCCGCCCCTCTTCCCAAGTCATCAAACTCTACTCACCAGCCCAGTAATAATAATCAACACCCATTGGTCGAAGGTCTCGCCGAGAACCCCCTTCGCCGTACTTGGCGTGGGGATAAAGAAGGCAAAGTCGAGCTCGCTGTTATCCCCAAGTTCCAAGATAAATACGCTGAGAGGGAATGGGTCAAGGTCAGGGATCTCTTCTAGTCTTTCTCCGTTCATCAACATGAAACCATGTCACTGAATGGCTATGCTGTGTTTTACTTCGTAGGCGCATCTCGCAGCTGCGTTTAGGTACTGGGGCAAACTTGGCTTCGGTGAAGGCGTATCTGGGCACATCACCGTCAAGGATCCTGTTATGCCTGATCATTACTGGTAAACTAATCGAGCCCTGTCCTCATCTTTACCCGAGATACTGACAACATTCTACCTCCCTCTCAGGATGAACCCATTCGCCGTCCATTTCTCATCCATGACAGTAAGCCTCCTTTCCCTCTCCTATCGGGACAACATATGATCCAGTCGAGTCGAGTTTCTGATTTACCTTGTTCTCTCTCATGCTTCCGTCTCGTTTCAAATTAGAAATCGAAACTCGTTCTTGTTAGTCCTGAAGGGTACGTTACCCCACACGGTGCTCAGCTGCCTATCAACACTGCAGGCTTCCATATTCGTGAGTTCACCTTCCATCATCCGTCCATTCACGTCCAATGAGATATCTTGTTTACCGATGCTCATTCTCTTATACCTTGGCGTCCACCGCCTACCCCTCTACAGACTCAGCGATCCACAAAGCCCGACCGGACGTCAGCGCCGCGGCCCACTGCCACTCGCTCCACGGCAAAGCCTGGTCAGCCTTCGGTCGCCCCATCGACATCCTCACTCAAGACTCCTGCCTCTTCCACGACAACCTCGGCGTCTACAAAAACTACGGAGGAATCGTACTCGCCAAGGAAGAGGGCGAGAACATCGCGAAAGCGTTAGGGAGCAAGTGGAAGACGTGTATCTTGCAGAACCATGGGCTTTTGACACGTACGTTTGAGTTTGAGTTTTTCCCTGTGGGATCTTTCCTCTGACCAAACTATGTTTCTAGTAGGAAATACGGTAGACGAAGCAGCCTACCTCTTCTCCGCACTCGACAGGCAGTGCAAAGTCCAGCTCCTCGTGGAGGCTGCCTCCACCAACGGCCTCCCTCGCAGCATCATCGACAAGGAAGACGCAGAGTTCACGGCTAGTACGATCCAATGGTGGGAGAACACCTATATCAACTTCCAGCCAGAGTACGAGCTGTTAGTCGAGGAGACTAACGGCGCGTTCTTGAAGTAGGTGTTTGGCCCGGGTTTTCCTGTGGTGGAGTTGGGTGGTGCTCCGAGTCTTTTTGGTCTTCTCTCGATGGCGTTTTGTTGTTGGGAGTGCGATGAAGCTCCCGCTCTGATTTTGTTCGTTTTCATTCCTCTTCTCTCCTCTCTCCTTTCTCTCTTTTTGCTATGTTACTTTCCATTTCCTCCCGTGCCCAAAAATCCAATCGCGATTACATCCATCGCATCAGCCGGAATTCCTATCACCCTTATCAGATACAGCTTTCGACTCTGGTTTGACACTCCGACCCGACTGACCCCTCGTGTTACTCACGATCCCCTGGATCTACCCAATAAAATTCCTCTTGGTACTGATATATTCTATATACCCTTGTGTATCAGTGTATCATATCGCCTGTATCTCCCGATTTCTATGACTATTTCCACCTGCTCTCATCTTTTGTGTTCCTCAGCGTGGTCGTCTGGCGATGTATGCCAACAGTCGGGCAGATTCCTGCGTCAACTTTGACGTACGTATCCTCTCTACGTAGTACCCACGTCAAGAACTCCTTCTGACTTGACATGACCCCACTCCCATACTCTGATATGACTTTGGACTTGTCGTTCGGTTATCCAAGGCCGAATCTCGAATCCATAAGCTAGACACCAAGGCACGGCGAAGATAAGAGATCAATAGATTTTGGAGAGAAGCTAGTGCGCCACGGCACTGTATATCGTTGGGCATGGCAAGGGGAGTTTGAATAGAAATGATCAGGCTAACCTTGTGGTACTAGCCCTAATAGTATCAAGTGACTGGCACATTGTACGTCTGGGAGTTGTTTGTTGCCCTGGATCCAATGAATGCGAAGAAGCCCAATACAGCTGTAAAAAGACAATAAAAAAAATCTCGCGTGGCCGAGAGTCGAAGGATACAGTAGGAGTACGGTACAGTAACGCTTTCCCATTTATTCCAGCCTCGCTACCATCATGGTATGTACGAAAAAAGTGAACTGAGTTTCGAACGCAGAGTTTCTCGAGCTTCTGAGTCAATCATTGGTTAGCCTAAGTAAGTAATCGCAACGTCACAAGCCCGAGGCGGCCAGCCCGTTTCTATACTCACTCCACCGTGCGGCCCCCATCCCAAAAGGTACCGTTGATTGCCTTATTCTGATAATCGCCTAGGGTCAGTCGGAGAAGTATCTTTATACTATACACTATATTCACTCAGGAAGGAAGGAGGATCGGAGCTCCGACTCGCACATTCCGGCGTTCTGAAAAAACCAGCCTGAGAATTCGAATATTCGAGTTTGCCGTCTGATCTAGTAGGTACTATTCATAACTGCAGCTGGGATTCGACTCTCGTTAAGTCGATTGCTTGTTGAAAGTCATAGTGATCACCGAGGCTACCTAGTATCCGACCGGTAATTATGATTGTGACCCTAAACCCCATTGATTCGTTTTCCTTCACACCCAATGGCGCCCTCATTCACAATCGAAAGTAGGAAAGCGGTTACGATTCATCGGACGTACTGAATCTTCCCTCCTATGGTCATAGATCCTAAAAATTCGGTCTGAGGCTTTTCTGTTAATATTGATTCTGACTCTATTGATCCCTTATCGACCCATCCTCGCCGCAGTTCTGAGTTTAAAAGGAGTCTAAAGCCTCCGAGGTAACTACAGTAACCGTGCTACATCATAGTATACATACAGAGAAAATAACTTAGTAGGATGACGATACATGGCCGAGGCCCAAGAAGCCTAATATAAAAACGTGGTCGAGCACTGGTACCTGTACTCTGTGGCCGTGGTAGTAACTTGCCTGGCCGATAAAGAAGAAATTTCGCTCTCTTCCAAGTTAGAGCCTTGGACTCTAAAACCTCCGCATGGTACGGCGAACACTGTGAATCACCCCCGGGGCTCATACGCTGTAATCCCCCCAAGGCCCATTCGCTGTCAACACTCTTTGCGAGAATTCCCCGATTCGCACAGAGGCAAAGTTATACTCCCCCATTCTGATATCCTCCTAGGTACTCGATAGGACCATCTTTTCCTCCACGTTCGTTCACCGACGGCCTCGCACATAAAAAAGAAAATCTCTACGATCCATGCGAGGTGAAAATGGACAATCATACAGTCGACTCCCTCATGACCAATACCCCTGATAACCTATAACCGGTAATCGATAGCAGATTTTGGGGAAAACCCATACTTTTTTTAGCCCAAAAATACCGCTTCCGGTCGTTTTCTAGTCATTTTCCCGCTACAATACTACATAATTATTAGTTCACACCACAGCACGACTGCACGAACAGAAGGGAGTTTAATGCAAAAGACTTGCTTTAGCAATTCACACCTCAGTCTCAGTGCTACTGTTCCATGTCCGCTAATTCTAAGAAGTCCGCCCCTCTTGGGCTTCTGAAAAAAGGCCTTGCAAACCAGGCTATATGCGAAGCTGCTGAGGCACTAGAGGCCATCGAGATCAACGGCGGTGACGACGTTGATGATG
The DNA here is from genome assembly GCA_002718315.1 of Agaricales sp. HM26-F1. NCBI lineage: Eukaryota > Fungi > Basidiomycota > Agaricomycetes > Agaricales > Agaricales sp. HM26-F1. The sequence goes on from NIBX01000121.1 coordinate 132,361, forward strand.
ATTCTCAGCCTATCGGAGTACTCCCTGTCAGTGCCCCCCTCTCAAGGATGTGGTACAGGCCACCACCTCACTCAATAACTTCCCCAACCTCTCGAATGAGGACAGTGCACAGAAGCTGCAGCCTGTCTTGACCTATTTCGGTCGTTTCCTCCGCCATAAGCGGCAACAAGCCATGAAATCGATTCTCATCACGGACCACTCCATTAGATCCTAGAGCTCACTTAGAATAATTTTCGAACTGATAATTTATTTTTAATTATTTTAGTTTCTTCCATAACCCATACTCTCTCACTTTGGCCTTCCACCGAGGGGTATCAGTTATGAGGGAGTCGACTCTAGAACAATGTGTGAGGTGTATAGTATTGCGCACGTTATAAATCCTAAAAATGTTGTTATATAGAATAGTTTATTGCTATCGTCGTGGTGTGGGACCACGGGTGGATGGGGATAGGAATGGGTGGATATGGATAGTACGAATCCATACGAATAGTGATGGGGGAATAAAAGGGGAAATTTCTAAAGTGAGAAAAAGAAGAAAAAGAAGAAACGGTGACTAAGTTCGATACAGTGCTTTTACCCTTTCCCAGAGAAAAGAGAGAAGAAGAGGTGATTAAAGTCGTTGGAATTGGCGTAAATAGGAAATCAAAATCAAATCTACGGGGGGAAACCCATGACAAGAAAAACTCGTCGCTCTTCGTTCATCGTTTCGCGAAGCGGAGGTACCTTGACGCAACTGGAGGTAATATAACAGGTGAGAAACACCATATCCACACAGAACGAGAACAGAAACTCACTGATGGTGACGATAATATTGAACACGAAGAACGCGAACAATATGAACGCGTCGCGCCACCTGTTCGAGGTACTGATGTTCAAAGGGAGGAAGAACTCGTCTCCCACCTGTCACCGATAGGAAGATAGAAACGACTTGATCAGTACACAGAATAGAATAAACCGCCGGCGAAAGTGATCTGGCCATGGCCTGCTTAGCCAACCCACTGGCAGCACGCCATCGGCCAGACCAACAAGTAGCAAAAACGGAGAGTAAACTCACAGAGTATTGGCAATACCTGCACCCTGCTGTATCATCCGGGTTATCCAGGTACCCCTTGAACACGTTCACGAAGTCGCCTGCCCAGGTCTGACACGTCTCTCCAGAAGGAGGGTCAAAGACGGCGAACTCATCGCTCTTGCAACGAATCACCAGGCCACTGCGAAAAGAAGGCGAAGATCAGTAAACGCCGGAGTCAATAGAATAGATAGCAGTTGAATAGGGCACAAAGGAGGGGGTGCTACGATGGACATGGCGAAGAAACGGACATAGAACATGTGAACAGAGAAAAGAGAAGAGAAGGACGAAAAAGAAGAGAGAAAGAAAGAAGAAAGGAAGGAAAGGGTGACGTACTGTAACTCCGTCGCCGTGATCGCAGCCACAGATCGAGTGTAAGGCACTAGCTCGTACAACCACGATCTCCAGAACTTGGCCAACGTTGGGTAAGGGATCGTAACCCCGCAGAACGTCGAAAGAATCAGACCCAGAACCGGGTTGAATAACACCGCCACCTAGGTGATATGTCAGCTCAAACCCTAACCCAAAAAATACCTCGAGGCTTAGATAGATAAGCTTACCTGAACAGAGGGCGACACAGCGCCGATCATCTGTCCCAAGGAGACACCGAACAATTCAAGGAAGATGACGACGAGCAAGATAAACCCGGTTCCGTTGGTCCCGTAAGCACCCTTTCCGAATCCCATGGGGTACACCTAAAGCAAAACAACAAAGTTCAGATTAATCATCCTCGTGCTTAGATAGTCAATGAGAAGGAACGGAGAAGTGATTATAAGGGAAACGTTCATGAGAAGGGGTAGTTGGTCGTGGGTATGGAGTGAACGCCCAGAGAAGCCAAAGAAAGTTGAATGGAACGAAAGGAAGAGAAGGATACGAACCATGAGAACCCAGTACACGATCGCGCACACTATCGAGTAGGGGATTTCTCCCAAGAGCTGGCCGATGGCGAAGACGTAAGGAGAGTAGATCCGACTTGACGATTCTGAGATCGCAAGATCCAGGGAGGTCAGTTGAGGAATCCAGAACGTGTAGATAGAAGGGGCTGGAACGTACCTCGAATGAAGATACGACGGTTATTGATGAACATGGGCTCTAGCTGGGCCATGATGATCGCAGGCAGAATGATCGTCCAGAACCTGATACGCGTCTCATTCAGCCACATATCCTAAGGCCCAACACGAGAGGGGGACAGCTTACAATCCGAAGACACGATACTGGAGGTCACGAACACTATGAGAACGATACTCAGCCACGACGTGAAAAGATTATAGAAAAGGGAGGTAACATTACCTGTTCCCAAGCTGCAAGAACGACAGCGACACGAAAAGGGAGATGAAAGCATGCACGAAGAGCCGACTGAAGATATAATCCGGCGATCTCCACAACGCCAGATTGTTCCTCTTCACCACAACCTTCAGCTGCGTCAAGAAGGACGTCGCATCTAGATTCCAAAACAAGAAAAGAAAAAACCAGAAAAGGATAAATGATTAGAACCCCCATCAAACGATAATCCCGATATCGGAGAGAGAAAGAAACTGACAGGTAGACAACTTCTTATCACTCTTCTCACTCCTGGACAGGCCCTCTTGCTTGATCGCGTCGATCTCCTGGAGCGTCTTCTTGTACTGTGGACTATCCCGCCATATATCTGCCCAGTCGCGGTCCCCGATCCTAGGTGAAACACCAGCGCCGATTGCCTCGAGCATGAACTCGGCCGGGTTGACGTTCGGTGGACACTACACATAAAGATAACGAAAGTGAAGTCAGTGAAGGAGTCGGGAAATAGAGAGAGAAGATGGCTTACAGGAGCACCGTTCCTACTAAAATACTCCCTAATAATGCCCGAATCCTCCCCAATATCACCAAAATACACAGTCTCCCCACCCTTCTCGAGCAAAAGCAGCCTATCAAAGCTCTCAAAGAGCAACGAACTCGGCTGATGGATCGTACACAGGATCGCCTGACCCGCGTTCGCGAGTTTTCTCAGGAACCGGACGAGGTTCCATGCGCTCTGGGCGTCGAGGCCGGATGTGGGTTCGTCGAGGAATAAGAGTAGTTCGGGTTTAGAGGCGAGCTCGACGCCGATGGTGAGTCGTTTGCGGGCCTCGACGGAGAGGGAGAAGACGAGGGCTTCGGTGAGGTCTTGTAGCTCGAGCAGCTCGATGATCTCTTCCACGTATGCGTCTTTCTCAGCGAGCGGGATGGAGGCGGGTTGACGGAGGTAGGCTGAGAAGCGCAGGGCTTCACGCACGGTAGCAGTACCCTCATGCACGTCCATTTGTTCAGCTATAACCAGTGTGTCAGGTCAAAATATGCAAGAGAACCGATATGAAGGCAGGACTAACCATACGCCGTACCCCTCTGGAAATCACTCGTCAACGGCGCACCATCAACAAGAACATCGCCCTCAATAACACCAATCGTCTTCCTCTGCGCAAGCACATCCAAACACGTCGTCTTGCCAGCCCCGCTCGCGCCCATCAGCGCTGTCAACGTACCTGGTTTCACGTACCCATACACATCGTGCAGCAGGCGTCTCGTACCGCCAGAAACAGGCACAGTATAGTTGAGTCGCTCCCAGGTGAGGGCTTTACGATGACTGAAAACGCTGTGGTCGATCTTGGACTCTTCGAGAGCGTGGTCTTCACCCCGCGCGTGTTTCTCCTCGATCTGGCGAGACTTGGCTTCCTTCTTCTCTTTCTGGATCTTATTGAGCGACCCAGTCTCGGCGTCCTCTTTGGCGAAGATTCCAAAGGTCAACGACGCGATGTATTGCTAAGAGAAACAACCAGAAACAAGTCAGTACCACAATATAACACCTCTCAAGCAGTCAAACGACTCACGGGATAAAACTCGATACTCATAACCTGCGTAACCTGGAACAGGATGAAGAAGCCTATCAACACCAGCAGATTCCTCCTCCACAGATCGGCAGGATCGAGGGAGTACCCGACACGCATATAGTCGCGGCCAGTGATCGCATCACTCCCTGCATGTGCGCCGAACAGTGTGCAAGCCTGGTTAGGGCCGAGGGCGTCCCTGGAAATAGATGAGAATTTTTTTAGTTTAGGGTTGGCCCTTGGATGGGAGGAAGAGAGGGAGGAGGCTGGGGGGGTTAGGGTTAAGAAGGGAGAGACGTACGGGTATTTAGACACGCCCGGACCGTTACGCGGGACGATGTAGCTTCCATCACAGGTGAGCTAGAAAAGGAAAAGAGGAAACACTCATCAACACTCTAACCCTAACCCAAAGAAGAAAGAGATACTCACATCGATCCTCATAAACTCGTTCTCAAAGCAGCCAGCGAATCCATAAGATAGAGGACTAGCGTAATACTAAGAAAAATGCAAATACATCGTCAGTCAACAACTTCTAAGAAGATAAACAAAGAAGAAAAGAAAAGAAAGACTTACGATCCAGAACAACCACCTCTTCATCGAATCCACAGGAATCATATACCCCGCATACACAATCATATTCGGAATAAAGAACGTGCCCAACCTAAACGCCGAATCGAAATTCTTACACAGCAGTCCAAACGTCCTAAAGAACCCCTGCATCGCCAGAAATGCAATATAATTGAACACCAAGAACCCGAAGAACCCTCCGGCACTTGGGTCGAGACCTGCCATCCAGTAGACGATGAGGCAGAAGACGAGAGTGCGGAGGAAGGAGAAGGGGATGTCGGCGAGGGTGTTGGAGAGGACGACGGCAGTGGGGCGGTAGAGCTTGTACGAAGTCTGCTTGCGGACGATGGGGCGGCCAATCATTTGGAGAGGCATTTCACCGAAGGCGTCGAGGCAGATGGTGAGCATCGTCGCGAAGATGACGCCGCCACGCGTGAATGCGCCTGCGGAGGTACGGGGGAGCTGGATGTATGCGCCTCCGATGACCAGAGCCAGGAACTATAAACGATGAGGAAGCAGTTTGTGAGCAGAGCATGGAAAGGGAGAGATATAAGGAGGGAGCTTACGATGGAGAGACCATAGTTAGTGTAGAGGAAGAACCGATCTTGTAATTTCTCGTGGATCTTGCGGATGGCGAGCGCACGGACCTGACCGACGAGTCCAACGGTATACGGACTCTTCTTCGACACGCCACGTTTCTTGTCCTCGATCACAGCCTGACGGAACCTATATCGTACAAAATCAAGATCAATGTCAACAAAAAAGCTTATCAACGGAAATGCTTAAGCAGAAGAAGAAAAAAACATACGTCTCCTGATCGACTCTATCAGCCTCCATCCTCATCTTAAACTTTTCCAGATCCGCATCGACATCCCTCTTGATCCCAGAGTGCACGAACGCACTCTCCAGCGCCGCAGGATTACTAGGCACGGTATTACCCGTCCTGCCCAACGCAAACTGCCTCTCGTTCGGATCCGTACACCCAGTGAGATAATCAGCCGTACTCTGCCTCGGCAGAGCCTTATACCCAAGTCCCTCAAAGTACTTCCTCGCAGTCGTCGGTGGTCCGAAATACACCTGTCTCCCCTGGTCGATGACGAGCACCTTATCGAACAGATCGTAGATCCCCTCGCCAGCCTGGTAGAGCGTGACGAACGTAGTCTGACCAAGCACATCCGTCATAACCCTCAAACTCTTCACGAAATCCAACGCAGTACTAGCGTCGAGACCGCGTGTGGAGTTGTCCCAGCACTGGACCCTAGCCCGGGTAGCCATCATCTCAGCGATGCTGACTCTCTTGCGTTCACCACCAGACACGCCGCGAACGAATTCATCGCCGACGAGCGTGTTCTCGGTGTGGCTCATGTTGAGCATGCGCAGGAGGGTGTGTTTAACTTCTGCCCTGAACTCGCTCGAGGTGAGGTTGGGCAGACGACCGGATTTGCCTGGTGTTTTGGTGGAGAGGACAAAGTCGAGTGTTTGGGCGACGGTGAGGGTCGGGATATGACGATCATCTAGATGAGCGAACAGGTGATATTAGTAAACTTGTTGGGTAGGTAGAGCCGGGGAGAGATGGGTATGTACCTTCTTCGTTATACACAACCTCTCCTTTATAATACTTGGCCATTGTTTTCGCATCGATACCAGCATAACGAACATCGCCTTCCACGTTCGCGAAGCCCTCCCTTTCATTAGCGATGACCTTGAGGAACGTACTACACCCGCTCCCCGGACATCCGAGGACGAGACACATTTCGCCTGGTTTCAGTACGCCAGAGGATCTGTTGACATATGACGTGAAAAGGAGTGTTAGTGTAACGTGTTCGTGGCTTGATAGATAGGCAGATGGACAGATAGATATAGATTACATGCATGGGACGGGGAGATAGATCGGAATTTAGAGAGAGAAACGTACGCATGTAGAGTCGTCCGTTTGGGTCCTGACTTGTTGGAGAACCGGGAGAAGAAACCCAGAAGCCAGAAGATAGGCGCGAATGCGAAGCCGAGCATGGCGTCTGAGAACGTGGAGATGTAGAACTGCGAAAAACATGAGTAAAAGTAAACAAGAAGCAAAACACGTTGGAGGAGGGCCACGCATGGGAAAATGAGAGCTAACCTTGTTCTCCGTGCCACCGAATACCTCGACTTTGAGGTTTTCCCATGTGACGCCGACATGCTAAACGTAAGCCACAGCATTTAGAACCAGCTACGGCAAGAGAGAGAGAAGAAAGGCGAAACAACATACCTTATGTTTAATCCCAGCCTTCTGATTGTCATCGTTCGAAGCGGTGAGATACTCTCTCAAATCGAACCTTTCCTCATCATCCGCCTTCTCCACGTCCTCCTCGCTCCCCGAAGTCGTCCATTGATCCTTCTCCTGGTCGTTGGCACGGTTGGACGCAGCAGGCCTGCTCAGCCTCCGCTGCAGCTCGTTGAACTCGTGTTCGGCGAGCGCGACGTCGATCCCGCCTCTGCCGTCGTCGGGCTCGTATAGTGTGGCTGGTGTTTCAGCCATTTCTAGTAATGTAGGTAGATTCCGAGGCCGTATAGTCGTGTTCGTGTTCTATGTGTGTACTGTGGTTTGCCGTTATATCCCTCTCCCTGAGTTGGGGTGGAAGAAAAGCGTCTAGTAGGGAAATAGAATAAAGAGAATAAGAGAAGAAAAGGAGAAAGAGGAGGGGGATGGGATGGGAGGGGCGAAAGACAAGCACATGGGGATCCTAGTCTGGGAATTATTTATCCAAAAGATTCGGATCGAGGGTGGCTGAAAAATTTGGTAGCTGCATTACGAAGCAAGGGTGTAAGACGACGGTCGGAACGGACGGACTTGATCATCGAGTCAGCCAAGAAGAAGCACCCTCGCTCCCGGGAATATTTTAGACCAGGATAGATAGATAGATTCAATGTATGTGCAATGATGCTAGGCTTGTGATGCGATTTTGCGCGTTGTACTAGTGAGTAAGCCTTGTGCTGAACAGGCTGAATCTGCTTTGATGAGTACACATATGCGAGCTCGAGGAGGAGAGGTAAATGAGGAACAAAGTGCCTGTATGTTTTTTTGATGTGTAAATTATGGTTTGATCAGCCGTACCGATCCATCACGGAACGAGAAAAAGGCGTGCCAGCGGAGACGACGCGCTCATTGGCCCCTCGTCCAGTTCATCTCCGGCGTCCAATCTAACCCCTCGCCAATGTATTACCGGTATACCTATGCTTCTCCTCTTATCGTGTTCCTTTTTCTTCTCTTCTGTAAACTCTTACTGGTGGTAGATATGCTCAAGGATATGCAGAGGCAGTAAAGCAGATGAGTAAATACACACGATGACAACCGATCAATACGTCATACATAACGATTAGGCTCACTCAGCCGCCTACCTAAAACCACTGCAGTATGGCGCAACCTTCGGCGCCAAGGCCTGGTTCGACAAATTCTGATATAACATACTGTAAGGTAAACTAGTGATAAGGATGGTAGAAAAGAAAAAGTTATTAGCAAGCTGTTGACGCCTTCGTTGTAGATAAAAATCCTCGAGGCCCCGCTCAGCTGAACTCAAGAGCCTCGGAACCGTCAAGTTTACCTTTTGTGACTCCTCCATTGACTTGATCCGGAGATCGCTAGCCCAGTCAGTCAGACCTATTTGCTTCCGAAAACATTAGCGTTACGCGTCCTCGGCTGGCCATGACGAGCTGTTCTTCTTCTAATCCATCTTATCGATGGGTGTAAGGATTAGCCCTTTCGTCCTTCCACTAGTACTAGTACGATTACAGCTTGAGTAATCCCTGGTCTGGAATTTTATTTACCGTGTAAGCCTTATGGCGGCCCCATAGTAATCCAAACCCTCATAATCCATTGCTTTTTACGGTTCAAAGAGCAGGAGACGGATACTAGTACTAACTACTACAACGAGCTCATGATTTATTGTTCAACGTATAGCTCGCGTCCTTAGCCCATCTTGATCGAACCACATTCACCGACAATCCATCTCCTAGTCAGTAGCATAAGAAATGATGATAAGCACGGCACGGCAAAGTCGTACGCGTCCTCCATCGTACGCGTCATTCGAGTCTTCACAACGATCTCGGAGCTCTCTACTGTGCGCCTACAGCAACCTTAAGCTCACCTCCGAATTCTCAAGGCATTCAGTTCAGTCCAGTCATCGGTGTATGAAGTGGGCTTGACGGTACCGACACGGTACCGCTGCAATGTGTTCGAATTCATGGATTGAATGTATCAACCAAACTTGGAGGCCGAGAATCCAGGCGAGAAGAGAGAAGAGAAGTAAGCCGGGTACAGTAGTAATCATAGCTCTTCTGAGCCCATGGGTAGATATCAGTGTCGATCGTCGTGTCGTGTTGGGGATCGTAAACGTCCGGAACTGGAGGGAAACAGAGTAAAGGAGTAAAGAGTATGAGCAGTTCGCTATGAGGTCGATTTCTGCAGGTGTAAGTCCTGTCATGTTGTATCGTGTCGTCTGGAATCATACAGTACTAACACCAGAGCTCGAGGAAAACAGAGTAAAGGATATTAGTACTAGTCGGCTATGAGGTCGATTCTACAAAATCAAAGAACGGCATAGAGCAAGTTTCCGTGTATCTCACAACCCACTGGGGACGAAGCCGTGCTTCGGAGGCGAGAGTCGGGTGCTACAGCCGCCCATCGCTCAGCGCGGAGCGCTAGATATTGCTCTCGTACCCAGTCTCATACCGCAGAACAACAAAAAGCATCCTTTCATACCTCAGACTCATCCAAGGCGCATTCCAATATTGCTTCAGAACGTACCATTCACTGTAGCTCAGCCTCGTAGATCTGAGCAACTCCTACCCCAAGTACCTCTAAACGTCATACAAGTACCGTTTGATAGATACTGTAACAAGAACGTGAGATTACAGTAGATTGATCAGAGCCGACATGGTAGACGCTCACTGTAAGAAGCGCAGGAGTCTTGGAAGCTCGAACGCACTACACTGTGAGATGGAGAATGCTGTACTACGGGCCCGGTGAAACGCTCGTAGCAAATCTCGCCTTATGGACGGAGTCGAACCTCCTGCGGCACTAGCTACTCCTCATGCCCGTGCCCGTGTCCCATACAGGAATATGGGAGTACGAGAAACGAGATCAAGACTAAGGAGGACGAAGGAGTTAGGGCTTGTTAACTTATGAGGGGTGAGCAGTGGTTCCTCTTTGACAAACGAATAGGCAGGATTATCGAGAGAGGTGATAGACAGCTCACGTACACTGTACGGTACAGCGACACCGGGACCAGACGCTCTAGATTGACGAAACATTGAATGAGATCCGAAAAGCAGTGCCAGTGAGCGCAGGCCTTCCAGACAGCATCTTGCGATTAATCTTCTTCGTCAACCTGTGCCTCCGAGACTCGGAGAAAGATGGCGTTATCGCAGCGGTGGCAAGCCTCAGCTCAGATGCAGCCATGCCCAAAAGGAGAACAAGAATGGTGCGTTTTTACACAAGGCTGAAAACATGAGAAACCAACCGACAAGCGTGTGTAAAAAGCTGCACCAACTGTAATTTATCAACATTCATGTCCACTGCGAAGCAAAAGAGACGAAGGACCCCTCATTTTGACCCCTCTTCATGTCAAGGGGGTGTCGTCCCGTTCGCCTCATGGTGAGTTATATCCGGAGAAACGGTATGGGCTGCTATGTGTATGGGTAAGCGAAACCGGGCGCCGAGACTGGGGTGGTGAGTAAGAGATGTGGTGAGGTGATATATAAGCCAAAGCCAGGAATGAGGCTGAGGATGTGAACACATCGAGGGTGGTGAAACGGGTATCTCGGAGTTCCCGGCGTAACCGTCGAGACTCGACGTCGACATAGGGAGAACGCATGCTTTGCAGACAGTTCTTAGTCGCCTAGTGAGTTCCTAGGTTATTCGGTAGACCTGAACTCGAGGAAAGATGAGTCTACGTCGTCTTCCACAGTAGAACGACTTTGCGAATCTACTAGTAAGTAACCAGTGATGCCACGGCACCTCTGGTGAAAAGAAAGCTCGTAGCTCGGATATTAGATCATGAGCAAACGAGCACCAGCAATGATAAATAGGGTGCCAATAGCATTGGTCGATATTGATAGCTGGTGCTATCAGTGATAAGCTGAGTGGGCGTTACGGTGTATTTCGGGAAAAGCAGGGGGTAAGATGACGATAAGAGATGAAAGATAGAAGATAGAAAAAGAAGAGCAGTTGTAGAGAGCTCCTCGTTCTATTCCAAGCCGGCCTCCGAAGATAGCTGACTACAGCAGTCAGTCCCCCGAGGTCGATAGTAGCAGATGGTCGACAAAGATAAGCCCAACTATGGGCCAGGCTTCTAGTTAGGAAGTTCTTCCTTTGTAAAGTCAGAGGAGCCTAGTTGGATAAAGGAAACTGGAATCGATTGGTCGACTACGAACACGACCGTGGCTGTAGAATTTCTGGTCACAGCGGTCATCGACGTCGTTCTCAAGAGGAGGAATACCACGTGTCCACGTGCCTCGACTCCGGGCCGCCAGGATATGAACAAACAGCAATAAACACACGAACCTCCCTCCATCTTGGAGCTTTGCTTCCGGTCTAATCCCATTTCTCCTTCCTATAGGCCCGCTAGCCATTACTCCACACCGCCCGACATATTTCAACGGACTGAGCGGTCCCTTCACAGAGTTTTCTTGCCGCAACCTCGCATCACCACGGTGAAAATTCGGTGAACTGTAGCCTATGGTGGAGGCAAACTTATGGCTTCTATATTTTTTCTTCGTCTTCTCGACCACTTTTGATCGACCGTAATACTATGAGTTTGTGTACAGAAGCAGGCTGGGCGAGAAGCGCATGTAAAGTATAGGGTTTTGTGGGCATAAAGCCCGGTTTCACGATGGAGGAGGGTGAGATAATGGGTGAGTCTCGTCGTGCATATCTTGCTGGCTCCTCTAATATCTAAGCTAAGGATTCTGAGCTTGATTATGGATCGATACTTATCAGCCTGCACTACGCTTGTTTCGTATACGTTCTCTCCGTGTGCCAGCGTGGCCAAACGGGCCCGTGCCAGTGGGGTAACATCGGCGTATGACCAGATTATGTTCCTGCTGTCAACCTGGTTCTTCAAGTCAGAGAAATCCAGGGGATGGACACCATGAATGGTGACCCTGGGGCTCGGTATCTTGGGTCAGAAGGTTTACCTTCCTTCGTCGCAGTATATTGACCCAGGGTCCAATGGAAGTTTGTTATCACACCATGCTTATGTCCGTGATCCCCAGCTTTTGTGCAATTGAATCTATTCCTATGTTCTCGGAAGAAAACCTTCTTTACCGTTATAGATTGCCCCTTCGGGCCCTTGAGGAATCGTGATACAGCGATGCTGAAGTTGATTCGTTCTCAATGTCGACGTGTTTTTGTTAGTGGCCGGTATAACTTCGGATGTTTCTTGCCACATCACTTTGGACTCAGAGTTATTCCATAGAAGACTCAATGTTCGCCGCTTCTACTGCGCGACTACTTAAGAAACGTAGAGTTCTTGGAATACGGAATCTTATCTCCACCAACTTCTGAGCCCCCTTTGACCCCCTCGACCTTGACCATCTCTCGGAAGACTTCCGATTCGAATTGCCCGCCGGCGCGCCGAAGTAAGTGTTTGCAAATCTCCTGGAATTCCCCGTCCATCCAATCTAACCTCTTCATAAATTTGATCTAGCTACCACCTCATTCTACAACTTGACGACGACGATCTATCCTTCTCCTAAAGTCATTACCCTCCATTCAATCCCTTGCACTCCCGAGTCGCTCTCAGCTACTATCAACAGGACCATGAGCACCAGTACCGCTAGATCCTATCACATCCTCGTCGCTTCTTACACCGAGTCTATCGTCACACTCAAGTTCACCGAACCTGTCGATAACCATTCGCAAGGCTCGCTGACCCAGGTCACTTCGACCAAGGTTCCGGGGAAGAACCCGTCCTGGCTTACTGTTCATCCCGATCGTACAGGGGGACCTTATGTGTTTGCTTGCTTGGAGGAGAGAGACGGCAAGATTGCGGTTCTGAAGTACGGTGATGATGGACGTGGCGAGGTCGTTGCGCAGAGCGATCTTGTTGAAGGAAGTAGGATGGATTCACCTTGTCATATGACGACTGACCGGGAAGGAACTAGTCTGTTCGTTGCCAACGTACGTGTGTTCTCCTGCATCAGGATCTTGGTGGACAACTCTCACTCAAAGACGGCGTGTTCTTCCTACAGTACATGTCCGGAACTGTCTCCAGGTTCTCAGTCTCCCTAAACCCACCTGCTCCGATCCTCACTCGACACGAGGATATAATACTCCCTAGGGATTCACCAGGCTCTAATAAGGACAGACAAGAGTCCCCCCACGCCCATCAGGTCGTCTACCACAACGATTCAAAAGAGCTCTGGGTATCTGATCTCGGGTCCGACAAGACCTGGCGATACGACGCGGCTTGGAAACCCAAGGAACCATCGCTCGTCTACCCATCTGGCTCCGGTCCTCGGAACCTAGTCCTTCACCCACACACTCAGAGAATCTTCACCGTGCTTGAGCTCAGCTCGGAACTCTCCACACATGTTTATCCTGGGGATGGGAAGTGCGTTACTACCTCCACGACTCGGTCTACTGAAGAGAAGGGTATGCTCGCTGCTGCGATACTGGTGTCCAAGACTTCGCTTCAAAGTACCCGAGCTTTGATCTACGTATCGAACAGGAACGATCCGGATCCAAAGGGAGATACTATCGCGATCTTCTCCTTCGATGGAGAGAGTGATAGACTGGAGAAGGTGGGCGAGTATCGGACGGGTTTGAGTCATCTGAGAGGGATGATATTTTTGGGAGAGGAAGAGAAGTATGTCGTGGTTGGTGGTCAGAATAATAACACTGTGAAGGTATTGGAGAGAGTTGACGCGAAGGATGGGTTCTTTAGAGAGGTAGCCAAGCTTGAGGTTACGAGTCCGACGGGTTTCCTCGCTTTGTGAATCTACTTGAGTAACAGATCGATTATATCTTGTAATTCTTGTACATTGGGTTCGGGGATAGAGTATGTATATATATAAGAATGGGAAAAAACTGTACGACTTGACCTCTCGTTTGGAGATCACTCAGATAATCTCGGCTTTTCTGAGTTTATCTACTTCCACCTCGTCCAGACCCAACACAGAGGTCAGCACCTCTTCCGTGTGCGCTCCCAAGTCCGGTCCAGCCCACCTCGTCTTAGGGTGTAAACTTCCTTGTGCGTTACCCTCCATAGAGCTGACGATAGGAAAGACCCCAGGCATCTTGACGCTCCAGCCTTCCTTACCATTCTGGTCTTCAGCCTCGCTATCCCCTTCTACCCAAACATCTTCCACCGCACCTCTCTCGATCCAATGTTCCTCCTCGACCACGTCTTTCACACTGGCCACTCTGCCAACAGGCACACCAGCTTTGTTCAACTCCTTGAACGCTTCCTCGACAGTACGTTGTCGGGTCCAGGCCGAGATGGCTTCTTCGATCTCTTGGACGTGGGACACCCGATTATTGTTTTGGGCGTAAGCAGGTCCGAGGAGATCTGGGCGCTCGAGGAGAGTCATTAGTTTGGCGTAGATGCTATCGCCGTTAGCCCCGATGATGATGTAGCTGGGTGCTTTGGAGACGGGATCCGGGAGACATGGATAGGCGTTGGTAGGGACGACGCCTGTTATCGAAGATCCTGAGGGACCACGGATCTAAGGCCAAGGTTTACTTAGTAGGAGAGAAACAGAGTGAAGGAGCTAGGTTACTCGTACCTTCTGCTTTCGGTCATATTCAGGTATGGTACCCTCCATCAGATTGAGCATGCTGTTGACAGCCGATGTATGAGCATCGATATTTCACTGAAAGATAAAGCCGACCAAAGCCGACACTAACCTCTCCACTATGCTGACGTCGACAACTTGACCCGCAGGCTTGCCTTGGTCGAGCTTCTTTCTCCGGGCGAGAAGGGCCAAAACCTACATATCGTATGCGGTTAGTGGTTTCACGCTCATGACATGTCGATGAGGTACCCACAGTCCCGAATGCGGCATGCAGCCCAGCGACGGAGTCTCCAAGAGATATGTTAGGCCGCACTGGTGGACCGTCCAGGCCACCTGTTTGGGGATCTGGGTAGCCATTCACGTATCTAGGTGGTAGCCGTCAGTCAGGAACTAGCGTCATCAATCTCTTGGGTAAGATAGTACCTGAAACCAGATTCCGCCTCGCACACAGAAGCGTAGCCCGGGCGTTTGGACCAAGGACCGCTTTGCCCATACCCACTCACACGCGTAAATATCAGCTCTGGGTTATGTGGATGTAGAGCGGCAGGCCCGAGATTCCATTTCTCTAAGGCTACGTACAACGCTCGTTACACAATATGAAGAAAAGAGGAAAGCTGTGACTTACTTCCGGGTTTGAAGTTCTCGATGATAACGTCAGATTTCAGAGCGAGCTTGCGAACGATACTATAGAAGAATCCCCAGAACGTCAGTTGGGGTAGAAGAAAGACTTGTGAGGCGAAGACACACTCTCTGCCCTCTGGCCTTCTGAGATCAATAGTGACGCTCTTCTTGTTCCTCCCTATACTCCTGAACCAAGGGCTTGTCCCATCGACGTCTATCTCTCTCCATACTCGAAGTGGGTCTCCTAAGTTGGGAGGTTCGACCTTGATAACTTCAGCTCCAAAGTGACTAAGAGGAACATAGAAAGAAACGTAAGAAAGAGAGAGAAAAACAGTACGTGATATAACGCGTCGTTCGGCCGACGTACCCAAGTAATTGACCAGCGAATGGACCCGCTATCAATTGACCCAGTTCAAGAACCTTGACTCCAGATAAGGGGAGGTCAGGAGCTGCTTCTTCAGAAGGATCCGTCGCCGCCGTTTGACTATACCTATTGACAGTGTCAGACTCAGTCAATAATTCGTTGTAGACAACAAGCAGTCTGAATGCCAGAGATGAGAACGTACAATCGGGTGGGCAAACGGTCCTTTGCATAGCTGCTGCGACCGGGTTCAGCAGAACTGGGACTCTGCTTGGGTGAGTCTGTTGAATGGGCGCGTCGTGCAACCACCAGCGCGCAAACTCGATGTTGGTGTAGTATGGAAGAGCTGTGCAGGCTCAGATGAGAAACTGCCTTGCTTATCATTATCCTTGTCGTCGTAAGTGGGCTGTATTTTCAACGAGAGTGATACGAGGTTTGGTCCCCTGGTTGATGTTTTTTCCGTCTTTTCTTTTCTTTTGCTTTTGTAAAGATACGAATACCCAGAACTTCTTCTGTGTTGGTTCAAGGGTGACGTTGGGGGAAATGCGAGGACAGAGCGTTAACGAGGGGACTAGAATGACCAAAAAGGAGCCGAATATATATGTGAAGGATACAAGAACAGCGCCAGAGCTTGCATCATGGTAGACTGTCTCAAGCCCGAGGAGCATCAGCGCTCCCACTCTGATGGGTACGTTCGGCCGAAAACTGGTAGTACAGCCACAACGCCCAACAGAGAGGTTTTTACCATCACAAAGCCGATGCTATTCTATCCTCTGAACCGAAGAAATGACTAGGGCTTCGGTCCATTGATGATGAAGTGGATAATAATACGACGCGTCGGAAGTGCCCATATACGCAACAATGACAGAAAAGAGTAATCCAAATTTTGGCCAATTTTAGCTATCGTACAAGACGGGCTAATGGAACGACAGTCTATCCCAAAATGAAGGAAGAGCCAAGTAATACAAACAAGAAGATCATGTCATGAGCGAACACGAGTCCAAGTCAAAGAATGACGACGCTGCAAAAAGGAAGAATAGAGAAAAGAGCGCTTTAGTACCAGCCACCGAATCTTCTGCGGTAGCCAAAGCCGCCGAATCCACCATATCCGCCAAATCCACCGTACCCTCCACCGTAATATGGATATCCTCCGCCACCATAGTAACCTCCTCCACCGGCAGCAGCAGCAGCAGCAGCGGATCCACCAGCAGCGGCAGCGGCAGCAGCTTGAGGTTCGCGTTTGTAGAAGCCATGGTAGAATGGGTAGTACCCGCCATAATATCCTCCCCCGTAATAACCATCGTTTCCACCTCCACTGGCAGCGGCGGCAGCAGCGGACTGTGGCTCTGGCTCTGGCTCTGGCTCGCGCTTGTAGAAGCCGCCATAGTAGCCACCGAATGGGTAGCCTCCGCCGTAGTAATCGTCACCACCACCTGATGCGGCAGCAGCAGCCGCGGATGAAGGGTCCCGCTTGTAGAAACCGTAGTATGGACGATAGCCACCGTAGAAGCCACCACCACCGTAGTAACCACCACCGTTGTAGCCGCCTCCTCCCCCAGCAGCGGCGGCGGCGGCAGCGTCACCGGCGGCAGCAGCAGCAGCAGCCTGAGGCTCGGGCTCCTGGAGCAGCGCGTAAGCACGGGAATTAGGCAAAATAGAAGACAGAACACGAACGGGTAAAGGGTTAGCTAAGCCTAAGAAGGCAGTTGATAAAGCGGTGAAGATGAGAGTCGACTTGAGCAACATCGTTGAAAAGAGAAGATGGGATGTTGTTGTGGCTGGTGGAGCGAAGTGAGGGTGTCGATGCGACTAAAGAATTCGAATACATTGCTCCAAGGTTCTTATAATCTTGGGGGCAGAAGCGGAGATGACGTCGACGGAGGTTTCACCCTCGAGATGAGCAATCCAGCGGCGAATCTGATTCTCAATCAGCAGAAACCTGCCCTGAGACTTCAAGACTCCGCCTTCGATTAAAAAAATCACACTGCTGAATAGGTCGACCAACTCTGGAGAGTTTCCGTATGGCGACTTCCCACCACAAGAAGTGGAAGCGAAATAATGCTAATCGAAGATAGCAACAATCACATTTCCTGTAGTGCTCGTGGTGAATAGGACGAATGAGCCACATGATTGTGAGGACTCGCAAATAGTCCCGAGGTGTGGTCAAGGCCTAGTCAAGACCCAAAAGGTCCCTCGATCCATTGGACGGAACTGGATCCGAGGTGAGATCAACGGAGGAGGGGGATCGGTCGAGGAACGGAAAAAAAACAGGGACGTCTTGAACTGCTCCAATGGCGACCTGATTCAGTCAGGTCGCGAAGAGTAGTCGTGCCTGGTTCTCGGGGGATATCAACCCGACGATTACTGTCTGGAAGGTGGAGTAAACTTACCTTAGCCATAATCGATTTGCTCCTTCGCTCGCGGTCAGTGATTCGTAGGACGACCATTGAGAACCATGTAGTGGAATACATCCGATCAGGACGCTTTCAAGACGAGGGATATCGCAATAGAATAGCCTAGAGGCTGTTACTCATTCACATAACGAATCTTTGGTGCATAATCCTCCTTGTCTCGGTAGGCTGAGTCGTGAACAAAAATGAGCACAGATCAGATTCCGAGTACTACTAAGCCCTGATAATAAGCCATGATAGTAGCCCACCCGATAAGTAAGAGTAAATTTAATAGGCTTACTGCGTGTTCCTGAAACCTCGAGAAAAGTCAAAGAGAAATGGGTTCACTTCTGGAACGCGAGCGCTGTTGCAAAGCCGGGGATCGTAGAACTCTTGTTGACCACCCGCAGCGATTTATGTCTCTGTGAGTGTAAGAAAGAGCTGCTACAGAGTGTTCATAACAATGAGAGAGGCCAGGAAAATTAGGCACTGTGTGTTAATTTGATAGATGGAGTAGACTGTCAGGTTATGATGTAAGAGAAAGTCAACCCTGGAGCAGCAAGGAGCAGTCCGAAGCAAACGCGCGCACGTGACTCGGGCCAAACTAGGTCTAGACCAAGTCTATTTGCCCGCCTTGCACGCCTTCAGGAAACGTTTAGTCGGCCTTTAGGGTTATCGCTACGATTGCTTTGCTAGCCGTGTTCACCTAATCTCATTCGCGTAAGTATCAAGAAGTCCTTGTTAACTGAGTACAGGAGATTGTGTAGTCTGGACCTGCTCGTCTGTTATAGAAGGCTGTTGACACTGTGGGACACTACCTGAACATACTGTAGCTTCTCCGGACTCGCGCAACGATAGGGATCTAGAGTCTGCTGAAGCACAACACGAATAACATCGTAAGGGTCTTCATCCTACATAAGGAGGTGGATGTTCTCTCTCTCCGAGTTCATACATCATTTCATAACAATCTCTCCTAATATTTTGGGCTCTCTCCTCCCTCACGATACCCTGTACAATCCTCACCAACTGTTCCAGGTCTAGATTCGGATGATTCATCGCGAAAACTGCATCACACTCATTGTTCTGATGAGGGTGCACACAGCTATCTCGGTTTTCGAACCCCCTGATATCGTTATCATGAAAAGATTCTGGTCGTCGTTCTTGCACAGGCATGGATTGATGGCTATAAGGATGGGTATCTGTAGCCAGCAGCGCTGTGGAACTGTTGTATGCAGGGGTAGTTGGGAGAGACGCGAGGGTGGTGTTCGACTTGTTTTGCAGGTTGTATGGCCGGTTTTGTGGCATGGGTTCCGCATGTGTAGGGGCATGCGTTGCGACGTCGCTTGCAATATCTGCTTCGCAACTTAGGTCGAGGGGACTTTGAACCCGTTTTGTCCCTCCTCGACGAGTCTGGGAAGGAGCGGGGGAGTAAGGATTACCCGCGGAGTTGGTCCTCGACTTAGTTGACGGTAAATGCAACACAGTAGAAGGTCTTGAATGACCTAGAGGATGATGAGCCTTTGTGTTTAGGTCGAGGATCCATGACAAAATCACTTACATGTACCATCGTTGACGGCATCCTTGAAAGTATCTATATCAAAGACATGTCCCTTGAGATGGCGTCTCAATCGCCTACGCCTTCTAAGAAGGTAAACACCAGCTAGAGGAAGAAGTATCAAGGTAATTCCTATGCCGCTGATGATTGCCACTATGGCTATCAAGCTGAGCTTCGGAGGAGCGGGTTCTATCGGATCGGGACCATGCACTAGGCTTGGCGGAGGCCCGACCCTAGTGGTCGTTGCGATAACCTGCACCATGGATGTTTGAGTGATAAGGGTGATACTAGTACTTTTAGTGATACTGGTGACCATCGAGGTGGAAGCAGTTTGAAAGGTAGAAGTGAGGTGCGAAGTTTCAGTGGTCACGGTGGTGATAGTCAGGATGGATTCCCCTAAGGCTGGTACAGACGAGGTTTTCGAAGCAGCTATAGGCTGAGAGGAAGGGGCGACGGCTAAAGTGGAAACGAAAACAAGAGGCAGAACCTTCGTAACGTCAAGGACAACCACGTTCGGCACGTCGCTTCTCTTTTGTCGAGAGATGACTTCCGCCAGAGCGGGGAGTGTTGATAGTTCGAAAGGGCACCCAGGAGAATAGTCGTCCCTGAGGAAAGTGTGCAGTACCGAAGCTGACACTGTCGCATGACTTCCAAAGATGGTGTCCACCGCCCCGGTATCAGGGCTTCCACTGGCAATGATCTCCTCTCTGACAGTTGTATCTTGTAACGATTGGGGAACCAAGTGCGTGCCTGACGCATGGCTGAGCTTAAGGCCCAAGGGAACGAAAAATACAAGGAACGTCGCCGTGAGGAAGCGCATCGAGCGCGTGGAGGAGAGAGGCAGCCAAAAATGAAAAGGAGAGTGTGTGTGCCGCTAAGATCTGAGGGAAATGTTGTGGATTTATAGTTCCTATGCAGACCTTCTACATCGAAATGAAACAGTGCCTTCCAGTGTTTGGGGGAGACAGTCGCTGGAAGCTCAAAGAAAAAAGATCGATGGCTCATCCACCTCTCTCCATTGAATCGAAGCAGTGCCTCTTAGCGATCACATACCATGTTCCGAGATGGTGATTATCGCCCTGAGGAGATGCAAACAGACGTTCTGAATTCGTCACCTTCACTGTGTGAGATCTCTGGAAGAATACCCGCCTTAAGCTTCTGAGGAGACGAAGCACCTTGCATAGCAATTGCGTACCACGACTGAATCACTGATTTTATGATAAGGGACCTGTTATTCTTGTGTTTGGCGTGTGAATAGTCCAAGAAGTCATGAGAGATCAATGTCCTTAGCTGCGGAACGAAGATGCATTGGAATATACTGCACGACGTTGATCTCGTCGGTACCAGCACAGAGGGAGTTTCGTGAAAAACTATTGGTCACGACTCAAGAACTGGGACCGGATATACGCAAGTCAAGTTGCATTCAAGTGATGATGAGGGGTTGTGACCTTGTAAGTGGTCTAGTACATAGCTTATCGCTGGTTGAATTGTCGCAAGGAGCAAAGCAGGAACACGTATAATAAGGCTTCGCTGTGCTTTGTGATGAGCGAAGTCCAGCTGGGCACAAGGGCAGTGGGGACTCTGTAGAAGAAATCATGAGTCATGATCGAGAGACTACTCTAGCTTCTCACACACTGTTAACGCCGAGGTCATTCGGAAAATACCCTGCGAGCCACAGCTATCGCTTTCCCCAGATCGCCTTTCCTGTTCAAAGACTGCTGAGTTAGAATGAAGTTCGGACTCATGAACATCCATATAATCATCACCTACACCGCGGTTTCAATCCCGTTGAGAGGGATGTAATCAGCAATACATGAGATCCTCGGTCCAGCTGAGTTATTACAGAATTATCATGAGAGAGTTCAGGCGAGTGCAGCCGGATAGTAAGCTCACCTCGAACGCTCTCCAGAGCCTACAACTACGACCCCAGAAACGATGCGCCCAGAAATGGGTAGCAGGAAGCTGTGTGTATCAAGCAATCTCCCGCTGATACGAGAAATTTCCACCGGTCCCTTATCAGGGAACCTGACTATCGAGGAACCTAGGGTATCTTGATGTTTCCCTAGGAACGTACCGAAGTGCTTGCAGTCCAGGGGGACACAGGAGAGCATACTCGAGATGCGGATGAATCCGATCAGACGACAAGGTGTGAGAATAGTGGTAACGATGAGCACTTCCAGTAAGGGCCTCAAGGAATCACTGGCGAACCTATCTGGAGGTATATCGACACGGAGGTACGTCAAGCTGGGAAGAGCTGAGAATAGATCTCTCAGCGAGGGATCTGGACATGGGTAGAGATGAAGGGCCAATAAGCGTCGAATATCGCTGTTAGAACGCTGGATGGAGGCAAGGAGTTGGGTTACGACGGTCACGTTCATGTTTCGAATAGTAATATCCGTAAGAGAAGGTGCTGTGAGGTACCGGAAGAAAGTGCTTTCGTAGCCTCCTACTCGTAAAGTTTGGAGTTGATCTAGCTGGCATGGCGAGACCAGTATCATATCAGGCCTGTCGTAAATGATACTTCTGGACTGTTTGAAGTAGATTTCCAGGTTGGTGATGCGCTGAAGTAGGGACAGGATGCGAAAGAAGCAGCCGGGATCAACCTCCGTAAGGTAGAGTTTCTGCAACTGATGCCATGCAACTGTTTTCGGCGCGACACGAAGAATGTTCCACGCTTCGAGCGAAGTGAGCTCTGGGCACCGTCTAAAAAAGCGACTGATTGAATCATCTGGAGGGTCCTTGGGCCCTGAGAGTACGATTGAGCGAAGTCGAGGAAAGAGGGGACCTGTGTATCTAGACGAAGCTGGATCAAAGTCACAGTGTTGCTCTAAGACCGAGTCGGATCCAGGGGCAAGGTGGAAAAGCTTAAGATCAAGCCAACGTTGCCTGTGAAGGAGGAGAGTGGCAAGGATAGTTCGTTCCGTCAGGTTATCGAATTCCCGCACGTTAATCCGGATTGTCAATGGGTCCTCTCGAGAGTGCGAAAGCTGCAGCGTTAGACGATGCTGCATTGAACGAAGGTGCCCATTACACGCTGAGTCAGTGATGATGATGTTTGACCATAGAAAGGGTCGCGATAGCGCGAGGGCTCTCCAACTCCGACAAACGTGAGCCATTACCCAAGGGGCGCACTCCACGTCGAGAGAATCACGGTTCGTATCCAAGCAATATGCAAAGATTGAAACCCAGACCTCTGGTGGCACCCGATCCACTGATGCGATGACACGAAAGTTGGAGAGATAGAGTTCCAGCTCTCTCTCTTCGCGCTGAAGGTGTTTGATGTGCATTCTAACGGCAACCAGGCGGTTTACAGCGTCTGTGTGGTTGTACCGTGGGATAGCTGACTGCAAACTCGCGCAATGAAGCGGTGGACTGAATGGTAAGGGAGCCATGGCATCCCTGTTCGAGCCAGTATGATAGTATTCTGGAGAGTTTCTGGGTAGATTTCAGTTCTGAGAGGTGAGAGGAGGTCTTATCATAGGCGCGGGAACTGGGACACTAGATCTTTGGAGAAAAGACCAGAACAACGAAGATTCAAGGGTAGGTTGCTATGACCGTAAAGCGAGGAAGAGTCACTGAACATTACTGATCAACATCAGTATGGAATTTAGCGGGATCAGTGTGATCATGATGATAGGACTGACTTCGATGCTGACCCGCCTCAGTATCCCGACGGACGCAAAGCGTCGTACGGCCCGCCTAGCTCAATCGGATAGAGCGTCAGACTCTTAAGGTGGCCCAGTGCCGAGCACATCTGAAGGCTGCGAGTTCGACCCTCGCGGTGGGCTAATGAAACCGAACTGGGGGTTTAGAGCGTAACTTTTGCCCTTCTATTACTCATTTTCGTGCTTCCAAGTTAGATTCACTTTACACCGGTGAATCGAATTCGACCTTGTTACCGTACTCCACAGCAGCTCAGCTAGGCTCCCTCCAATAATACGTGCCAATCATGCTTGACGATTATGAGATTTATCCCTGCATTCTATTTGCTCAGGTATTTAGGACTCCACGGATATAAGATACATCGAGAAAAGACATGAGAGGCTTGACTTAGTAAGGTAAGGTAGTAGGAGGGAACGGGGTGTCCGTGGGTTAATGAGAAATGATGAGAAAGGCGTAGGTTATGTTGCACTCTAGTGCACGTTTGGACATCAGAAAGCCCCTAATACGACACTCAGTCACTATAGATGATCGTCGCAGGACCACTGTAAAGATAAGGCATGAGTTAGTACTTCAGAGTGAACTCATACCGTACGAAGAGAAGGCACAGTACCGAACTTCTCGCCCCTGCAGATTGAAGGATGTATCGTCAAACAACCAGTATAATGCAAATCGTCAGGAGAAAAGAACCTACGTTCTCTCTCCAGCAGAACTGTGCCTTCAACTCAGCGGGTCCGAAGACGAGGATCACCTCATAGTTTAGTTGATGGTACAAAACGCCCTGTCTAGACTTCCTTAACAACCTAGGGGCTCTGCTCGCATCACCTTGGATACTGCACAAGACTCTCATTTCGTCTAGACAGGATTGGAAGTGGTTGATGAGCTCAGTGGAACGAATGTAGATCAGGAGAAAATGAGGCTTGGACTAACCGTGACGTTCGTCCAATTCGTCGACCCATTCAGGTGGCTCCTCTTGTCCGTAAAAACCAAAAATATCTGTGGTCAATTTATCAAGCGAATCAGAATCATCAGGGCTGGTTTGACGACTATAACTGCGTCTGAACTCGGTCTCTTCTAAGACAGAGACACCCTAGGATGATGTAGATCAGGACCTGATCGTGTATACCATTCTTGGAGCATACCTTGGCCAAGATGATACTAAAACTACCAGGGACACGATCGTGACCAGTGGCGGCTTTGAATACCTTAGAGGACCGCCGGAAGTGCTCGGGATCGGCGGTGTTATAGAGGACATTACAAGAGACGCCATAGGTCAGCCTTGAAACCCTCGTTTTGACGAATCGATCCAAGTAAAAGGATACACAACCGTCTGCGACGGCCTTATTCCTGTGGACAGTGAACGAATGACTATGTCAGAACTGAATGCGAGACTACGTTCGAGGGGGAAGACACACATGCAACTATCAGGACGACATGCCGAGATGCCCACGATGGCAAGAGCCTCGCGAAGAGATTGAAATAGCCAGTAGCTGGCCGCAAAGCCACCCACAAGATACAAAGACTAAAGGCGAAAACCATGGTCAAGATCACGGTCAGGTAGCAGTATAAGATATGTGCTTACAGAGATGGGCTTGGTAGCTTCCCTACGCATGGTAGTGATAGCGTCCATGATCGCCTGGAAACATGGCTTAAAGAAGCTCTCGACGCGAGAGCTACAAAGCGACAGTAAGTACTCGATGATGAGTAGGGGGTCTTTCAAGAACTTACCCAGGGATACTCAGCTTCCCATTACGAACATTGCGCTCTTTGTCGGTATCCCGAGCGCTTCCGAATCGGACGAAAGAGGAGCCAGTCGGGTCGCGGAACGTGAGCTTGGTACTAGTATCGAATGCGGTCACCATTTGAGAGACGTCTCCCTCAAACTTGGAACCTCTGAATCCATCTGGAGCATGATAGTAAGAAAGTGGGAAAGAATGAGAAGATCCATGGACCCCACCCTCTAGAAACTCCCGAGCACGACGTGTGACGAAGGTGGACCCTTGAAAGAGGCCTGTATGCTGTTCAACAATGAGGGAAAGGGGTTGAGGATGTTTGACTTACATTGAGAAGGAGCGATCTCCTCGAACTGGTGATCATTGAGTGAAATATGGTAGGCGCTGATGTCGACGGTCCCTCCACCGGCGTCCACAATGATGACGCCCTCACCAGACTGGAAGATAGTATCAACATCATTTGAGTGGGAGAATGGGTGGAAAAAAAAAAAAGAGGACTAACCTCCATCCCAGGGGTCGTTAGGCCTTGTTGGATACAAAAGTTCAGACTCGCCTCGCCCTCCGTGATAAACTGAAGCCGAGCATGCCCCTCCTCGGTATCAGGGATCAATCCAGCCGAAGTCACCGCCCCACGAATCATCTTCTGTTGACTACCCTCCCATCCATTCGGGTGCGCAACAACAAACTCGGTGTGGCGACTCAAAGACTCCCATAGGGATTCCCCGTTAGTATGAGCCTCCACAATGAAAGCCTTGACGCATTCGAGTATATACTTGAAGAAATCGGCGTAGATCTCCTGGGCTGACTTGTCGGAGGGTAGAGGAGGGAGGTCATAGTGGGAAGAGTCCATGCTCTTCGGTCGAAGGTGCAGCTTGAACCTGGGGAAAAGTGAGCGCATGTTAGCAGAGAAAGGGAGGTAGAAGTATAACGTACCACTCAACCCTCGTCCACTCTTCGTCCTCCGCCTGGTCTATAATGTCGGGCTGTAGGACCTCAGCTCCAAAAGCTCTAGCTTTCCCTTCTTCGTCATAATATACGATGGTGGGAATCTTCGAGTCGCCACCGACATGTTCCTGGGCAGGGAACCTGAAAACGATCTGGATAAGTAAAGCTATACGTACACCAAGGCTCTCAGAATATGAAGACATACCGGTTTACACCCTTGATCTCAGGGGCCTGCCCTGGCTCGAGGATACAGAAGGATGCTCCACTATAGGTTGTTCCGAGGTCGATACCGAGAACAAGTTTCTGGGTCGGTCCAGTGTATTCTGATCGTTGAGGCATGGTTAGGTTATTTGAGAAATTTGAAGAACGAGAAGGATAGAAGAGACCAGGTATAAAAATCCCAATCTACGGCATCGAAAGCCTGACGTGGACCTCTGAGGCTCTCTGACTCGCTTGTGGCCACGAGTCCAGTGTGGCTCGAAAGCACAAAGCACAACAAGGTGAGTCAGAGTCGCTATACATAGGTGCTTTGACATGTACCAGTCAGAAGGGGTTCAAAGAGAAGTGGCAAAGGATTGTTTGGTCATTGTGTGTGGCGACGGCGCGAGGCAGTGGGGCGGAGGATGCATGAAGCCTGGGTCAAGAGATGCCTCTGTGTCGCACCAAGTAACGTTGAGAGTAAGTGAATATGATGGATATTATAGCTCATACAAGTATGCGGTTTACACAGTAGGCTGGAGGTACGGTAGACATAGAAAACGAAACGGAGCTTGTTGGTGGTGGTTTTGTTTGTTCGTGTTTGGCCACCAGTTATTGCCGGCCCAAACCAATGGCCAGACACTCTGAATCGGCTTTGGTGCCATGGTGGACCTGTCTTTTGAGCCCTTACGACAAACTGAGTTGTTCATTCTCTTTGAGCTGCATAGGGCTTCGACAAACAGCCCATTGTACCGAATGTGTTCGAACTTCACCACTGAGTCTTGTACTCTACAGAGAAAAGACTCGGTTCAGAGGCCGGTGTTTGTGCTTGGCCGGATTCGAGTGGAAGGAGGAAGCGATATAATGGCCTTCCCTCCCTCTTAAAACTCGAGAGTCAGACTCAGGACTTTCGCAACAAATCCACCCTGTGCTTCTTTGCCCACAACGCTTCCGATTCCCACTCTCATCAATACGGTACCGCCATCCAGTCGATCACAGAGAAGATTCTGAGCACGATGGCTATATTCAGTTCATTGGTGAGTCTTTGCCAACCGTTTACTTGATATCCTAAGAGAACTCACTGAGGCAACAGAGCCGCACTCGCTCTACAAGGCGTAATCAACCTGTCGTCGATGATGGGGGCTTCATCAGCTCGACCGGATCGAGCGTTGGACTCCTCTACACTGACGGGGTAGAGCTCCTTCACCCCAAGGTCACTCTTCGTCCGCACCCCGCCAAACGCCACTCGACTCGACCCAGCCAAGCCAACCGCTCCTCTGGCACTTCGACCACTTACACCGATGACAGCTGGTCGCAGCCCGAGCAGCAACGCCTCTCGACAGATTGGCTCTCCACGTTCCGCGAGACGTGGAGGAACTCCAACCGGTCGGAACTGAGGAGTCTCAAAGCAGAGCGCGAGAAGCTGATGCTCATCAACAGAGATCTGACGGGGCTCAACAGTCAGCTCCAGGTCGACAACCAGAATCTCCTAAACCAGCTCCAACACGAGCGCATAGTAGCCGACGAGATGAGACGCACTGTTCAACAACTACAGCAACAGTACACGGAGATGCGCAAGCAATTCGATGGTCGGGTATCCGAACTGCAAGTCGCCCGCAAGTTCCTGACGAAGACGAGCCGGTTTTCTACCGCCGACTTGGTCAAGATGACCAACACTCTGAACGACGAGATCATGCAAGCTGCGTCGTTCGTCGTCGAGAGCATCCTGAGTGACGAGGCACACGCTTCTCTCGTCAGTAGTGGCCATAGTGGTGTAGAGCCTGAGTGGAGTCTGATCGCAGCGCTTCATGACAGCCAGGAACGTAGTATGCTTGCGGAGGAATGCGTCTTCCAGCATGCCCTGACTATGGCTGCTGCAGAGGAGATAGAGGCTTGGGGTGGGATTCCTGGGCTAGCTCACTCCATCGAGTGTACGTTGGCAGCTATGGATGGACAGGGTTAGTATGGCCAGCCAATATTGGACGCAAAACACTCACATCTTCCCTCAGAGCCATCATCCGTATGTGGAATGTGGAGAGCACTCGCCCACACCTATAGCCCTCACACTAACGACAAAGCAGCCGACGAAAGTCGAGTCTTCAGCGTCATCTCCAACGCCGTCAGGACCGCTATGAAGACCATAGGTTACCCCACCGATCCTCTCGGTAATATTCCCACAGCCGTGAGCAAGAGTTACTCAGCCAAGCTTCAAGGGATCGTAGCTAGCCTAATCTCGCTGAGAAACGCAGTCCAGCAGTCGATGAGTGAGGGTGTTCTCATCGTTTGTGGTTATGAGCCGGGTAGTTTATATAGCTCTGCAATCATGGATAACGCGTATGAAGATATTGAGGAGACGCCCGTCGATGGGGAAGCTACGAGGATCTCGGCTACTGTAGCTTTGGGGCTCTTCATGAGGAGAGCTGGTGAGAAGGGACGGTACGCGCTGAAGCCGAAGGTTTTGTTGGAGAGTCTTCTTCCGGACTTGTAACTTATTTTCATCATATGTTGGGCCAGTTCTTCGTTATATGTAGTATCGATTCAAAATCCGTGCAGATGGGAGAAAAGAAGATAGCATTGAGACTTGCAAGAGATGCGGGCGAAGAGAAGAGAGTCGAGAGAAAAGTGAGCGTCAGTGAAAGCGGAGTTGTGGCGGAGTATGAAATTTGTGCGACTGAACCTCGTCACCACTGATTCGAAGATCTTACAGGAGGAACACAGTATGTAGATGAGAATGTAAAAAAAATCAGCTAGATACATACTGCAGTTGCAAGAGGGGTATAAAAAAGGTATCAAGAAATGTGCTCGACGTTGAAGTAAAGCCTAGATATCAAGAAAATCTCGTTAGATGAGATGAAGGGAGAGATGCTACGCCAACTCGGCTCGTGGCTACTACTGGCTAGTCAGAATAGATGACCGTCGCGGGCCCACTATTTTGTTTCATTCAGTTCAATCCAAAGAAGATACAACTAGAGTTATCACTGACCGAACCTCTCGTCCCTAAGGCGCACCGAATTCATTAGCGCTTAATCAACGGCTTCAACCACTCTGATAAACGCACCTGAGAGTCCGTCCAGCGGTACTGTGCCTTCAGTTCAGCAGGTCCGAAGGTGAGTATGATGTCGTAAGTTGTTTCAAAATATTGGCCACGCGCTCCCCTCTTCTTCTTCTTCGTGGTTCTGGAAGTATCACCTTCAACGGAGCAGAGTGTTCTCATTTTGTCTAGTTCGACATGATCAGGATGAATGCCAGAGCAGAAAGAATCATGGTGAATCACCGTCCTTTTGGTCGATCCAACGAGGGGCAACTGTACCGTAGAAACCCATGATCCCATCGCTCATGTGATTCAATTGTGCAGGGCTCTTCGCGGTCCTGAAATACGAGCGTTTGAACTCGGTGTTTTCAGTGACAGAAGCCCCCTGAATAAGGATAACGAGGTCAATGGAT
This sequence comes from Agaricales sp. HM26-F1, assembly GCA_002718315.1. Classification (NCBI taxonomy): domain Eukaryota; kingdom Fungi; phylum Basidiomycota; class Agaricomycetes; order Agaricales; species Agaricales sp. HM26-F1. The sequence continues at coordinate 161,515 of NIBX01000121.1, forward strand.
CGTTTAGCTCAAGAAGGGATCGACCAACCTTAGCGAGGATGACACTGAACGAGTGCTGAATGCGCTTCTCGCCATTAGCGTCCTGGAATACATCATACAGGCGCTCTAAATGGTCGATATCGGTGGGGTCATATCGAATATGGCATGAAACGCCATAAGTCAACCTGGAAACCCTGGACTTCACGAATCGATCAAGATAGAAGGAAACAGAGCCATCTGCTACAGCCTTGTTCCTGTGTCCAAGCAACGATGAGAAAGGAGTCGCAGCCAAAGGGCAAGGGGTCCACCGAACATACATATGACTATCTGGGCGACCAGCATCAACGCCCACAACCTTGAGTGCATCGTATAAAACCCTAAATAACCATTCACTAGCTGCAAAGCCGCCGACTAAATACAAAGACTGCCAAAGGTATCCAGATACGATTAGTAGCGCAAGATATAAGCAAGTCGACAACTCACAGAGATGGGTCTACTAGCTTCCTTACGCAGCGCGGTGATAGCATCCATGATAGCTTGAAAACAAGGTTGAAAGAAACTCTCAACCCGTGTGCTGGACCGTCAATGAGTAACATATACCAGCTCGAGGAAAACCAGACGCACCCAGAGATAGTCAGTTTGCCGTTTTGCACGTTCCGCTCCTTATCGGAATCCCTGAACCCACCGAAGCGTACAAATGCCGGAGTGCTTGAGTTGCGAAAAGTTAGCTTGGCGGTGCTATCGAATGATGCGGCCATGTGTGGTACGTCGCAGCTGAGCTTAGAACCCTTGAACTCCTCTGGAATAGTTTGTATGAGCTAGTAAAAGGAGAAAGGAGACAGTGAAGATGCTTGGTACCTTCAAGAAATTGCGTAGCGCGACGAGTGACAAACGTAGATCCCTGGAACAGGCCTGTACCTGCAGTGAGCTAGGAGAGAACTATGTAGTGTAAGACGATACTCACACTGAGAGGCCGCAATCTCCGTGAACTTCCACTCCTTGAGAGCGACGTAATAAGTACTGATATCGACTGTGCCTCCACCCGCATCGACTATGATGACACCTTCTCCAGACTGGAGTTGCTTGAAGTGAGCAATAGAGCGTTGAACAAATAGTAAAAAGCAGCGAACCTGCATACCGGGGGTCGTCAAACCCTTCTGGATACAAAAGTTCAAACTTGCTTCCCCCTCTGTGATGAACTGGAGACGCTCGTGTCCCGCTTGGGTATCAGGGAGTAAGCCCGCCATCATGGCCGCCTTCCTAAGGATCTTTTGCTGACACCCTTCCCAACCATTGGGATGCGAGATGACAAAGTCGATATGGTCCTTTAGGGAGTCCCACAACACCTCGCCGTTGGCTTGAGAGTCTTGGATGTAGGTTTGGGCGCAGTCGAACAAGTAGCGAAGGAAATCAGCGTAGATTTCCTGAGCGGTCTTATTACGAGGTAGAGGAGGGAGTTCATAATGGGAAGAGTCCATGTTCTTAGGGCGAAGGTGAAGCTTGAACCTTGGGAAGAAGAAGAATACAATTAGCCTGAGGGTGTCCTTGCATTCGAGAGGATAAGCGAGTTACCATTCAACCTTGGTCCACTGCTCGTTTTCCGCCTGCTGAACGATATGCTCCTGTAGAGCCTCGGCTCCAAAGGCCCTTGGTCGAGCAGTTGCATCATAGTATACAATTGAGGGAATCTTGCAATCCCCACCGACTTGCTCCTGGGCTGGGTATCTAGCGAAAATAAGGCAAAAATAACACCATGATTAGTTGTCAAATCGTGGAACGACGGATGAGTTACTGACCTATTGACCCCCTTGATCTCTGGAACCTGCCCGGGGTCGAGGATGGCGTACGAAACCCCACTGTATGTGGTGCCCAGGTCGATACCAAGCACAAGATGTCGGTGGGATCCAGAGTAAGGCTGACGAGAGTGCATGATCAGTGGATAGTGAACGGGCGAAGGGAGGCGATCCTCACGATTTACTGGGAAGCAGACTAAATAGTAAGTTAACCTCTGCATCGTGTCCTTGCTCCTCCACCCGAGCCTCTCCTCCAAAGGAAGGCCGTTTTCCAGATTTGTTACGGAACTTCGGAAGTACAGCGTGCCGTCGACTGGGATATCGCCGTTTCTGGGGTGACAAAGGATCTACAATCCCTTCTTGACCCACATCATCATGGGAAACATGTTTCCAAGTGTCCCTGGTCTCTTCATGAGCAAACGGCCCAACAACCCAACGGTGCCCGGTCGAGAGAAAATAGAAGAGGTGTATCCTCAGGTTCGTCGTATCATTGTGGCCTTGCTGTCTAGGTTTTCAAACCAACAACAGGGCTCGTACTCATCTAATGAGCGAGAAGGGGTGTCGCAAAACGAGGTGGTCGCCATCAGTAGAGGAGCTTCTGAGCGGCAGAATTCCTCTTACCTGCGCTCAAGCGCCACGACCGCTCACCAGCCTACCACACCGGGCGAGCGTACTCACAGAAATACTGTCCAGGTCTCTGCCGTCACGACCACTATAGCTAGCGAGCACGACGGCAAGATCGAGAACCGTCGCCTCAGCGCGCAATCCGCCTCTGCCCCTGCGGTCCTACCCAGCTTTGACGCCATCTTGTCCAAGTTAGACCGTTCAGAACGTATCGCGATTCGTACCCACCTCAAGAATTTGGTTTCTGGTGAAACGCAGGGGCTGAGGACCAAATTCCAGGCTCAGATTACGCAGGAGCGCAATCGTACGGCGGAAGCGAAGCAGCAACTCCATGGGCTAGAGGAGCGACACAAAGAGGTTTGCAAGCTCCTCGAGACACGGGGCCAGGAACTCCAGAGTGCTCAGGCATTCCTCACCAGAGCTGACGAGTGCTCCATCGCCGAGCTGGTACAAATAGCTGAAGCCCTAAACGACGAAATTTTTCAGACTTCTTCCTTCATCGTGGAATCCATTCTCACCGAAGAAATTCACGCTAATCTCTACCAGTCTCTCGCTGGACAGCCCCATGGACCTCAGCACGACTGGCCGCTAATCAGAAAGCTTCGGGGCAACAAAGAACGGTGCTCATTGGTCGAGCAGTTTATCTTCCAGCATATGCTTGGGGTCGCCGTTGTTGAGGAATTGAACTCTTGGGGAGGAGAGAATGCTAAGATTCGCTTCATTGAGCAGGTGGGAAAAGCAATGTCTGAGAACGGTGAGTAATCGACGAGACCATGGTCCCACATCTCATACTAACTTTATCCAGAACCTCTCGCAGTCTACGGGAAGTGGAGGGCATTAGCGCACACATACGACCCCACGATGTCAGATAAACATACGGACCAGTACCGTGTTCTCCGGCAGCTCCAGAAGGCAATCATCTCCGGGACAAAAGAGATTGGCTATCCCAACAGGCCATTGCCCGAAGCTGACCCCAGCACGCTGACCAGCCTCCAGGACCGGTTGCAGGGTATGGTCAAGCAGATGATTTTACTGCGAAACTCGATCTATAGATCAGTAACGACTAGCAACATCTCTATTGGCTTCCTCAAACCTGGTCGGCCGTTCTACGCTCACAAGATGACGAACGCCTATGAGGAGGTGCCAGGGATGGAGAAAGAGGACAAGATTGCCGCTACCATAGCCCTAGGATTGGGTGTGGTAACGTCAAGTGATTCGGAGGGCGTACAGTGGCTTTTAAGGCCAAAAATCGTTTTGGAGAAGCTGCTGAATGAGCTTTGAGTGTTGTAGTAACGCGTCTTCATAGCATATACTGTGTCCTTAGACCGTGTCAACCGTGTGGTAACTTTCTTGTACTAGGCGTCTCGTATTACCAAGTTCTTATACTGATTGCTGGCTATCAATTCGACTTCATGATGAGTAAGGGATGAGATTGCTAGTGTATGCGATGAGCGATGCTCTAGTAGTACGAGACGAAGAACCATGGGACTCGTCCAAGTTGCCCAGCTGAGGGGAAGCGGAGCCTCAAATTTGTCACTCCGCCATCGGCTACAGTATCGGTTTTGACCGAGGTGACCGACCGATATCGCACAGGTTTGCTCCCCAGAATTAGTCAATCCTGCATAAAAAGATAGCCTATAGCGACTCTGATAGACTAGAGCATTTGGATCACGATACAACTCGTGCAAGGTGATGACCTGCGGTAGCATACAAATTATGTTATTTAATAGGCGAAGCCCCCCTAACGTACTGTAAAAGATCGTACATGAAGGTTCATGCAGGTTCCGATGTACAAGATAGAATTAGGGATATATGATAGTGACCAAGAGAAGAGAGAAAGCCCACAACGCTACTGTAAGTCATCACTGATTGGGCACGGTTTTCGTGAGACCGTCGTGAGAAAATTTGGATCTCGCCAGACTCGAAAGTCTGGGGAGACTATGTCATTTTCTCGATAGAACGTTAATATCTCGATAGAACGTTAATATCTCGATAGAACGTTATTATCTCGATAGAATGTTATTATCTCGATAGAATGTTATTATCTCGATAGAATGTTATTATCTCGATAGAACGTTAAATTCTCACTAGAACGTTAATTTCTCGATAGAATGCTAATTTCTCACTAGAATGCTAATTTCTCAAGAGACTCGATAAATCTTGCGAGATTCACTTTTTCCTGTGAGACCATTATTTCTGGTGAGAG